>JBAJFE010000019.1:0-502819 GCA_037903355.1 Trichuris trichiura
TCTCTACATACCTAAATTTGGATCAAGCTGCCTGTTTAGCCTTGGAGCTGCAGCTGCTCGTGGGTACAAGATTACGACTGAAGGCGAGGCGGTCAGTTTAGCAAAGAAAGGAAAGATTGACCTAGTTGGATATAAACATGGTCATTTGTACACATTACTAATTCGTCGACCTTCTCAACCTCTTTCGTCAGCGATGTCTGTTGCCGCTGGAGCAGCAAATACATGTGCAGAGCAATCGGAAAACGTTTCGATTCGAACAGTTGAAAAGACAACGGTTGGAACAGAGATACACAGTCTACGGGACCGGACTCACCTGAGAAAACCTGTGCGTCTTGATGATTATGCGCTTTTATCAGTTGACGCTGAAGTTCCAAGATCATATGCAGAGGCAATAAAGGCCAAGGAAAGCATGCACTGGAAGAAGGCAGATGGAACGGTTGATCGTTACAAAGCTCGCCTTGTTGCGAAAGGTTTTGCGCAAAAGTATGGAATCGACTACGACGAGACTTTTAGCCCAGTCGCACGTTTCGACACTGTACGCACAATACTTGCAGTTGTTGCGGATAAAGGATTGGTGACGGAGCAGTTTGACGTCAAAACAGCTTTTCTGTATGGCTCGCTAGAAAAGGAAGTCTACATGAAGCAACCGGAAGGATTTGACGACGGCAGTAGCCGTGTATGCAAACTGCAGCGCAGCTTGTATGGTCTGAAACAAGCACCGCGATGTTGGAATACTCGATTCAAGGAATTTATTCGCAAACAAAAGCTGGAGCAGTGTCATGCCGATCCATGCTTATTTGTGCGCATAGAAAACGGAAAGAAATTAATTGTCGCCATTTACGTGGATGATGGTCTTGTTGCTGGATCTAGCAACGAAGAGGTGAAACAATTTCTGGAAGGGCTGCAACAAGAATTTAAAATCACCATTGGTTCCTTGGACTGCTTTTTGGGTATGCAAATCAAACGCGGAAATGATGGCTCGGTATTTGTCTGCCAGAAGGGATACTGTGAAAAGATCCTGAATAAATTTAATATGGCAGGAACAAACAAGGTATCGACTCCATGCGTTAAGCATACGCAAGAAACAGAGAAAGAACTGGATGACAAGGTGCCCTACCGTAATGCTGTAAGCAGCCTCATGTACTTAGCGATAGCCACTCGGCCGGACATTGCTTTCGCTGTCAGTACTGCGTCGCGAAAGCTCGAGTCGCCGACAAAGGCAGACTGGGAAGCGGTCAAACGCATTTTTAAATATCTGCGTGGAACAACGGACTTCGGAATCCTGTATAAAGGGAAAGTCAGTTTTACAGGCCTGGAGGTTTACAGCGATGCAGACTTTGCTGGAGATGTCAAACATCGAAAGTCGACAAGTGGAGTTATCTGCAAGTACAACGGTGCAGTAATCATCTGGTTAAGTAATAAGCAGCAATTGACGGCGTTGTCGACCTGTGAAGCCGGATATATCGCCGCAAGTGAAGGAGCGAACAAAGTTATTTGTATAACAGGACCGTTAAACAAACTGGGCATTAAATTAAAAACGCCAGTGCTAAAAATCGACAACGCAGGAGCGGAGAAGCTGGTACGCAATCAGGAATTTCATAAGCGGACAAAGCATATCGCTGTTAAGTACCACTTCGTGCGAGAGAAGTTCCTGAATGGGGATTTCGACATTCAGCATATCGCAAGCACGGATCAATTGGCTGACATCATGACAAAGGCTCTAGACCGTATCCGTTTTCACGAACTGCGTGAAGGATTAGGGCTTTTCATGTGTAGCCTTGTAGTGCTTGCGTATTTGGCAGCAGATAAGTTCTATATTTGACTCAGTTTGAGAGGTAGTGTTGAGGAATGCAAACTGACTCGTCAATATGAGCATATCAGTTACGCGTGTCAGGATGATTTACGTTTGGCGTATTTCCAACTGTGTGACACGCCGGTCGCTGCCTGTTTGTTCGTTCTTTTTCCATTCGCTAGTTTCCGCTTTCGCTGAACACCCGTGCGTGTTAGTTAGGCGGGTGCTGACAGTAACGTAGACTTCCTAACCGAACTCCGAGTGCTGCGCATATAAATTTACAACACTAATAAAATTGAATAGCCAAATGCCTCGTCATCTAATTAGTGACGCGCATGTATGGATCAACAAGATTCCTACTGTCTAGCAAAACCACAGCCAAGGGAACAGGCTTGGCAGAATCAATGGGGAAAGAAGGCCCTGTTCAGCCTGACTCTAGTCGAGCCCATTTTGTCGTCGCCGCCATGGTAAAAGCCACGCTGGCGACAGGGCAATGTCAGTCCCAAAAACTCTCATCCACATGCGATTAAAAGCATTTCTAAATTTTGCTTCGCGCGGATAATACAAGAGGAAAAGTTATAACTAACAGCATGAAACAAAGAAGCTCGATTTTCAGGCTTAGAAAAGCGGTGCTAGCCACATTTAAGCTAAAGACGGTACGCATAACGCGGTCAACCATTTTAGAAACTGTCAAAAGCGACATCCTTCTGCCGCAGATGAATCCAATGTTTTTTCAAAGTAGGTCAGTTCTAGTTTGTCCAACAATATTTTTGACCAGTTTTCTAAGTGAACCATTGCTCCTACTTAACCTGCATATCATTCGATAGCTTGCGACAATATCGCGCTTTTAGCCAGGGAAACCATTGTCATTTTGAAACTGCCAGAGCTGAGCAACGTCACCGAAATCAGTTTTCGTGAGTTGCGCTTTGCTGTTGCTCTCTTACTCGTGTAAAAGATAATATACAGTTACAGTGTTTAAAATGTTTATGAGTGTCAGTTGTGATGCTTAATTCTTTGTCAGCTTTTTGTGTCAGTACGAATATATGTTAGCTGTGCCATGTACTTTAAGCCTTTATGCCACGTGATATAGCAAGCGCTAAAGTTCATTTGTGTTGTTTTTTGGTACTCATTTTTTCGTTCTGTTGTGGCGGGAAGAAATGACCTTAGGAGAATAGTATGTTGGTTTTTAAAATGATGTTTTGTTTAATTTGCTTCAGTTGTTGTTACGGTATGATTTCGTATTGTTTAGACAATGAATGGATGGACTTGTAATGGACTGCATTGTGGAGGCAGAAATGGCAGAAGAATAGTCTGTTTCAAAAATGTCTGAAAGAAACGGTCTCCTTTTGAAAGGACCCATGCGTGGTAGTAGGCGATGTTACTAATACTTTTCAGAGGTCTTTGGTTACTATTTTACAGTGTTATCCTCATTATGCTGTTTTCGTACAGATAACACGTCATTGTTGCTTTTAAACTTTCTGTTTAATTCATACTATAAATTATTGTTCGGCAAAGAACGTCAGCCGATGTTAGTTGCCATAGCGATGACTACAGCCGGCCCTCGTTATCCGCAGTTAATTCGTCCAAAATTTTCAGCGTTTTACCGCGTTAAGCTGGACCTGCGTTATACAATATACCCTATGAAAAAGGCTAAATAGCTTATATTATTGCCACTCGTTTTGCCGTGCCCCCTTGAATTCCTCCCGGAACGGTCATCATACCTAGTAAGCCATCGAAGCTTGGTACCACAGAACCTAGCTACACGATGAAGACATCAGTGAGACTGCGCTTGTCCAATGGGGTTGGCCATCGGAGTCCAGGCCGCTAGATACAAGAAAGGATCAAAGATGCTCTTCCTTTAAACGCCTGGGAAACGCCTTGCTTTAATGAGCTGAGCAATGTACTGGTGCGCGAGCTGGGTGCACAGCAAGGAAATCCAAAACGCAGGCACACTTAAGCAGAAATAGTGAACATCACACAGAGCACGTCAACATAGAGGAAAACGTCTGCGGCAGAAACGTTTGGGACATCATGTACCAATTTAGCCAGTTTTTGCAGGTAGGCGCAGCTCTCCTGGAGAACGGTTAGTCCTAAGGTTTTTTCAACTTGTTGGTAGCAAAACTTCTCCCATTAAAATGTTAGTCTTCGCAGCTCCCGGAGCTCTATTTAAAAACATTGTTATAGGGAGCTGTATCTGCCTTTTCTTTGCTTGATCAAATAAGTCTTGTAGCGGCTTCGACGAATCCGTTATTGTTCGTGTAACCATAATGCCATGTTCCATAGATGGATCGTAGTCAGCAGTCATATCTTTTAGGACCTGCGCTTGCCGGAAAATACTGGCGTGCTTTTGCAGCGTTAAATCTGAGGGTTTTTAAGTTCCTGTATCTTCTAAAACGCGGTCGGCGCTGTCCATAGGTGATTGCATCAGTTCCTCGAGTTCTTCGTCGGTGAACGATTCTGTACAATCTTCTATGTGCTCCCTGATATCGTCTTCTATCATGTAGGAGAAACCTCCACCTCCCAACTCGTTGTCAAAATTCACTATGTCCATGACCTCATCATAACTGCCACCTACGTCCTCGCATTCACTGACTGCGTCTCCCCACAAAACCAGCAATCACTGACCGTTCTAGGCTTTATCTCGTGTACTGCCGTGCAAAAATTGACGGCACTATTTCACGCTGGAGAGGAACCGCGTTGTATAGAACCACGCGGATAACAAGGGCCGACTGTATTTAGAAAAGTTGGAAAATACTATTTGTATGTCAACTTGTTATGAAGTTTTTCTTTTGTTCGTTTTGGTCATTTGTTCCTTCGATCAGCGATAACAACATTTGTACTAGATTCGAGCCATTTCGGCATAGATTTCATCACGTTGATGAATATGAATAAAAGGAACGTACATTCAACACTTCGTAGACGTAATGGCCGTAAACACAGAGTTCACCTACAGTGACATCTGTGTGAGGGTAAAATAACTTTAGTATAATGGCAACTGAGTTCTGAATGGACCTCTTATGCAAACTTCAATTGTTTTATTTCGTAAACATATCAAAATGTTCAATATCCACTGATGATCAGAATGGTCGGTTAAGCGTTTCTTCCGTAAGGAACCTTATGATGGCCAGAAAATGTTTCATTCTTTTGCCTGTTCGCTTCTGCAATAAATAAAGGAAATGTTTAATCTGTTTCCACATTCGTCTCAAATAGGAAGATCTTCTGCTATATGTATAAATGCATTTTGAAAAACGTTTTGATTAAATGGTCTCTTAGCTCCATTATCCTTGTATGACGGTAAAGATTTATTATTCATGCTGATAATTGCGTCCTTTAAGGCAGTCATTGAAAGCTCAACGTGGTCGTTCGAAATAGTAATTTTAGTCGGTGAACCGTCATGTCATTGAAGTAGTCTTTTCAGAAGCTAATCGTCCGCTTTAGAAAAGATTTGTTAACGGTACCGGTATATTGCAAATATGAGAAAAAGCGATATGTGGTTTCTTTTTTTTCCGTTTTTTAAAATAATTCCTCATTCATTCAATGTAGGAACTTATGGCTGTAATGTTTACGTAAATACGGAATACATCAACATCTGTTTGGTATATATTTACTACAGACATTAAATGCAGTAGAGTTCTGATAGTAAAATAGTTGTTGTTTCGTGTTCTGTTATTGAGTAAAGTATTCTTCATTGCTTTCAGGTCATGCTTAGAGGGCCAACGACGCTAATGAACGAAACCAAAAATTCTTACGTTCACTGTAAAGGGAACGAATTTGTTAGTGACTCTGTTGTCCGTTTCAGAGTAACAGCTGTCTTCTCAACATAGATTTACCCTACCGAAGTCTTGCTTCAGGTGGACACGGTAAAGTATTTTTTTAAATTTGTTCTCCGTCTTATTTAAGTGTTGTTAAATTACTAGTTTCATAGTCAATCTTTGTAGAAATTTCATTTAGCTGCATTCACGGACTGGCTGAAAGCAATATTTTCTATTTATGAAATGCCATGTCTTGGCAGCAAAGATAGGTTGATAATCGTCAACTGAGCTCATGACCAAATGTTAGCAGCCAAAGGAAAGAAACCCGTAGTCACCAGCGCCAGATGAGATAGGGTAGTCCTAGTTAAGTCTGTGAAGTAAATCTATTCAACAAACGTAAAATATTTCTGGTTTACCGCGTCAAAACCGCGGGTCATATGTGCCGCAGTCAGTCGCCTATTTTCCCATTTTAAGTGTTATAGGAGAGAACTTTAATCTTTTCAGAAAATTGACTTAATCAGTTTAAAGTGTGCCTGTTGTTATGACTGAAGTTTTTGAAGCTATTTTGCTGCGAAGTAATCCTTACGTAATCAGTTGCGCAAGTGGCATGTCCTTTGCGCATAATGGCCCTTGGAACAGCCGGTATGTTGGCAGGGTCTGTACACGCACAGCTTTTACTTACTTTCCGTTGCAGCAAAACTCATTGGCCAATTGGAGGAAGGCGGCGAGGAAAGACGTGTGAAAATTTTGGAAAATGTTAACAGTATGGTCGACGTATTCTGGCCAGAAATTTCCCTCTTGATGGAAAAGATTGAAGAATGGGCAGCGGACAGTTCATTCAAGGGCAGAAAAATAGCTTCACTGATAGCTTCAAAAGTTCACTACTATTCCGGTTCCGATAGCGATGCTCTTATTTACGCGTTGCAAGCTCAGGATATTATCAGCCTTGAAGAACAAAGCGATTACGTCATAGCGATAACTTGTAAGCTTTATGACGTTCTGCTGAAACGTTAGAATTCGTTTGATTTTTTCAAGCGAAGGCACTTTTGGTATACACTGCTTGGCGAAACGAAAATGCGGAAGCGTTTGGTGAATTGGAAAATCGAAACCTACATGAAGATTTAATATCCTTCATAAATAAAGCATTTGATTGTTTCATTCGCAGCAGACGCTACTACCAGGTTTGACTTTGCCTTATTAAGGTTATGTGTTATTTTTCTTTTTTAGACTGTCGGAATCGCAGTTGACACAAGACGCAATGACGTACTGAAACGTATTTTGGATGACGCAACAATCGTATATGTTTTCTTAAAGATTTGCTTCCGGTAAATTTATGCATTCGTTTAGGAGAAGCAGCTACATTTCATTTCCTATTGTGTGGATGTAGTGACCGAATTTGCGCCCACCGTCACTACAAGAAAAGATATGCTTTTGGCCATTGTCAAAAGAATCGGAGCAAGTAGAAGAACTTACTACTCAGCCTTATGTAAAGCACTGAAGCACCTTGAAGACCCAAAGTGCCTCTTTGATTTTCTTGTCCGCTTTGCAACTGGGTCTGAACGCTTGACCGTAATGGCCTATCAGTTAGCTATTGACATATACGCTGGAGCGCCGTTGATTTTCTTGCAACAAGTGGGAAGATTGATCAACAGATATGCCCAAAAAAAATTGAACTTAGCTAGCCTGCTGACGACTGTTGATCGAAAACGAGCCGGCTTTTCTCTGTTGCGACTTGAGAGTCCAAAGCGAATTCTACAACGCTCCTTTCATGAAGTAAGCGCAGAGAGATAAGTTTTTAAAAAACGAGTGAAAAATAACTCACACCGACGCGCTGCGCATGAAAATCTGCAGGTTTTCCTTTAGAAAAAGCGAAGCTAAAGTCTACTTTCAGGGCGTTCGCCAGTTAACAATCATCTATTAAATATTTTAACAAATCTCATTGAATGTATGCTAACTAAGAGCTGCTATAAATGCGTAATACTTTGAGCAACGGTTAATTGTACCTTAAAGACAAGAAGGACAATTCAAACTTTCTTCTTTCAAATGCCCTTATGCTTGACGCATATCCCTTGTATGCGTTAGGGACAAAATCCCGAAAATGGAAGTTCTGATAGGTTAAAATCCTGAATGGGTCAAAGTCCTGATAAGCTGAAGTCCAGAATGTGGCGAAAATGCCCTGTAAAGTTTGGCTTTGGGGCAGTTGCGCATTGTTGTTTTCTAGCTGAGGTATTTATTTGAGTAGAAGCTTTATTATACTAGCATTTTTCGAAGTTAGTGATCTTAAAAACAGGACCAGGATGATACCGCGTCTACTCGAATACATTCTTTATTTAGAAAATGCCAATGCACAACTGCAACAAGGCCAAACTTTACACGGAATTTTCGACCTATTCAGAGTTTAGATCTAACAGGGGTTTGACTCAGTTGAGGTTTTGATTGCCACGATTTTGGCCGTTACCGCCCTTGTATAAATGCGAATTATCCAAAAAGCAACCGCCTATGTTACGTATCTGCTCATAAACAATTCTGACCACTGTCGGTACGACAATCTAGCGTAACGTAAATTTGAATTTTTTAAACATGGAACTGCTGATTCGTAACCACTATGGGATTATTGTGAAAAATGACCAAGCGCTTAAAGCAGTTTTCTAAAAGCTTGCGCTGCTCTAATAGAAATAAACTACAGATCGATTTGGGTTTATTTTGCATATCAAAGGCGGTCGAAATTACGAAGGTTAAGCAATTACAAGGCATCTTTTTCTCAAGTTTCTTTCACTACCATAGAATTACCTTTGACCATAGTCGGTCAAAAGGAAGAAGTGCCCTTATGTTGATTTTCCGTTTCGTAGTTAAGTAACACCATTTTTGAGATACTGAACATTCAGGATTCGACGTACACTTTTTGCGTGTATTCCTCTTTATTCTTTACTGGCGACTGTCGTCTGTATAGTAGATCGGTTTAACAATACTGCATCTACTATGTACAGCTGATGTTTGCAGATTTTTAACGAAAAAGATCGTGTCGTAGCGCAGCGCCTTTATCGCCTGGAAAGAATTGTTCGCGGATATTTGCACGTGTGGCTTTATCGGGATTTGTTGGCAAAGAATTGCCACGTAGACTTCAAAACTCACGCTTTCATCATGGTGGGATAAATTTTTTTCCAAAGCGCAGGGTTGTCTATTTCATATTTTGAAGGAAAATGCGTCAGGCAGTGAAGGCTACACGTCCGCAGTTATTGCCTTTGGATTGATGAGCTATGGAACCGGCTTAGACAACGTTCTAAGGTATGAGAGCTTGTCCCGCACGTATATGACTCCAGCATCGTTTCTACTTATTAATGTTGCAGGATGGATGCCAAATGGATGAATACTGCAAAATATTGGTCTTCATTTATTACTGTAGCATCTCTTGGTCTTACGTTTCATGGCCATGACGAAAAGGCAATGCGAAAAATTAATGAGTACCTTCCACGAGAAACACAGAAGAACAGTATTGAATATCTTCAAGGAGGCGCGTATTACGCGCTTGGTCTGTTTTGTCTTAAATCGTGATTTTTCTTTTGCACGATGCTGACTTTTTAGGCTTAGCGTTTGCTCATCGTGGATTGCGTAACATAATGAACTATCTGATTATCCAATTAGACAAACACGACTCTCCCGTACTACAGCATGGGGCTTGCTTAGGCTTAGGACTTGCTGGCATGTGCACCCATGACTTAGGTTTTTGTGACTATTTGTTTAGCCTAACAGTGTGCGTTCGAACACTTTTTTAAAGGAATTTATGGCATGCTTAAGAATGCTCTTGTTCAAAATGACGTCATTGTTGGACTGGCAGCGTCACTTGCTATGGGCTTAGTGATGGCTGGTTCGAACAACTATGAATGCGTAATGGAATTGGCAAAGGTAAGTTATCCGCTGGTTAGCTGCGCTTTAGCGTCTACTTTGCCTTTTGCATCGCAGTTCGGAGCTTTAACGCGACATGAAAAAATTCTGCATGGCATAAGCGCTGCTATAGGGATGATTGCGTTTGGTCACGCCGAAGAAGCTGACGTCTGGATTAGAAAGCTATCTATACACACAAATCCATTCATTCGTATGGCTAGCGTTTTCGGATTAGCTATGGCTTATTGTGGATCTGGCAATACCACTGTCACTAATCAGCTATTGCAAATCAGTGTGTCTGACGGCCAGCGTAATGTTCGTCGCGTTGCAGTCATATGCATAGGCTTTATAATGGCGAGGTAACTGTGCACTCCGTTGGGTAAAGTTCGTCTTTTAAGCGTTTCAAATTTATAGGCGACCAGATCATTGCATCCAGCTAGTTAGTCGTATGACTAAGAGTTGTGATCCGCACATAAGATACGGTGCGGCAATGGCAATGGGAGTAGCCTGCGCTGGCACGGCATCCAAGGTTCATTTTCAGTTTATGCTTTTATTATTAGCTAATGTTCTTCATATTAGGACGCAGTTTCACTGCTTCTACAAATGATTCCCGATGAAACAAGCTTTGTGCGCCAGGGTGTCTTTATTGCCTTGTCCATGATTTATATGCAATGCAATGAAACAATGGATCCAAAATCATTGAAATTTCGTAGAACCTTGTTAAGAACAATCAGTGAGGACGGCGAAGATCCTCTGGCAAAATTTGGCGCCACCATTGGTTGTGGTATTTTGGATGCGGGTGAGAATTTTCAGCCCGCAAAAAATGCACTGCTGAAACGCCAAACTTCAGCGGGAAGCGCTGCGACCATTAGTCTTTATGAGGGGACGGACTATGTGTCAACTCCTGCCGCCATTGGATTGTTGGTGTTTGTGCATATGTGGTTTTGGTATCCTCTTGGACATTTCCTGTCATTGGCGTTGCAGCCAACGTGCATCATTGGGGTTAATCCTCATCTTAAGGTGGCTTAAGTATTTATGCACTCGCACTTTGCGCAATGCGAAGAGAAAACTAGTAATCTTGCGCCCTTAAGAAACATTATCCATTTCTTGCTATATCACGGGAGTAACAGTTTGGAAATAGAGTCACGTTTATAGGAGATACCAACGCTTCAAACCAGCAGAAACATTTTGTAATCGATTTTAAAAATTACTTTATTTTTTAAAAGGCACATAGATAAGTATTTATTCACATGTCCCTGGAGAAGCCTTCAACAAAAGAAGGAGTAGCATAATATGAACATTAGAAATCGTTATAACATCCTAACACTCTCTATTGCAGCTGTTGTAGAGAAGCAAGTTCGCGTCTTACTTGCCACCAGTTTGTTTAGATGCCAAGATTCAGCTTTGTTTCGAAAGCACCTTTTGGTGTCTTTGCAACTCCAAAACCTGTGGAAATAAAAATTCGTTCGCAAGCTGGAAAGATGCCATCAGTATTCTCACCGCAACCGTCAGTTGAGAGAAATATAGTGTGGAAAAAGCCCCTTGGAGAATTGGCTGATACATCGGAAGATGAAGACAAGGAAAAAACCGTTCAGTCTTATGTTCCGTGCCATTACGTACTGTTGACGAACATCTCTTCTAGGTAAATGAGGAAAGTAAGAAGGTAAATACAATGGTTGCAAAAGATTACACTACGCACTTTAATCCGGCGCGAATAGTTCGCCAGCAGGTAATAGCAGGTTAGATTTGATGCTACGTTAAATAAGAGATATGGTTTTGCATTGGCAGCTGGCCGTTATGGGGATGCCTAAAGGTTGCCGTTATAAGCCTTTCAAGGATATCCGCCGTGGTGGCATAATAGTGATGCATGATGAAAAACCTGGTAATAAGGAGGATTTAGTTGCAACAACCACAAGTATAATTATTTTACTAAAAACTAACTGTTACTTTCATTCTTCCTTTTTACAGTTACAATGGACAGCGATGATGAAGAAGGACTAAGAACACCGGATTCGTTCGACTATTCTGAATAAGAATATGCTGCAAATGAATTCCAGAGGCCTGGGAGTCTCGTTTTCTTCTTGCTTGTAAATAATAACAGGAAGTTTTCTTGTAATTTATTTTTTAAGTGCAGGCAAAGTATCAAAAGAGAAACTGTAAACTGTGCAAACAACTGTGCCAGTTAGGAAATTATATTTTGCCTGCACTTTGCTGAAAAACGAATATCTTAAATACTACTTTACAATTATACTGCGAAAACGTTGGACGTTTGTGCCATTCGTTTTTCATTCACAATTTGACGGTAATGCGCCTTTAATTATGGAAAATGAACAGTTCAAGTTGACAAAACGCTTTCACTTATGCTACTCTCCGAAACCGCAAGTGTTTGCTTCCTTTTCCGTTCTGACCACAATCTGCATAAAAACAATTGCAAAAGGTACTTACACTTTTTAAGAATGTAAAAAGCTTACATAAACAATGAGAAAGGCAAATTCGATTCCAACGGCTTGTCGCTTTTTATTTATAGGACAAACGTTTTGTTTCTCCAACAAACTTGTAATGCCTGAAATCTTTAAAGACAATCACATTATTATAACGTCGAACAGTTTCACCTTTATCAATGCTTTCGTATGATAAGACGTGCCGTTGTTTACTGCGCTTTAATTCCTGCGGAGTTATGCAGTTCGTTTCTAGGTTTCTTTCAAAAAGGGAGTCCAAAAGTCCATTCCTTTCGCCGTGTCAGCTCTTTTCAAGGTTAAGAACTTGTATCAAACATATCCTGTATTGAAAATAATTTTTAGTTGAAAAATACATAAGTTATTAAGAACATAAAATCACCTAGTATATTCTTACCTTTTGTCTGCTCTTCTAAGAGTAAAAGATTCAATAATCAGACAGCGATTCATAGTTACCAAAGAACATCAGCAGGCAGTAGCTTCGTAGTGTCCCTTCTAAGTCACTATAAGACGAGCTCACGTAACTTGATGCTCCCATTACTTCTCACTGACATGGTTAAGAAAAACGAGACTCAACACTGGTACGTAAGGACAGCACAAAGTTGTTAGGTAGAAGGAAAGATATCTCAGTCAACGCACATGAAATATCTGATAACAGACATAGTGAGAGGAAGCTAATTGTTTGTTCAGCAACATGGTAGGGAAGCTCTGTGCTAATGAACTATTAATATAAAAGTTTGCTATCCAGCACTAGTAAGGACGTATTGCTAAACATTCAACGGCACGCAGCTGGCAACTCAGTGAACAAAGTCATCGACTGACTACTGTACAGATTAACAGCAGTTCAAATATCCTGCGGAACTCACAGTTGCTTCAGTCTGCTTGTCTACTACTGAGATGATTCGAATGGATAAAATTGGTCTCAACATTGCAAAAGATCACCAATTCCTTAAAGAATTAGAAGATGACCATTTTATGAATTCCTCTTTGGAACAACCTTTACAGTTTTTAACCTGCTTTTTCATATAACGTTTATTCGCGTTACAAAACAGATCAGATGAAAATTTCTGAACGCCTGTAACAAGAGAAGAAAGGGAAAGAGAACTAAAACGTGTACTGTTCTAAACCTTCGTGACCGTGCTTTAAGATCCTACATTGAGCCGTCTTCTGCGTGAAGGGTGTCTGCTGTTGGGCCGCTCTCCCTGGTCGCAAGCCCATCTGAAGAAGGGAGGAAAAAGAAATAAACGCTATATTAAAAAATGGGTTGAAAACGGTAAACATTTTTTCAAAAGGAAATTTAAAAACCTGTTACGAAGAAGTGGAAAAAAGAAAAAAAAAGAAAAAACTATTTTATAAATTCCTATTTGTTCATGAAGATAGAAAGAGCTAATATTATGGCAGCTAAAATTGATTGCTTTGAAAATGTGAATGAGCTACTGCTCGCAGGAGCTTTTAATAATTTCCTGATTGAACACTTAATTGGAGGAAAAGAAGAGAAAATAGGAAATTCAAAAGGAGGAACAAAGAAGTGATACGGTTGACTAATTCACTTTTGATTTATTCACTTTAAATAATAAACATTTCTCGCAGTTGTGTTACCTTGAAAACATTTCAACACATAATATCATGATATGTTCTGCTTTATTTAACCGGGAAGCGCAGGTAGTTAAACATTGCATACAGAACTACTGCCATTGTATACGAATAAGTTTATGCCATCTGAAGCTATATTACAGGATGGAAGATAGGAAGGTGAACCTTTACTTCACTAACTTTTACATTGAGAACGAATAGAAGCGTAACACGGACGAATGATTTGACAACTGGAAATGCTATATCAAAGGAAGCACGTGTTCTTGACCATTCTGAAATCTGGCACCACTCTTCGCAGATACTCTTTATACAGTCCTAATCACACTGGGGGAATGCCGTATAAAGCTACTATTTTGCATTTCATCGTTATTAAGCTAAACTTCCTCCGAACAACAGAATTCATACGTCCTCATTTGGCATAAAGTCAAGAGAAGGTACTTTTGAGTCTAACTTCATCACTTCGTCAGTGTCTGCGCTAATGTTGCGAGATTATGAACGTTGGGATTCACTGGCGGAACATTAAATGATTTTCCTTAAGCATGCAAATTAAGTGAAGCTCACGTGGATATTCATCATGTGTACAATTTGAACATCGACCTACCAACGTTCTGCTGTTGAAACAATTTAGATTGCCGTGTAGGGTAGGTCGCTTCAGCAGGAAGCTGATTCGCTAAAGACAAAGGATCAAATTAGGTAATATTAAAGCAGTTCCTTGTCTAATTTATCAAAAAAAACTTGAACAAAGAGATACAGGGAGCCCTCATTATCCGCGGGGTTGTATACAACGCGGTTCGTCCAGCGTGAAATAGTGCCGTCACCTGTTGCACGGCGATGCACGAGATGAAACCTAGAACAATCAGTGGTCGCTGGTTTGTGGGGAGAAGCAGTCAGTAAATGAGAAGACTCAATTGCCATCGATGATGGGGTCATGAACACAGTGAACTTTGACAATGAGTTGCGAGGTGAGGATTTCACCTACATGATAGAAGACGCTTTCAGGAAGCATATAGAAGATTGTGGAAAACTGTTCACCTACGAGGAACTCGAGGAACTGATGCAATCGCCTACGGGCAACGATGACTACGTTACGGAAGATACGGGAAATTAAACAACCTCAGATGAACGCTACAAACGCTTGCCAGTATTTTCCGGCAAGCGCAGGTCTTAAAGAATACGATTGCTGACTACGGTCCGTGCATTCACCACGACCTCATCGTTGTACGAGGAATAACGGCTTCTTTGCGGCCGTTACAAAATTTATTCGACAAAACAAAGAAAAGGCAGATACAGCTTCCTATAACAATGTTTTTCAGTAAAACTCCAGCTGCTGCGAAAACTAACATTTTATGGTGAGAAGGTTTGCAACAAACAGGTTCAAAAAACCTAAGGACCAACCGTTCTCCAGGAGAGCTGCGCCCACCTACAAAAAGTGGCTAAATTTATACATGATGCCAAAACGTTTCTGCCCCAGACGTTTTGCCCTATGTTGATGTGTTCTGTGTGACGTTCACCATTTCTGCCTAAGTGCCCCTCTCTGTTTTACATTACCCCTGCTCTGCACCCATTCTCCGCACCAGGACATCGCTTAGCTCATTAAAGCAAATTGATCCCAAGGCGCTTATAGAAAGAGCATCTTTCATCATTCCTTGTATCTAATGGCCTGGATTCTGACGGCTAACCCCATTGGACAAGCGCAGTCTCATTCATGCCTTGTCGCGTAGCTAGATTCTGTTGTACCAAGTTTCGAAGAATTACTAGGTTTGATAAACGTCCCGGAAAAAATTCAAGGGGGCAGGGCGAAATAAGCGGCTAGAATATAAGCAATTTAGGCTTTTGCATAGGGTATCCCATATAACGCGGATCCAGCTTAACGCGGTAAATCGCTCAAACGTTTGGAAGAATTAACCGCGGATGACGAGGTCGGACTGATTTGTAAGATACCAGAATCAGGAATTGCCTACAAAGGTGAATTCAGTAAGTCTGCATAAACATTGTTATATCTTTATAATTAGAGCTTACTGCAGCATTCTATGTAGAATCTATACTTCGTATCCAAGTCCCTAAATCCCAGACAAAACAGACCTCGCGCTATTACGGAAAAGCTCGAAGCATTAGCTATTGTTTCCACCATAGGTTCTCAAAGTGGGCCATATCGCCCCAGGGTGGCGACGGGAACTTCCTGCGGGGTCGTTGGGAATCACATAAGAGGAACTCTGGCAGAATTATCCTTAGCACTGGAGGGCTCTTAATGAGACTTTCGAGACTCTTAAAGGGTCCTTCTTAACTCGCGCTCACGAAAAGTGGCGGCGGCAACTTCAAAGGAAGTCAAGTGGGGATGGAAGGCGCAATGGAACACTGGCGCTTTTGTTAGCTCAAATCTGCCAGAGGAGGAAGCGGGAAATTCAAAAGGATTATGGGACAAGAGGCGGCAAGTTATGGGCTGCTGTAGAAAACTTCCTTATTGCATTTCCATTATCTTATCTAGCGGAATGGGGATTCAGCGCGCGGTTACGGAGCTGTTAAGTAACAAGAGAAGTCGGCTGGATATAGTGAATCGAGGTCACCTTAGACCACTGTTTCCAAACCTTTTTGGAGCCAGGGTCCTCTTTCGCGACCTTCAGCTCGCCAGGGCACCTGTCATTCTCCCCAATGTAATTCTCCTGCATCTGTTATCCTCGGGTGCGACTACTGTGGTTACGTTGTTGCGAATTTGTACAAGTAGTTCAACACCTCAAACAACCTGCAGAATGTAGAATTGACTTCGCTACCTACCATGTATGCCAAAGCAAGAACAGTTACGCCTGGCTGTAATTAAAAACCTTATTAACCTGAACACTGAATTTCTTTTCTACACCGGGGCGAAATGGCTAGTAAGGAAGTCGGCTGCCATATACGGCGAAAGCTCCTTAACGATATTCGAAGGCGTGAACGTCTTTAATTTTTTAGTTAGCACTGAATGCGTTCTTTTCGTATTCCTGAACGTAAGCCGGCTAATTGCAGATTAAGGAGTCTTCAGAGTACAAGCGCCGCACTGGGTTTCTTCTTTCTCAATTTTTTGGGCTGTTAGCAATGGTAGCGCAATATGTAAGTCAGGCTGCGATGCTGTTCTGAAGGCTGCGCAACACTGAATCTAAATTCAATATTTCCTCGTGGCAAGACGACAGTCGCTTGATCTTACCTTAGCGCGACGACTGGGTATGGTGCAGTGCTACTAATTTATCCAGGTCTGGCTCGATAGTCGTCAGGAGTAATCTCAGGTCGCCTCGCTCCACTGCCCCGAACGGCAGGATCGCTCTCGTCCTGCGGCACCGACTACCAGGGACCCACTAAATCCCCAATCCTTCCCAAGGATCCCTTCAAGTTTCCGAAGGCCACCAAGGGGCCCCTGGAATCCCCATTGGGAATCACTGCCTTAGACTGATGGTGACAAATATGCAGCTAAACAAAGACAACTTGCTCGTACTGCATCGAACCCACCCATCGCATTGAGTAGTTTCCGTTCATGTGCAGTCGTAAACTTGGGTTATAGTTTCCTTTTTATCTTTTCGTTTAAGCGTTTTCACTTCAATCTGGTTTGTAGTCAGTACAATTCTGTTTGACGTGGGTAAAAAAACAAATAGACGCGCATTGATGGTTTTCTCAAGAAAGGCTAATGAATGCATCTTGCTTATGTGACTCCATGTTCTGAGAAATGAGACGGGATATCAAAAGCAGGCAGAAATTTTCCCAGCATAGAATACTTGGTCGAAAAGCGGGAGAGGTATAATACGTCTACTACGTGGCGAAAAGTAAGTCTTTTTGTGCAAAATGCTCTCTTGAGTAGTGGTATTGCAAAGCTTTTCCCGCGGGGAGAGACGGAGGGAAAAATTTGAGAACACAATGACCTGCCGGCTACGCCACCGCCGCGTCCTACTTTCCAGCTAATCAGCGGAACCAAAATTGACTAATCAGAATTGGGGGCAGCAGAGCTCAAGAACGTTCACAGGGGGCGATGGAGCGAAAAGTTTGAGAACCTACGGTTTACACAGTGATGCAGGCTCAATTCTTGTATGAACTGACTCATTGCCTTTAGAGAATGTACACCAGCTTTACTGCACTGCGGAAACGAGCAGAAGTACCCAAAACAGGTCGCTCGCTACTGACTTGTTTAATTCTTTGCGGTGGCTAAGCTATACTGACTAAAAAAGTTATGTCTGCGCTGTGTTAGTGAAAAGTCAATTACCATTTGCGGATGACTGTCAGTAGTATCGGTTGCAGAAATTAGTGCTGTTTACACAAAAATCCACTGACTTCATGTCGCCGCCTCAACGCTGATGGCTTACAAACGTTCAGAGCTCACTGAATATTCAATGACTGCAAGCGACATGATGCCGCTGCTTCGTATCGTTCAGTCAGTCACAGTTGTGCGCAGGCGTCTGCGCGTATCAGCCTTTTAATCGCCTGTTCTGACTGTTTCTGCATTGCCTCTTTTAGGAGGTAAGTTAGCGCATAAGCTGCTTAGCAGCTTATTATGTGTCAATTACTGGTTCACTGAGCAGTGGAAGCAGATAATGAAATCATTAGGAAGAAGAAATGAAGCTGTACAGACTCTCCACGCAACCGGATGGGCTCAGGCATTTTCCAAGAAGACGTGAAAACTGCTTTGTCCTGGAAGTAAAAATGCGGACATGTCGAAGGCATTATGCATGGCATAGTGTATTGAAGCAGCGCTATAAGATCACAGTATCATCAAGGCGCCGTGTGTGAAGCACTTCTTTACTCTGGTAAGAGCCACTACTTCCATTTTTATTTCCTCAGATTAACACCTGGATCATCGAACTGCGCACCGTACGATTTCTACAAAACAGGTACTCTTGCGAATGTGCTCTTGCCATAGATAAGCTTTTGATGTGATGTGCTGTGAACTATCTAAGCATAATAGTAACCAGCAATTGTCTGAAGGAACTGATGACCACCGACTAAGTCGAACAGACATTTTTAAAACTTTGCGGTTGAACCTGTTTCTTCAGGCAACGTTTATTGTCAAACGGCCTGCGCAGGGCTTTCAGCCGTAGTGCTAATCTTGACCTGTCATCAGCGCAAAGGGTGTGGCTCACTAGGTTGGTTTTCATAGTTGGAAGCCACTCCAACAGAACAATTTTGAACTTTGGCAGGGAGTACAGCTATCGCTTGTTTGTATTTTCACTTGTTGCGGTAGGTCAGCCTTGGAGCTTGCTTCACCGCTTGAATGACGGGATATGGCCAGGGCTCAACGGCTCAAGACAGGGCTGACAGCTGCCTCTCCATTCGATGCTGGTAAGATGAACAGGCGTGCAAACAGGAAAGCCATTGCTGGTAAACGAGTGCCATTGCGCTGATGATGAATCTTGATTAGACCCGAAACTGCCACACAGTTTGTTTACATTAGAAACGGGTTCAACAGCAAAAGTTTCAAAAAAACGTTTACAGAGACCTGCTACAAAAGAAGAAGAACTGAAACTTGTTGAGATCCTCGCTGACTAAGCAATTTCCACGAATTAATGCCATGAATGGCTTATCGTAGGATATCAAGTGTGCGGTATACTGAAGAAAAGAGCTGGCTGTACTACGTAGTACCCTCGCTGACGTCATAGCGGAAATGGAACCAATTGTGCTTCATCACTGTGCAAACGCACTTACCGAGCTATTGTATAAATTCGTGATGAGGAGGGCCTAAAACCCTCATCGCCAATGCTAAAGATCCGTCTGGTAAGGCTTAAAGAAACCAGTTTTCGTAAAGACTTTGGATAAAAAGCGAATGATGGCATGTGCTGCTAGCTGTGCGCGAGGAACATCGTTCCGTCAAGTCTGAAAGAATTTCGTTGAGATTATGTGCTCATTTTCTTTGTAGGTTTCTAAGGCCGTTCAGCACTCGTGCTATAGGCTGCCTCACCTACGCTAGGCGCAGTAGCAGAGAAAAACGCTAAAGCTTATTGTTCAGGTAATATTAATAGAACAAAAGATTCTAGTTTAGTGCCTCAACAACAGCTAGCATGAAATATTCTCCTGTTGCGCAGAAATACAGAGAGTATCAGCAGTGGGATAGTAAGGTTTAAGATGTTTTGCCTTTTCCAATTGGAATGCCGACGAAGTTACACTAAGGCCTCGCTCTGAAACTTAAGCGTAACGCTTTCTTCGGACTAAAGGTGTTTTTCTTGCTGAACATCAGCTCAGTTTAGATTTGTCAGCGGTATGATAGATATGATGCAAGAACAGGAGAGTGCACTAGCGACAATGATTAGATATGCAGAAGAGCAAATAGCGCGTTGAAAGGAACGTAATCCAATCAAGAAAAAATACTGCTAAAATTTGTCACCTTTCCCAAGGAATCTAACCCTGTTAAACCAGTAGTTCTAAAGATAAGACAGGAAAGGACGTCGCTGCAGGGGCTCAGTAAACGAGGATTAAACCGTTGGGTTGAAACTGCATCTGAATGACTGACTGTTAGCTTTATTCAGAGGAACTTAGCGCTTATTATATTGGCAGGAATGGATTGAAGGATGGAGTGTAAATGACAGTAGCCACAGATAAGCTAAAGACATCTTACCAACCTCCAACTTTTCTCCGCTAAGCCCAAGTCAGAAGATGTCCTCAGATGTTAGGCTGCCTTTTCTTCCTGGTCAATTACGTTTTGCGTCTTTTGTGTAGCAGCCAATCAGCTTTCAATGAGAACCTCCTGGGATCAAGTTAAGGCAGTGATACATTGTGAGTACGCAGTCGTCGAATTATTTACTGACGAACACCAAGAAACCAAGTATTTCGACAGAGTGACAGATCTCTAAAAGGGCTACTTAAAAGAGCATTATCAAACTAATGACGTGCTTGAGGGTGCTACTTCTTTGCAAGTTTCACGATGTCTGATTTGGTTTCAGATTGGACAGTGACGGTCGCAGATCGCTTCTGGCGGTGACCTAGATTTTAATGATGCAACTAGCTTACTAAATCAGCACTCAACTAAGTACGATGAAAGAAACGCTATGGAAATGGTTGACACCTTAACAATGCTGGAAATTTGTTGGGCAGACTATTCTTTCCCTAAAAACCTTTCTCACAGTAATCAAACTGGTGGCATGCAGTTGTGTCACTTTGAGGGTCAATCAAACTCTCTTTCTTTTCTGTGCCGACTTCAAGAGCTAATACTCCAAACGGATCTACAATATAGTCTGGGATATTCAAATTCACCAGGTCGTGAAACCTTTCTTGTATGTCCTTTTGAATTTGTTTCAAGTGATTTACACAAACCAGAAGGTCATCATCGTTCACTTTCTTTGCGATCTTCTTCAGGTTTGGGAATTGCAAACATTTATGACGCCCTGCGTTATCTCAACCGACTTTTAGTTTTTTAAGAATAGAGATGATCGCTAACTTGCGGTTCCTGAGATTATTACCTCTGCCTTGCAACGGTTTCTTTAAGGAACTAAGCTTCTCAGAATTGTTGGCGTTAGCGTCAATGAGTTTCTCCTTCTTCCTTGCCAGACATAAACGCAACTATCATTTCTGTTAGTCTAACGAAACGTAGAAGAGAGTTTCCTTTCGAGAGCCACCTAATTTCCGCCTGTAACAGCAGCCTATCGAGGTTTTCATTATTTTGCTCACAGAGTTGCTGGAAAAGACAATCCTGGAGCACGTTGGATTTGAAGAAATTCATAAAGTGAATGACAGCTAAGAGGAAACGGTTTAGTCGTGATCCTAACGTGTTTGAGACTAAATGCTCTCTGTGAATGACTGTTTTCAAATGTGTGAAGAATCCCCTGTACGGCTCTACCATAGAAGCAGCGCTGTCAGTCGCGCAGGCAGTTGCATTCTGAAATGGAATTTTGTTCTGATTAAAGTAATTCTGAATTGTTCCAAACACAGTCACTCCCCTAGTATCAGACGTAATCTTCCTGGCAAACAGCGTTTCTTCCATCAGCGTGTTTACATTTTAGAATCGAACGTAATCATCCTGCGAAGTAGTTTCATTTTCTTGCAAAAACATTTTTTCAACCGAAGTAAGGCTACTAGTTGGTTTTCAAGGTCGCAGACTACCTCATCGATTCTCGTGCAATCAGTGGAGTCGCCTGACGGAATTGACTTCACAGTATCCCTGGCGTTTAAGTTCATGACGTCAGACACTATTATATACACTGAAAGAAATATGAGCGACTCAACGACATTGTGAGCACTTCCATTTTGTGATATCAGTTTACTAATTTTGTAAGAACCAAAAGCGCCGTTGTCCAATTTGTGTTAGCATTGGCCTATAATTTCAGGCAGCGTTCCTCTATTGTGGAAGCTATCTCTCAGGCACTAAAAGGTAGTCTAAAGGCTTGTCTTCTTACTCTGCATGCATGCAAAGTAAACGTTTCTTCATTTTGTAAAACTTCATGCTCTCTTTAGAAATGAACACATGCCTAGTAAACATATGGGCAATAACTGGTCGCGAAGAGACAGTAGGAACCGTATGACAGGTACTCTGCGGAATAATGCCGACATTTCTTCTTTGCTGAAGAACTGATGAGTGATATTGTAACGGACGCTGACAAATACGTGAGCCGAGAGAAAAGGTAAACATCCAGTTAGGGGATAATTTCAAACTTTGTGTAGAACAAATGTGATTCGGAAGGCAGATAAGTATAGAGGACTGAAATAAACTCTCATCCTTCCGATCTACCAAAATGCGTTTGCCGCAGTAAAGCCTCATCCCTCTAGGTGCCCTGGGCCCCACGTTGAGAATGGCTGGTGTAAAGTGACATCTTCCTTGACGAAGTAAGTGAGTTAATTATGAAAGCAGATCAGCTATAGTGTGACCTATAAGGTTATTGATTAGTTCATGAAATGAAGCGTTGCTCCCATCTGACCTGAATTTCTTTTAGAATAGTTAACTTTGTAAAACTTGCTAAAACTTTGGCTTTTAGCTAGAAAAGACTCATCCTTTTAAACTGTGCTAAACTGTTTGAGATAATATAGCAAGCGCAGCAATCATTTAACAAAACCGCCCACTTCAGCTGAAAGCTCCAACCTATGAATATCCGCAAACACAAATCATAACAGTAACATAACGTTTTAATTCCCTTTTTAAGACGCAATTACAACACTGTATATGGCTAAAAAGAAGATGAGACGCTTTCAGTACCTTCAGGCGTGTTGAGAGCTATGAAATGAAGCGCACGCGGTAGTATCCATTATAATTAAAAGCGACATATAAAACAGAGTAAAATATGTAAGTATCATAGCGTAGCACCAACAAAGGGACTGTGAAATCTTCATGACGTAGAAATTGATCTTCATTATCAAATAGAACCTTAAGTGTCATACTGTAATAAGGATCAGTTGGTGACGAGTTCATTCCGCTGACTTCTTTCTGTCGCGTTCTTCTTGCTCTTGCGTTGTACTAAAATTGTTTGGTTACCGTGAAAGTTATGGCCTACCAGCAGAACACATTACTTGTTCAAAGATTCGTGGTGCCATCAAGGATTGTGTTGAACAGTGAATATTTTCTTGACCGAAGCAGAGTTTTTGAGAGCAAAATATTTAGCACCCAGGATGAAAAGTAGGATGCTTTCTCGGCTTCATTAGCTCATTCTTTTCTTCAGGTATGCATTCAAGCTTGTTCTGAACATTGCTGAAAAGAAGTTCAGATTAATGGTGGTGAAGTGTTCTGAAGCAGCACTCTTTGGCTTCCGATTAAGGCTATTGGGGTTGTATAATGAGTGCTTGCGAAGAGTGATGCCCGATTACAGAATGGCTGATAATACGTGGCTGCTTTGGCAAAAACAAAGGGCTTTGGTATGACATTACCATTTGTCAAACTATTCACCTGTGTTACGCTTCGATTCGTTCTCAATATAACAATTAGCCAAGTAATAGTTCACTATCCTATTTTCCATCTTGTAATGTAGTTTCAGATGGCATGAAAGTGTTTGTATACAGTGGAAGTAGCTCTGAATGCAGTACAGTAGGCTCTCGGTTTCCGCGGTTGTTGGTTCCATGACTTTCCGCGAGTAGTGAAGTCCCTTGCACAAAATATAAAATCATTTGTAAACAGCGTACGCACTTTCTCGTGTACACTGCAAGTATGTATGAAATTGTTATAGTTACTAATATCAATCATTTTGTAAATGCAACTTTTTGGTACAGGATCGTATAGTTTCATGTCAAGTTTCTTTTACGGAAAGCCTGTCCCGTTAAAAAATCTTAATTTTTCCGCAGCTTTTAAGTCAAACAAGACTCGTCTTCAGCGCTGTTCAAATAATGTAATGAAAATTTTGCGCTATTAAAAGGACATCATTTTAGCACTGCTGAAGATGGGCATCGTTTGACCTGAAAGCTCCGGAAAAATTAAACTTTTTCAACGGAACATGATTTCTGTAAAAGAAACTTAACTAATATCAACCAGTGCTAAATAAATAGTTTAATGAAGAACATATTGAAAACAATAATGATGTAGGATAATCCCAGATTATATTGGAATTCGAATTATTTTCAGAATGCACTGTTTTAGCTGTAAGGAAAGTATACATGCTTTTATTGTTGCGGAATTGCCCCGTTGTTTCAGTAAAAACAAAGTTTGTGCGAAGCTGTGGGCAACACCATAAGAATAAAACCTGCATACTCCGTAAGAACTACTATAATCCCGTACAAGGAAACTCGTTTCAACGCTCTAAGCGAAGGGTGAAAGCAATGAAGCTCAGCTGACACCATTGATTCCTGTTCGGCTTTAAAAAAATTGTTGCCTGTGCAATGTCTTCACGTTTGCTAACGTTGGTGAGGTAGAAGATGTTTTCGACTCTACGGCCCACTTCAGCACATCACATGCCGCTACTCAAAAGATCCAAAGTCTTTACTTTCTCTTAGAGAAACAACACTTCAGGGTCGCTCTCTTTGCGTGTGAAGAATTGCTTCGATCACTCACGTCCTTTCTGTGGGTCATCTCTTACAAATAACTAATGAAAATGAGCAAATGGGTAAATTTTCTATTAGTGATAAACCGAACTGCTCTCGGCGTTGTTAAAACACGTTCTCATTGCTTGTGATAGCCTACCAGTGGCGCGCTACAACTGCCTGTAGTCTAACACAGTGATTCTCAAGGTCGGGGTTGCCAGTGTTTCCCTTGGAACATTTCAGAGCGTGTTAGTCTCCCAATTCTGATTTGTTGATTTTAAGCACGCTGATTGGCTAGATGGGAGCACGGACGGTAGTCGGGACGTCATTATGTAGGTGCTGCGCAAAGTTCCGTGGTGGAAGCGTTTCCCGGATAGTGTGTTTAACATTTACTTTTTTACCTCTGAGCCGGCTGTCCCCTCCTCCCAGAACTCTTTTCCAGCCAATCAGAATTGCGGGCAGCAACAGCATGCAGCTTTCTCTTAAGCAGGAGACAATACTTGGCGGGCATGCCATACCTTCCTATGCACTTCAACATGATCGCCCAGGTGGGGCATGTGCTACTCACAGACCAAGAAGACTCCTCAAAGGTCCCCTCGGTGGTATGATCCCCCTGTACTTCAAAATAGCCTTCTGGTTGGGCACATGCCTCACCGTGACAATCACTGGTCTAACATAAAGGCTGTTCATTCCATCAAAGATGTCGCCGTCTTCAGAAAGAGGCTGTTCAGTGAGTTGACAAGCTAATTCGTCGCAGCTGTTCTGTTAGTAACCTAATCAGAGCACTTCATAGAACACTGACGTCAGCTCATTCATTATGATTGCATGTGAAACTACGGTGGCGGTTAGAGATATTTCATCGTTGGTCAAGAGAGCGCTGAGAGAAATGTTTTCCTCTTAAGTTAACTCTTGATGAAATCTTTGTCCATGTCTTCTGCGGATCCATTACTATGTCTTCCTCAGCTTCATCACTAACCCCTGCAGAATCCTTGTTTAGCATTCTTGCAATGGGTCATTCGCTGACATGTCGTCTTGGTGGCACGAAATCTCTTATTGCCTATGTTTGTTACGTAGCTGGTGTCGCAAGCACGTACTATTCGGCGATTGACGCTTGGTTTATTGTACAGTGGTATCATGGGCCCACTGTTCCTCAAAATTGACTTTAACAGACGCAGATCAGAGTAGATTCTGGAATTTGGTATTCACTGTACATTGGTGACTGAGACCTGGGGAAGAACGCAAGTAACGGAAACCTGCATTGCACCGTTAGGCGTGAAGGCGCTGCGGGTTTTTCCAATATTCACTCAGCCTTTGGCTAAAGATAAATTGTCGCAAGGAGCCGTTCTACGCACGGAACCTTGATAAGGCACCCTATGTTTAGTAGAATGTACGTTGGTGAAGCGAGAATTGCTCTAATGAATCATAACGCAGCGGCACAGACTAGTCGTTTGACCAGTTGTCAAACCTTTGTTTCATCAACGATCACACTTTGCTTTGAAGCTACTATCACTGACGACGGAAGCAGAAAATCTCCGAAGGCTATCAACGTCCACCTGCTTCCTTTCGAGGGAGAAAGTTAAAACACTTGTTCAGAAAAGGCTACCCCTTATGCACTCTCTTAAGCACAGTGAACAATGAAGAGCGAATGTTAGGACGACGTTTCAACAAGTCATCCGCGTAAACCAAGTTGATAATCCCCAACAGAAGGAAGAACTGTGAAAGAAATCTGATTTTTGCGCCTTTCTTAGGCTTGGTAGGTGTTAAGGGAAATAACAGCTGAATCAAGAACTGTAGCAACAGGAAAAACCGCAATAATAAAATTTTTTTTACTAAGCGCCCTGAATAGCGAACGAAAAAAAACGCAACTATCTACAACGAACAATAGCGAAGAGATAAAAAGCGTGAGCAGCTGGGCAGCTAACGGTGAGTCACACATTTGACAGTCCGCCAAACTTGATTCATCCTTGCACGCGCAGTTGATACGGTCTTACTGATGTCGCAGTTTGCATTCCTCAACAGTAGGTTATAACTGTGATGTGTGGTCTGTCATGTTGCTCAAACAAACTGAAGGCACACATTTGCTGAACCCTTTCCATATTCATAATTAAATATGACGTCTCCGTCCCAGTCAACGGAAGGATTATGGCATATCAAGGCACCTCTGGTCTTTCATAGGGCAACATGCTCCCATGACATATGATCCTCAGCGGGAGGACGAGAGAACGTTCAGACAAAGATGCATAGGCCTCAAGTGCAGTGAAGCATCGACTCTTCTGATCAGTAAACCCATTACTGCTTTCATCCGTATCTAGGTCGTAAACACAGTTACAGGCAAGCAGACGTTCTGTGTTTATTGAACTTCTGCTGGCGACTGAAGCAGAAGCTTTCCGGAAGCTTTGAGACAATCATCTTCTGTTGTCATCTAAGCATAAAGTTCTTTCCTCTGCCTTCTCAATCTTCAACAACTAAAAGCCAGATCGTTTAGCAGTTGGCGGCATGGAGTAGCGACTATCTTGGGTGAACACAATGGGGTGACGGTTCTGACATCGGTTTGCACTTTCATTAATAGAAGTGCTTAAAGTATGTTGTAAATTGCACTTTTTCTATTTAAGATTATTGCAACGCAAACGACATTTCAACTTCGGTGGGCTGAGCTGTGCTGTTACTCTTTTCAGCTTTTGCTGTTGTTAACGGACTTTTTTATCCATCAAGCAGGTGATTAGCTCAAGTAAATTTAAAATTTTGCTGCACTAAGCGATCTTACAGTGTTTCTTCAGAAAACGTATGCAGCTTTTCTGAGACAGTCAATATTCGAACTTAACTGCTTCTATGGATAAGAAATTTTGTTACTATTCATAAGCCATTGTGACTTAAGAAATTGACCTATAATTGTATGAGGTACCTAATCTTTTGTTGGAAAATGAGAAACTAAAAGCAACAGGCGAGTGATAGCTTATCATAGTAAGACGAGATATTAGCATTACGCGCAGGTTGAGAATACAGAAAAATAAGAAAAACCATTCTCTCAAGTCACATGATGGAATCCTACCAGCATATACACAAAGAAGGATACTTCGCTGCAATTGTATTCAACAGCGATTCGTCAAGCCCAGCTGAAAATAAAGTCATTGTTTCCTAAAGACAAACTGTGTTGAGTCAAATCCGCGGATAAAAAGACCGTGAATAACGAGGGTATACTATAGTTAACCGCGTACGTTTTCCGGTTAAACCAGAACATATCAAGATACTAAGATATGTGATGAAATGTTTTCAAGGTAATACAACTGTGAGAAATCCATATCATTTAAAATGCAGAAATCAAAACTGAACTGATCTACCGTGTCATTTTTTTATTCCCCTATAACTTTTACATTTCCAAAGTATACAGTAGGTTCCCAGTAATCTTGACAGGTTGCTAAGTCATATAAATTTGGCTGAGCAAATAGGTTGTGATGGCAGTGAAGTGCGGACAAACTTAATAGGTCTGAATCGTCGCGGGGCAGCTATTCCATGCATTAGAAATGACACAAAGTAACTTTATGCTTACTGCTCATTAGATATTTCCTCAGCAGCTCTATACTGCGATAATTGCTGTTATAGCAATTGTTTACACTCACTTCCGCGTATTATCAGCGCAAAGTTATGAACTGTAAGTCACTTTCCAGGTGAATATGGTAATTTAGACAGAAGTCATTTCTTAAATTTACTTATGTACTCGGAATCTTCGGTTTGGAAGTTTCTACCACGAACGTTTCCAGCCCTATGCTGCTTTACCTGCGCTGTTCATTCCAACATTCTTCGGTACAGCCTCATTGTGTTTTCATCTATTAAAACTGCTTCCTTTATAATACAACTTCTATTAACTCGTAGGGTGTCTGAGGACTAAGACGACATAGACAGTCATAGTATAAACTGCATGTGCTGCTCTGAGTACTAGTTGTCTGGCAAGTTCACTTATCCGGGACCTGCTAGGTTCTTACAATACAGGATTAGCAGCAACATACCTTAATTAAAATTTGGTTATGTCATAAGAAAAGCTTCTCTATGTTTATGAATAGGCATGAAATTTAAAAAACGCTCTGCTTCACAGCTAGTTAATCTATCCTAATACTTTGTTGAAGATCCCGCTTGTGAAGAAATGGTAATTGTCTGCAACGTTGAGATCAAACCTGTGGATCTGTTCCGCGTAGTTTGTCCACAGCGCCAACGCAGTCGACCGACGGACCGAAGGAATTATGAGTCTCACGGTGCCTTTAAACAACTTTTAAATTCTTTAGTAGAAACTGATGATTTTACTAACTCAACTGCCAGCTGTTCTTTCCTTCAAACTGTTGAATGTCCACCTATTAATGCATACTTTATTTCTTTTCATTAACTAACCCTCCATATTCATAATTTATAAGGGCGTAGCTTGAACAGAACAACTGATTCAACTCAGTGTGCTGCTCGCCTAATGAAAATGACTAATGGTATAGGATAATGGGATTAGTCTTTTGTAAGCTTGGTTAACAATAGTGCACCGTAATGAGCGGCCTATTTTACGTGATATTTCATTAGCACATAAGATGGAATAATGTTGTCTGCTTCACATGTATAGGGTATTCATGTTTATAGTCGTGGAAGTGAACTACAGTCGCACAGGTAAAGTGACCGGCTTTTATGGTCATTTAATATGGTCAATAAGAAACCGTGATTCGATAACACGGACGGGACAGCTGAATCGCCGTCAGATCTTCGAAAGTCCCACCGTCAAAAGCGCAGACAACGAGTAGTACAATATTGGATTTTGCAGCTTTGCGTGAAATGGTCTGTCTAGAGTTGAATTGAAGTTTCTCCTGAACTCTCACAGTATGTGCTTCAATTTGTTAACTCTGAAAAGTCTTTGCATGTCCCGTTATAAAGGTACACTGAAGCTGTGCGGGCTGTACTCGCAAATGCTTTCTTGCGATCGGGAACTAGAGTTGGAACGCATCGTTTGGTTTCCGTGGGCTCCTGGCTGGCAAGGTACGTCTTTTCATATTACAGCGTGACAACAGGAGCGCTTGCTCTGTTCTATAATTTTGTATATTGTTGAATTCTGTTAACTCATAAGCAGGTTTAAGCCTTATGAATTTACTGGAGCATTTTTTATTTGCATTTTCAAAAACTAAATGAAGCAGATCACAAGAGAATTGAACTCACAGTTCAGTCCTATAATCTCACCTGTCATTGTTTAACACGGAAAGTTTATTGAAGAATAGCTGGGGAATTGTGAATGTGACATTTTCTGTAATGAGGTTTAACTGGAAAGTTACTTTTATTGTTGGAAGTAAGTGCCGGCATTGTTTTCAGTACGCTGTGATACTCTTATTTTAACTAAACAGTTGTAATGGTGACAACGCTTTGCCATTTAAAACGTAGCATAAGCAGAACTTGTCTCCCAGCTTAAAGTATGCCATAACATAGGCCATAAATGTTGCAAATTAGTACATGCAGTCTAATTTGACTATTTGAAAAGAATCTGAGGTACAATTCCATTTAACAGAGAGTCAGAAAAATCGGTTGTATAATTTTTGACTGAAAGTTCGGAAATGACCAACCGGTACGTTCGGTGGTACGTAATACGTACATAAAATTAGTAGGCGTCAGTGAAAACTAGAGAAATGAATCTGCACCCTGTCTGTGCTGCTGCTTAGTTTTTGTCATTGCTGCCATTTGGAACAGAACGTGACTTCAAGATATCCTGATTTCCATAGCTCATAAGGCTATTTTAAAGCTAACTGGCCTTAGAGGTCTGTTGCCGAGACGATTTTTGCTTTCTGTGCGATAGTGACTGTTCATTTATGTCAATCACGATTTCGTTTCTAGCGATTGTCCATAATTGTTAATATGGTGTTTTTGCGTGCATTGTTTTCTGTTCAGAGGTCTTTCCCAATAAAAGCTACAGAATCTAATCTTAGAAACAGAAATGTTTAGAGAATTTTTTATACTTCTGCTTCCTCTTTTTCATTTACTTGTTTCTGATGATCATTGTGCTTCTCTACGTTATGAGCGAACCGCGCATATCTTAGCTACTATTTCATCAGAGCTAGCCTGTATATCATCATCCTAACAAAGATAGGATGTAGTGCCGCCATCCTTTTATGTCAACATGCAGCCATTTAAAGTGTTATATATTTCAAATCTTTATGGCACGTGGAACAGCGGGCGTTAAAGCTCATTCCTACTGCCATGTGATTTTTGTTTTTACGTTTTATGGTGGCGAGAAAAAATGATCTTAGCGGAATAATGTGCTGGTTTTTAAAGTAACGTTTTGTTTATTTTGTTTCAGTTGTTGTTACGGTATAATTTCATATTGTTTAGAAAATGAGTGGATGAACTTGTGCATGGACTGTGTTGTGGAGGCAGAAGCGGCGGGAGAATTCTCTGTGATACAAATGGGCACCAGAAACGGGTTCCTCCTGAGAGAACCTGAGTGTGGCGGTAGGCGATGTTACTAATAACTTTCAGAAGTCATTGATCTATTTTCCAATGTTACTCTCGGTATGCTGTTTTCATACAGATAGCACGTCAGTGCTGCTTTTAAACTTTCTGTTTAATTCCCATTATAAATTATTGTTTGGCAAAGAACGTTAGTCGTTGTCAGTTGCCATAGCGATGAGTATTCAGAGAAGTTGGAAAATACTATTTGTATGTCAACCTGGTTAGGAAGTTTTTCTTTAGTTAGTTCATTTTGCTCATTTGTTCTTTCGATCAGTGATAACAACAGTTGTAGTAGATTCGAGCCAATTCAACATAGGCTTCATCACGTTGATGAATATGAGTAAATACACGTACATTCTACATTTCCTAGTCGTAATGGCCGTAAACACAGAGTTAACCTACAGTGACATGTGTGCGGGTAGGATAATTTCAGTATAATGGCTACCGACTTCTGTTATTTCGTAAGCATATTAAAATGTTCAATATCGACTGATGATAAGAGAGGTCTGTAAAGCGTTTCTTCCGCAACGAACCTTACAGTGGCCAGAGAATGTTTCATTCTTTTGCGTGTTCGTTTCAGCAATAAATAGGGGAAATGTTTAATCTGTTAATACATTTGTTTCCTGTAGGAAGATCTGCTATGCGTATAAATGCATTTTGAAAAACGTTTTGATTAAATGGTCTCCTAGCTATGTTATACTTGTATGACGGTAAAGATTTATTATTCATGCTGATAATTGCTTTCTTTAAGGCAGTTATTGGAAGCTCAACGTGGTCGTGCGAAAAAGTAATTTTAGCCGGTGAACCGTCACATCATTGAAGTAGTCTTTCCAGAAGCAAATCGTCCGCTTAAGAAATAATCTGTTAACAGTAGAGGTATATTATCAATGGGAGATAAGGCGGTATGTGATTTCTCATTTTTCCGTTTTAATTATTAATTATTTCTCATTTATTCGATTTAGGACTTTATGACTGTGATTTTTGCATGAAGATTGAATCAATCCACACCTGTGTGGTATATATGTGCTGTTGACATGATATGTAGTAGAGCTTTGATAGTGAAATACTTGTCGATTCTTGTTCTGTCATTGAATAAAGTATTCTTCATTGCATTGAAGTCATGCTTAGAGTGCCAACGACGCTAATGAACGTATTCAAAAATTCTTACGTTCACTGTGAAGGGAGCAATTTTGTCAGCATATTTTTAATCTGTTTCAAAATTGGTGTTGTTTTCTATAGATTGCGCTCATGAATAGCTTAACTGCCTGCAGACGGGAGTAAGTACCTTGCTTCCTCGGTTTTCATTATTTTGTTCATTATCTTGGATTAGTTATGGAAAAGCAATTTTCTCTGTAAGGTAGCTTCTTAAAACGACTGTGTTGTTCCAATCGCTTACGCGTTGAACTTTTGTAGCCCACAAGTCGTTTGTTACTTTATGAGAACAATGTCGTATTTAACTTGACAACGTCCATTCGTCACAATGCTAATGATTGCATAGGAGCGGCTAGTAATAGTCAGCATCTGCTTCCGCTCATAGCCTCACTGGCGATCGCTTAGTAAATCGTTCTCCTTCCGTAGGCTTGGAAGATGTGATAATATTATAAATATCTGATGGATTCTGTTTAAAAATAACGTTAATTAGAATTTCTTCTTGACAAATGTTTTGTCCTTAGTTTTAGCGAATTAAAAGAGTAAGGCTTACCTTTGAGATAAAGCTTTCGATTCAAAGGGTTTTTGAATTTAATTTGAAAGGCCCGTCACAGATGCTTTACCTAATGACGGCCCCTTCAGAGCTCGCGTACAGTGGCAATCTAGGTATGGTTACAAGTCAACCGTATATGGAAAACAATCTGTCGGTCTTGTGCCCCATTATGCTACATTTTTGGAATGGTTGATAGCGATTTGCCAGTTAAAAATTAACGCATTTTTTGCTGGGAGAACAGCCTTGAGGAAAAATAGAATATCTGATAAAAGAAATAAATAATTTCAAAGAAATGACAGGTTTGTATTTTGAGAATACCAAGATATTTTAGGTTTTGAAAATTTAAATCGACTGACTGTTTAGCTGTTCAGGTAATCGAAGCTCTGCGGTAGTACAAAAGTAGCAGCTTGAAGAGATACCCTCACGGATAACACTGACATGCAGTCACTCCGATCCACAAAGGCTATGCATAATGTGGAGCTAAGTAGACATTTATGGGACTAACAAATTTTTCAAGGGTTGCGCGCTACTGCTCAGTTGAATACGTAGTCCTATTCAAGAAGTGGAGAGCGTAGCGTACTCAATCGAAAGGTCTTGTTTTTTAGACGTCCCATTGTCTGAGAAGTGCAGGTTTCTTTCCGGAAAGTATGCAAATCACCCTTTTTTGCCCTTACCGAAACCTAAGCCTGCACATGTGCCTTAAGTTTAGACTTAGGCTTAGGTAAGGGCAGAACGAGACCGTTGGCAACCACGCAGTATGACGATTGGGCGCCTGGGAGACAAGATCCCAATCCGCAAGTGAAAGATGCGTAAATAGGTTTCGTGGTGAAACGCGTCCGCCTGAATCTTTATCTATATTTACCATCTTTAGTTGAGCCAGTAAAATTTTTTGTGCGCAGACAGAACCAGTTAATCAGGTAGGGTACCCTAAGAGTCGAAAATGACTTTACGTGAATACTGCTTTTGAAAGCTCTTAAACAAAAACAACATGTAAACGCTCAATTTATTAAGAAAAAATAGTTTGCGTGCGTATCAAGAGAAATAGTCGCATACTTGCTGTTTGGTAGTTTGCAGTAGTTCCTACAAAGTTGCCGTCTGTAATGGAAAGTGTAAAGAGGGTTTTATCTCTCTACTCAGTCCCTAATGAAAACAGCTCGTAAACAACCATTGCGCAATCGTATGCACAAAGTCTTAACGCGTTACCGCCTATCATTAGTAACCTGCGGATTGTTTAAAACGTGTAAGAAGGGTGAGTGTGACGATAGGTAAATTCTTTGCCATTTAATGTACAGCCATGCAATAAATGAGAAATTAGGTATCTACGCATATTCGTGGAAGCAAACCGTGCGCATACGTGCTAGTCGGAACTATGTCGCTTAAACTGAGGACATATCTCTTCTATTAATGACAGAGATCATTAAAAAGTGCATTATGTCTACACCTTATTCCAAGCGTTGGGAATAGCATTTTTCGGTCATTATAGCAGACGGCACCTCGGATTGCGTCTTCTGAGATGATTTTTTTAGAGTTCCCATAATACGATGGCTATCTCAGTTGGGGGTATGTTCAAACGTGGCCTATGACCTGAATGCTTCACGCATCATCACAAGTAGCCACGAAAGGGGAGCGCGTGAGTATCCGCAGATAACTGTAGGTCCTACCTACAATTTGTTTTTCGCAAAGCTTTTCTTAAAGACAACATACTTTGCTGAAATAAAGGAGTTAACGAATTATCTGTCTCGCTGATGTGCATCCGAATTTCATTTCATGAGACAGACGCAATTTCGACTGAACCTTTCTGAAGGGGTGATCATATAAATTAAGACGTTTTTAAACCTGTATTATTAATGCCAACAATTAATTTGAATGATTCTGCGAATATGCTACACCAGATATATATATATGTACATGTATTAGATAGATGTACATATAGATATATATATATGACGCCCCTTCTCAATAAGGCGACATTTGCTGTCTAATGCTGTCACGTCATAGTAAGCACATGGGCAGCGGTTACTCAGCCGATGGAATTTCTTATTTTCCCATATGGCTGATAGTTGAAGTTGCACTACAGCGTAAACATGTCAGTGACCTTTGTCCTACGACTTTATAACTGCGAAGGTCCAATTGACTAAGTGGTGCACATTCTGGTCGTCGTGTCGCAGCTGCTCGTCTCGTTAAGATGTTATTCTTCCTGTTTACGACGGGATGTCAAGTGGACCTCTCCGGGCAACCCGTCCTTCATAGGTTAATTTTTGGACGCTTAGCAAGTCGCAGTGTACTTTCACTGAATGATTCAATTTTCTCCAAACGTTGCCATTTGCTATAAAAATATTGTAGTTTTTTCTTCCACCGTTTGAATAGTCGTAATCCTTTTACGGTCATTGGGTGCGCGCCCGTCCAAGGACAACTTCTTAAAGTCCATTGTACGATGTTGCTTAACTTTTTCCTTCAACGAAAGCCACGTGTGCATTTGGGCCAATCGATAGTAGAAAAACGGAGTAGTTTCTGTTGCAGACCGATTGCAAAGTTTTTACAACTGCTTCGAAGAGGAAAACGATTGAATTTTTTCTTCCGGCATACAAAGCAATTCGTAAGTCGCCCATAATAACCTACTTCCTCCGCAGCAATTGAAACGAAATGTTCGGGGATAGAATTTGCTAAGCGTAACACCAAAAGTCAGTCGCGAAATATGCCTACGGCGGAAAAGGATAATGTTTTTTTTATTACGTCAATGCAGTGCATCGGTTAACGTTTCCTGTATCGCGCGTTAAGCTCAGGGAAAATTGCTTCGCTAAAGTAACACCTATCCAATTGTTCGCAGTAAGTAAATTTGAGTATGAAAACACCTCATAGGCTTTTTAAGAAGTCTTATAATTGATCATTCGTTGAGTCTTGAATATTGAAGACTTCAGTGTTTGCTGTGCGACTTCACGCTTAGAAACAACGATTAATTCCATTCCTGATAGCATTGCTTTCCTTTTTGGCAAATAGTCCTCCCTCATTTCGTCAAATCGATGCAAAGTCAGTTGAACGCCGCAGCTCGGACGCAGCGGCGAGTTTCGGCGTAAACTAATTTGCAAGCATCTTCGCATAATCTCTTTCACTAATCCCGAATGCCTTTGTTACGCCTTGCTGACGATTAAGTCGGCTAGTGCAGCTATTAGGAATTGTCTTAGGAATTTCGTCGTCAACCGTCTCGAATCAAGCATAGCGGAATGGCGAGTATTGTTCGTAGGCATGTGAACTGCATCCCAAAGGGGAACCAAAAGTCGAATATAATAAAAGTTGTCGCATTGAGAAGTCGCCTGGGACTGCAGTGATTCAATCACGCGTGAGTTAAACAAAACTTAAGACTCTAATTAGCTTCGACAATACGAAATCGCCAAGTAGCTTCATTCAATTTTTTATGACCATTTTTGGTATAGTTTAAGGCAATTAACTATTTAACCAAACGAAAAGAGGGATTATTTTGTAAAAATTTCCATCCTACCGTGAAATTATGCTAATTTTAGCTTCTGCTTGCTTGTCGCAATTCTGTCCGAAACAGAGGCATTGGACGTTGCAAACTATTTGATTATTTGAAGGGTTGCAAGTTGTTGATGACTCAGACTCCAAAAATAAAAACAAAAACGATTGGAAATGGCAGCTCGTTCGTCTCTTCATTCTCACAGTGTTTTAATAGCAACGTTTTCTCACTCAGTCACTTCACGTCATCTCTAAAGATTTGCTTCGTCGTTTTAGTTGCATTCGTTGAATTGGTGCCGTCCAAAATCGACGTATCTTTTCAGAATACGTACACGCCCCACTTTGCGTAAGTAAAACTGTCCCCGCCATTGGCAGCAGCTAATTTTGCTAAGCGAAGCAAATCTGACTTCATGCTGACATTCGCTCTTCCGTGTCTTATCGTTGTGAAAATGTAAATACTCGCCATCACTTCATTGTACGCATTAATTGAAAAGGCTGAAAAGCTTTTCCTTCTTCAAAAATCGCTTCCCAATCCAACAAGGTTCTTAAAGCTTTAAACGCCATACGATTCTTCCTAATTCATCGTAAACAATAGTCAGTAGAAAGCAGGATTCTGTTCTTATAGTAACTGTAGAAAAATGGCACGCCCATTTTTATTTATAAAAATTTCACGACTTCCGCATTAAAAAGCTTTGTTGGCAGCTCATAGATTGCTCGCTTGAAGACGTAAAGCTTACCAATCTTCCAACGCTAATCGTAATACGGTTTAATTTGTCCGAAGCAGTGCCGCTATTGGAGCGGTCCAAAAAAATTGGGACAATTGAAAGTCGCTAAAAAACCTAACAGCAGTTTTTTTCAAGAAACTTTCCCCGAACTCAAAAACAAAGACTGCGTCTGCAAGCGCTGCTGAATAGGAACCGCCACTGTTCAATCGCCAAAAATGGGCTCATCCGTTGCAAGTTAAGCTAACAAATAGTTAACCAACAGCTGGAAAGTCAATTACCAATTAAAAGGTGATCGCCGCGTACGCGGTTTTATTACGAAGCTTGCGAATGTCGCTCCGAAGAGCGCTTTGCTTTGCGGAAATGGATATGCCGTCTGCCGCCAAACTTTTACGTTTTTAGCGTGGACGCTGGCCACCGCGCGCTATAATTCGCGCGGAAAACGCCTCGCAATAAAAACCGCAACGCTAAATGTCGTCCAAAAGCTCTTAGACAAAATTGCAAGTCCGCTTTACAACCTTAGCAACGAGCATGCCAGACATCCGGTGGTCTTTAAGGAGAGCAACCGTCGGAAACTGGCACAGCTTGTTATTTCGCGCTAAGAGAGAGCGCAACTTGTACACCGCTGCGAGTTGGTCGTCGTTCGAGTTCGCCGGGCGCCGAGACGGCCCGAAAAGAGCGCTCAACTGTAAAAGTAGCAACCAACTTAACGTCGCGGGATTAAGACTATTGCGTAACAAAGCTTTTCCGGCTGCGCAAACGAGGCGCTTTAGCATTTCCGTTAATGCGCGAAAAAATAATCTTTTCTATACAGTACACCAATTTGGAGAGTACTTGCACACCATTAACGACTAAGGGCACAGTCCATTGACGTTCCGCAGTGCGCGTGATCGTTGTTCGTTGGAAAGCTGGCGTGGTCGCCTAGGTATGCTTTCGTTTATCGGGTGCTAGCAACATTTAGTCGCCTTGGAATGGCATCAAGTGCAATGAAGGATGCATGATTTTCCGCCGCTGCTGTACGTCGTCTTTTTGGCGGTCGTGGCGCCGCTGGGTAAGTTTCCATTGTTGCTTCAAACAAAGTTGCGCATTTCGCCACCGTGCTCGAATTCTCGGCGGGGATTAACGTTAGCAACGGAGATTTCAACCGAAATTGGAAGTTTATCGCGCGCAAAGTTGCCGACAAAAGTAAAAGGCTTTTCAAGGGTTCCACCCGACTAGCTTTTCGCTTCCAGGAAGGGTCGTCTCCTTACGCAGACAGTGCTTGCAATGAAATGTCCGTGTAGGCCCAGGTTTCAGCATGTAGCTTAGCAAGCGTACTTTGCCGCCACGTGTCCGTCTTTGCGCATGGCCCCATCCCACGGGTTTTTAAAAGGGAACAATAAACAATGAATACGCAGTAGCGGTCGGTTCATAGATAGCCGTTTGTGTGCCAGTTTAAGCCTTTGATTGCCGCTTTGGGTTCCCATTTCCACCCGTCTGTGTCAATTGTGCTCATCAACGGTTAATCGATGGTTGCTGCGGCATGTTCAAGCTTCCAACGGTCGTTCGGTGTCAACTTCCATCGCCTTGAGACGTCACTTTGATGTCGCTGGTGGATTTGTTGAACTTGAAGGCGATTGATTGTCACTTAAAACGAGTATGATCAGTCGGGCGTGTAAGCAAGCAATCTCCTTTGACAGACGCATTGTTCAAGCAGCAAGAGAGACACGGTTTTTTCTTCGACTTTATTTTTTGTCAATACTTTTTTATTGTAGGTTTAAATTCCGCCCCAAATATTCGATTTATCGTCGAGCCCGCTGATGCGCTCGTCTCCAAAGGCCAAGAAGTACGGTTCGACTGTGCCATTGCCGGTGCCGACGACGAAAGCGTAGATGTGCAATGGCGACTGAACGGCATCACGTTGGACCGTCGTATGAGAACGTAAGAAGCACTTATCTCTACGCCTTACTTGACGACCCAGTTGTACACACTGACCCAAGTACACCGATCTAAATATATTGCCAGAACGGTGCTCCTAATTGATAGAAAGCCCGTCATCTGTCTTTCCAGTGCTTATTGACCATGAACAGCGCGTTACCCGGACAATGGGCAACGGCGCAACAGGTCACACCGAGTGCGCACTTGGCCTTGTCCAGTATCGGCAGTCCGTGGCCGGCCATTTGGCAGTCCGATCGCGAGCGTCCTATTCCCCGTAAGTGGTCTGCCGAATAGATAATAGCCGCAGGAAGCCCCAATAGGCTACCGGGCGGTTGACCGTTCAGGAACGCGTCCAATATGCCGTTACAAAATGGTCACCGGCTCTTACAGTAAGAGCAGCGATATGCAGGCACTTTTGAGTAGTTGTTTTACGATCAGCTTTCTCAATTTTCTTTTGAGCTTGCTGACCAGAGTAGATTGTTTAGCATTTGGCTAAGCGTTGGAATCACCTTGATATTGCGTCGTAAAAGGGTCAGGCAACGGCATGTTTGTCCGCTGTTAAGAGAAGAAAAAGAATGAGATACGCGTTGCCGCTTGAAGCGAAGGTTATAGCTGACAGCAGCAGCGAAATCGGGCCAAGAAAAGTTTTGCCTGGGCGATTTTACTTGGTCGTTCGCGCGTCGCCGCATGCGAAACGAAGGAAGGAAAAGCGCCGGTCGAAATAGTCGTTTGAACAAACAAGAAGCGTACGTGTAATTTAATTTCGACGCATCCCGCAGCCTCAATAGCCGCTCAGCAATTGACTTTGATGAAGCGAAAGAGCGAGACTAATTTTTACCCGTAAAAGTGAACGTAATGTTGCGCTTTTAATGTTCACAGCCAACGTGTCCATGGCAACAGGCGCGTAAAGGTAGAAAAACAGCAACACCTCATAAGAATTCCCGCAGGCAGAGTGGCTTTTGTTAAATTGATCCCTTCTTGTCGTTACGGTTAAGAGTTCTTCTTTTACTTTCTGGTTGGTCAGTTGATTCGCATGCAAATCAGGCTGCTCCATTTCAATTGAATTAATTTATGCAAATACAGTAGGCATTGCTTGTTGGCCTTCTTTTGGAACGAAAAATCGTTGCCGGTTGCTGACTAGGAAATGCTCTATTTTGGAAAGCTCAAAAGCAATAAATAACGTAATAGTTAACGCCTCGATTTTAATGACAATTGGCCATGCACATATTGGTCGAGCAAAGAAATTTCCTACACAGACCAGTAGCTGTTGGTAAACAAGAACTCCGGCTGCTCTCTCTCTCTCTCTGTCAGTTTCTTTTTAACATACGAGTAAATAAATTTAAAAGGTTCATCTATTTACGTGCATCGTATCGGAAGGTCGTCTATTTTTGTTAGCTCGAGTATTTGATTATTAATTCCCTACAGTTTCCGACAATACGTAAAAGAGTGTGTTGGGCGGATAAATTTAAATTTATGCCAATTCTCTGTTTGATACGGTTAAAGCGCTTTAGTAGAAGTCAGCTTTTGTAGTTAAAAAGTCGAATGCCCAATCGGTCACGTAGACCAGCCTTTTTTTGGCTGTGAATAAGTTGCCGCGCAAAGGTTTTTGTGTTTTCTTGAACAACGACGTTGCCCTTTTTCATTCGGTTCGCACTTCCCAAAACGGAACTGTATAACCTCCGCTGGTTTTGCTATTTTTAAAATTTCAAAGGAAGCTTGGCTGTACGCGCTCTTGCAAGACGAATTGGTTGCTTATTCGCGCGTGTTTAACTTGCGGTGTTCGAAGTGTACTAATGCTGATCGATTCGATTGTAAACTGGCCGTACGAAGCGCTTTATAGAACCATTCGAGACTGTTTTTGCGCACTGCTTACGCTTGTTGATTTTTATTGATTGAAAGCGCTACTTTTTCCGCTTTCGTTTTTCAGATGACCAGCTGGCAATGTTCGATGTTATTTCCAGTTGTTGCGGCAAACATGTTCACATTATACGCTTGTAGATGATTTAGTAATGCTTCTGGGCGAAAGCTTTTCAAACCCTATCCACTGAACGCTTAGGCTTAACAGTTACCTCTCTCTCTCTCACGCGTTATACCGTTGTTTTCTTGTAAACGTCGTATTAAGGCCAAAGAAAAAAATGGGCCGAATTGATTAGCACTGCAGTACTCTATCACTGCTAATATGAATCTGCCATGTTGCTGTGTAAAGTTGACGGGCAAAAATTGAGCAAAGCGTCAATGTTGCCTACGCATTTCCATGTTTGTCAACTTAAGCGTCTCCGGGGATTAATCGGTCAAGTTTATTTTTATTCTCCTAAAAGCTCGCTTGTCCGAGCTGTACTTGCGCGCGTCAATAGTTGAGCTAACGATTAGCTGGGATAGTTTTTTCTTATTAAACATCTGCTCCATTTAAGGAAAGCGAAACTGCGGTAAAAAGTCCAACGTTTCTTTTTATAGACGCGTGTCCATTTTTACAGCTTCCTTTTCTGCAGCGTCGCAGTTATGCGGTGTTATTCGAATCGTATGCGCGCGCTAATGACTTCTAAGCTTTAATAAAAGTTTGAAATATTCTTCTTCATAAGAAGAACAAGAAAAACGTTGTATGGCGAGTTGTATCCGCGCTTCTCGCGAAAACATAGAGGAGAAGTCTCGTTGTCAAAAAAATATTAGTTTTTCCTATTTTTCGACTGCTAAAGTATGGATGAGATGTTCCGTAAAATTTCCGCTTTTGACGCGCTAGCATCAATGGGGACGGTTTGTTTTTCAGATACGTTCTGCCAAATTCGTCGCTAGTGATTCCGCCAACTGCCAATGCATTGTTGAGCGCGCAGCTTTCCGACCGAACGGGCACAGATTATTGCCAGTGCGTCGTAACTGTTAATAACCAATGGGTTTACGTAAGTCGCAAAGCCAAACTGCATTACGTCGGTAAGGGAAATGTTAATGCTTTGCTCGCTTCCTTTCAACGGGTTTTGTTTTGCAGACGCGGCTCATTTCAAAGAGGAGCCGTCGAATCGACATGTTGCCGAAGGGTCGACCGTGATAATTCCTTGCAGAATTCAAGGAGGCTCCTCCGCCTCGCCTGTCAAGGTCACATGGTTCAAGGATGGCGCGCCACTGCCAGGTATTGACGCCATCTTGTCAGATCATATCTCTTAGGATCCTTTTTTCCCCTTCAGATATGCCGAAGCGTATTACTACCAGTGCGGAAGGCGGTTTTTTGGAAATCCGATCCGTGCAATTTTCCGACAATGGTTTGTACAGTTGCAAGGCTGATGTTGGCGGCGAAACATTGAGCAGTCGGCAAGGACGCCTTGCGGTTACGTCGAAGAGTGGTACGCGTCTTGGCAAGTTCATCCAAGCAAGCATAATTAGGCTTGAACGTTCCTTTTAGACGACGATCTAAAATTCGAGGTAAAACCAAAAAACCAAAGAGTGAACGTAGGCGGTTCAGCTTTTCTTCTTTGCTCCGTTAATGGTCGCCTAAAGCCCAAAGTTGTGTGGTTGAAAGGCTCAGCTGAAGTGAAGTACACGTAAGTTTCATTCGCGAATGGTCGCTTGACGACGACGTCGAACTGTTTTCTTTTTTTTCTAGTTCGAGGATACGCTTAGTTGGAGAAAGCAGTCTGCTTATAGCTGATGTCCAACCAGACGATCGTGGCACGTATACTTGCAAAGCATCCACGTCTGAGCGAACGGAGAGCAGCAGCGCTTTACTTGAAGTGATGAGTATGTCTTTGCGCTTAAATACATTGGTTCAATAGTAGTAACAATTCATTTTCATATTGAAGCACTGCCTGATTTCTCCAGCAGACCCGAAAACGTGGTCGGTTTGGCCAACGAAGCCATAACGTTTAGATGTGAGGCGAAAGGTTATCCATCGCCAGCAATTACTTGGTACAAAAATGGCGAAGTGCTCAAGTCATCGGAATACTTTATGGTGATCTTTTTTAAATCGTCAATTTTCGTTGGATCAATGACTGGTCGAATTGGACGCATTGCAGATAAACAACACGCATTTGAAGATATCCGGTTTGGTGAAAAATGATCAAGGCATCTATCAGTGCCTGGCCGAAAACGACGTCGGCTCGGTTCAATCCTCGGCAGTTCTTTTGGTCGAAGCTTCCGGTGAACACGTTTCATCTTTGAGCGGCATGCCTTTATGGTCATTTACTTTTTTTTGCAGATTCGCCTGCGAAACTACTTATTGCTGCTGGTTCCAGGGAACCGACGGGTCTTCAAGCTGTACACGTTAGCAGTCGTTACGTGATGCTTCGATGGAATAGTCCGACCGCTTGGAATCAAACTTTGACAGGCTATAGCGTGTTTTACAAAAGTTTGGATACTCAGAGGTCAGCTAGTTTGCTATCAGTATCTAAATGATGATGGCTTAGGGTTTTTTTTCGTATTTCAGGGAACATCAAGTCAATTGTACGCCACCCGAAAATAGAGAATATACCATATCCGGGCTGCTGCCCAAAAAGACTTACTACTTCAGAGTAGTGCCTATTAGTTCCATTGGCTATGGTTCGTCCTCCTCAACGATCTCTGTCGTCACCGCGGAAGAAAGTGAGTTGCCATTACTAGGCTATAAGCGACTAAGCAAACATTTCAGAGGACAACCCCTCGGCCGTACAGCATTTAAATGCATACGCTGTAAGCTCGACAAGCATTCAAATCCAATGGGACCCACCGGAAACGCACGCTCGAGAGCCGGTCAAATTTTACAAAATCTTCTACGCGGCTGTGGGCGCAAGTTCGCAAAGCGACTTGAGCCCATCGGCGGGATTGGACGTTGAGGAAACGGAAATCCAGTCGCGCAATACGGCTTACGTGCTGCACGGTACCAAGGAATTTACAAAATACAGAATTCGTGTTGAAGCTTTCCGCGGCAATGGTACCAGTCATTCCAGCGCTCCAGTATACGTTCGCACCTTCTCCGACAAGCCGACGGCCACTCCAACCGCCTTTAGCGTGTTAGCTTTGACGTCGGATGTACGTAACCTTTTTCGTCTTCACAATTCGTACGCCCTTGCTTTACTTAGAAAGCTGTTGTGCGTTGGTCACCGCCGCCGGCTGACGGTTGTAATGGGGAAATCGTTAGCTATAGAATTCGATACAAAATGAAGGATCGCGGCTCGCGTAGTCAGAATATCGTAGTTGGAAGTCCCAAAATGGAAACGACCGTAAATAGTAAAGTTGATCGATCATACGCGAAAGGCCAAACTAACTTGCCGTATTTGGTCTTTAAAGATTTAATAGCCGGAGCAACGTACGTGTTCCGTGTGGCTGCGGCTACAATCAATGGCACAGGGCCGTTCACTCCTTGGAAGGAAGTAGTGATGACAGTGTACGATGGCGAAGGTTGGTACTCAACGCTTTAAGTCCTTTTTTAGCTCGTACGCTTTTCAGAGTCTCACGTGCCTGGTGGTCCTACGTCGCTGCACCTGCAGGCTACAAGCAATGAAATCAGCCTTACTTGGACACCTCCGCGCGACGATGGCAATTTAATTCGCGGCTACTTGGTCGGATGGGGCATCAACGTACCCGACATAGAAACGCAGCGCGTTCCGGGAAACTCAAGAACATTTGTAATACGAAAGCTGCGACCAAACAAAGAGTACGCTGCTACTATATACGAGCATCGCCTTAAACTGACATTTGTGATTGTCATTTTTCAGCTACGTAGTTAGCTTGAAGGCGTTCAACAGATTGGGCAATGGTTTTCCAATTTATGAAACGGTTCGGACGGAGGATAAGTCGTCCAAGGATGTTTCCGTAAGCGTAGAAACTCCCATTGGCCTTCGAGCAGTTACCCTATCGTCCACTGCCATTTCTTTATCGTGGACTGATCGTAATCAGGGTACTTTACCGCCAAATATTCAAAATGACGAGCGTTACTACACGGTTCGATATACAAGCCACTACGTGTCCGGTGGTCGCTATCGTTACGTGAATACGAGCGAGTCGAGTTACGTGATCGACGGCCTCAAGCCGGATACTCAGTACGAATTTTCCGTCAAAGCGGCGTTGGGTCGTTTCGAAAGCGAATGGAGCATGACAGCTTTCAACAAGACTTTCAGCTCCGGTACGCTGTTTACCTTTTTTTCCCCCGTATTTACTTTGTTTATTTGACAATTGCAGCTCCGTCTTCGGCACCCCGCGATTTGACTACCATCGATTCCGATTCGGACCCAACGTCCGTTCTGCTCAACTGGCAGCCGCCGAAGCATCCCAACGGAAAGATAACAAGTTTGTCTACTTTTCTTATCTCTACCCACGTTGGGAAGATAGAAACGATTGTTTTTTTTTCAGAGTACCTCATCTACTATACTTCCGAACCGAAGTTGACCGACTCGAGTTGGATGATCGAAGGTATACGCGGCGATCGGATGAGTACAACAATAGATGGTTTGATCCCGGAGAAAGATTACTTTTTCAAAATCCAAGCTGTTAATGACCGTGGTTACGGACCGGTGTCGGCCGTCAAGCCGTACAGAGCTAGAAGAATGAAATCTGTGCTTGGTCCGGTTGACAGCGCCAACCGCGTTCCTGGAGTTATCCATGCCGAGGCGACCAGCACGGGGTCACCCAACGCCGATACCAGCTTTTCATGGAACGCGCTTAGTTTGATTATTGCTGTCGTCAGCGGCATTGTGGTCATTTTGGTCATTGCGTTGGTTGTCTACCTTTACCGCCAACGGAAGGGTCGTACTCGCGGTTACACTGCCGGAGTGAAGAAGACGTTGCGCGATTCTAAACCGCCGCCCGATTTGTGGATCCACCATGAACACCACTCGGTCGAAATGCGCGGCGTAGAGGGTAAAAATTCCGGCTTGGATGGTTCGTCGTTTTGCGACCTTATGCAAATGAAATCGTGTCGTACGCCAACGCCTCCCATGCCGGATGTTCCACGTTATCAGTCGCTTGCTCGTCAGTTTTTTCTTGTTGAAAGTATTCTGTTCGTTTGTTATATTCGTTTCAATTTGTTTAGATGTCCAGCCGGCCAATGGATCTTTGTCCAGAAAGCGTCATCACTTGTCGTCCAATAGCGTTGACGCTGCAGCCTTAAATTCTCCACGTTCCTGCGCTGTTGGCCATTCGCAGAAGGCCCCTCAGGTAGTTTACACTGGTCAGAAAGCAAGCGCTCGAGCACAGCTATTGATGAGCGACTGCAGTGCCAGCGAAGAATGCGTACCGACCTCGCCTATGCCTACGCCACCAGTGTCTTCCGGCGGAGGTGACAGTCATTCCGATGCATCCGGCCCTACCGGTCGTAGCAGCAATCCATTGAAATCTTTCGCATTGCTGTCAGTTCCTCCGCCCCCTCCTCCACCAATCAGTAATATTTCACCAAATTCCACTGCGGGAAGGATGCACTTAGGTATTTCACCAGCTTGAACGTAGTTTATTATGCTTAGGCAAGCGTTATGCCGCTTAATATGTTTTAGTTCGTCCAACTACAGTGGTTGGTCCTAGCGCATTTTCGAGTCCCAAAAGTCGCGCAAGTAATAATAGCGGCAGTTTTGGAAGCAAAGGCAAAAGGCCACAAGCGCATGTTCAGCAGCAGCAGCAGCAGCCTTCGCGTAGTTCGCCGTCGTCACAACGAATGACAGGTTCCGTATCCGGAAATAACGGCTACGTAGGCAAAGACGCCGACTGCGAAGTAATGGTAAGAGAATGTTGTCCTTTATCTCTCTTTCTCTCTCTCTCTCTCTCTCTCTCTGTATAGTTGTTCATGTTTATTTTTCGTTTTATTTCAGCGTTCCTACAGCACCGAAGAGCTGACTGCCCAAATGCAGAATTTGGACAATTTGATGCAAGATTTGAATGCAATTTCAGCGAACGAGTTTGACCTATGAGGCACCGAGCCTGCGCGCGCTGTTTCAGGTGTTATTCTCTTTTTCTTTTCTAAGCGCCATACGCCACTGGTGGTTTGCGCGGGAGAAGAGTCACTGCCAACTCTTGTCGCATACGCAGTTTTGTGTACTCTCTGGTGCATTCCGCACGAAAGTGTCGAGTTCTCTTCTACCTAAGACAATTCTTTTCATTTTTGCTTTTGCCATTTTTGTTCATACTTCCGCAATACGTTTTCCGGGTCGTCACTGTTACTTTCTACCTTTCAACGTATCCGGCCTTTTTCTTTCAGTCCTTATTACCGTGTACGCTCTTTTTTTTTTGAAATTTTACTTGGGCGCCTTTTAAACGACGCCTCTCTGTTGTCTCCCTGTTAACGATTGCTTCGTTGTCTATTCAGGCACACTTTTTACCGCATTACCTTCACTGTCGATAGGCAGTCGTTTTTGAAATGCAATATGTTTATTTATTTATGTTTTGAGTGCGACTACGTCATCACGTTGCCAGTCGGCAGGCGAATTTTTCATACTGTTGTTGCCTCAGTTGGCCTCTCTTCCAATGATCGCCTTACGTACAAAGCGACAAATTGTGCATTTTTATGTTGTACCATCTGATAAAGTATTATATTGTCTCGTCGGCTGCGCCCAGTTGCCTTTTTTAGGTTTGTTGCCTGTAAAGGTTGGCGCGAGTGTATTTCAATTAAGCTATGCATCGTTTTACGCTTATTCCTTTCGCACCTGAAAGGCAGGGCATTTTTTGCTTTTTAAAAAGTCTTCGCAAGTCAGTTAACTTTATGTTGCATTGTTTACTAGTAAGACCGTCTTAGCATCCTCCTTTGCGCAGAAATTTTCAAGTGGTGTTGATTTACTTTTTTCTTTTAATCATTCGATGATGTGTGATCCATCATAGTCTGGATAATGGATAATCTCTCGAAATTCTTCACAATTGATGTACGCAGTTTTGCATTATTTTTAGGTGGTTAAGTGAAGCGCTAGCATGTAGACTTCGCGCCAATGCTCAATTCTTTTACTTCCTTGAATGATTAGCATACCGGCAAACCCTCGAATACATTAATACTTAACTAAATGATGTAAATTTAAGTAGAATTTGAATACTGGTTATTTTCGCGCATTTTAGTTAAAAAGCACATAACGCACAGGTCTACATTGGAAACGTCTTGCGAGCTTTTACCCGACGTTATTAGACGCCAACTGTTGCATCGTATTGAATAAACAAGTCGCGAAGGCGGTATAAAATTTTGAAATTATGGCAGCAGACATGGTACCTGCGAATGAGTTGACTTATCGTAATCTGAATTTTTATTTTTTGAACAACCCGTGGCGCCGTTTTTCTTTGGATAGTTAAGAAAGCGTAAGATGCTTTCAAAGAGTAGAAATATCTAAACCCACTTGATTACAGTAAGCTGCAGTACCAAGTTTTAAGTGAACGCACAGTTTCTTTGTCTTGCCATCTATTCGGTTCTGTACGCGATTCATTTTTGTTCTTCACCGAAGGCGAAACGCGAGTAAATCAAAAACCTTGCAATTGAACCTGTTTAAAGTAGCAACTTGCAGAAATGCACTCCGCTCGACTGTGGCGCTACCTATCAAGCAACGCTCGAAAGGGGCGTTTTGCGCATTTCTGACACATCGCTGCCTTTTAAGGGGGCAGTAATAAGATAGACCCGTATTTTGAGCCGCAAGGAAAGCGCTGCTACATTCACTGCCTTATTTCAAGCAGAAGAACAAGCGTTTCACGTTAAGCTACAAAAAGTCTATAAAGCTGGAGTAGGACTAACGTACGGCCGCCTTTCAAAAAGCCAGGATAACTTCAAACACATCAATACCATACCATTAATAGCACTACAGGATGGAGAATGAATTGATTTTTATACATATGGGGTCTCTGATTACAGGTGTATAAGTTTTCATGGAGAAATCACATTATATCAGGCTACACCTGCTTTCTATTAATGCTATGAGAAATTTTTTTCTGAAAGGCAATAGTTCAAGCGGTTGTTGTTTTGAACCGTATCGCTGTGTTTGTTTTTAGTATTACAAACTACTGATACGCGAAATATGATTTTAAAAAAGAATAGACCACAACGTAGTGTAAATAAATTTACATAAATCGAAATACATTGAAGCAAAATAAGACTTACGGAAGAGAAAGGCATGCCAACTGTTTTGTCCTGATTTTCATCCTCAAAGTACAGGAATCCAAGTCAGCGTTGAGATGCGCCAACGCGTCATAGATCGGACGGCAATACCATTATCCCTATAGATTATGTTGATGTGACACACGTACGGAGTCTATTTTCTACTCCTTAAATGGAAGAGAAGTTCTGTGTAGATAATTGAAGGTTCTATGGAAGCTTGAGTAGTGTAATGCATTTTCAACAAGCAGCCCGCCTAAGACTAGTTAATCCAACCAGTTTGCATGCATGAACAATACATGCTTAGGCTGGGAAATCGCTTAGGCTTAAAGTCTTATCCACCGGCTAAAAGCACGCTGTTTGATCAATTTTCACAATGGATCACAAAAGTACGCTTTTAGAGTTTAGTTTATTTTGTAGGTATTCTTATTTGGCACCAGAACAGCCTTTCTCTGTATCCTGCGCGAAGGGGCTATGTCTCCTTGCAGACCAGCCGAACAAATTAACAAGCGCGGCAGATAACGCCTTTTTCGTAGTGCTGACAGCCAACCAACGACAAAACCGAACGTTTCCATAGATATCCACTGCTGAGGACAAAAACAACAACAAGCAGCAATGATTGTCACCCGGCACCTTGAAACCAAAAATACACTGCGCCACGATAATAACAAGAATCATGCGTTCCAGCAAGACGCAGTTCCGTTGATAAAGCTAACATTTCTTCTTGGATACGGCGATTCAACAGCGCTTTGTAATTCTTCCGAGCGATCCTCGTTGAGGTACTAAAACCGCTGACATATATGCATACGCATGCGCGCGGCAGAGATTACCTGAAATTCCGCAACAAATTTCCTAAATTGCTGAGCCAAAGTGGAGGAAAGATTTCTAAGCGAATCGGCCCTATAATAACAAGAAAAAGTCACTGTTTACAGCAAACAGTTCGGGCGGGCAACACCCACTTACTTGTCCGAGTTAAGCAGTTGAAAACTGGCTAAGCGTCCGCAGACTTGATCATTTAGGTCAAAGTTGAATAATGGCAGCCCGAATACGCAATCGAACAACGCCCAGTTGGCATACTCCTGCTCGGCGTCGCACAGGTAGGCTGCAGGCAATTTCCGAGGGTCCTTATGGCTCAATGAAGCTTTGCCAAAAAGATCGTCCGATTTTTCAACGGCGTTTTGTACAGACTGCACAGAACTATTTCCCACTAGTATCAAAGTAATGTAGCCGCATAAGTTGTTCAGTTGCAAGTATCGAACAGCTCTGTCGACAACGGGGTGTTCCTCCAATGGACCTACGCGTTTTTAAAGTGCTGCAAGTGAGTTGAATAACGAAATAATAATTACCGCGAAGCCTTTCGGGGTTAGAGGCTTCGATAGGGTCTCGAGGGAAAGGGATATGAACAACCTGCATGTTTTCAGCTTCGCAGTTCAAACCCTTCGGATTAACATGTGACGGCAAATGCTTGATAATAATGCAAAAATATGTACCTGCAAGAAGACGGCTGAATGTAGTAGCAGTTCGTTAATAACGACTAGACAATTGCTGGTACGCAAAATGCTAGGATCTTGGGTGCCCCATGAGGTTACCAGCACGCTGCTGTAACGCTGAACATAAACGCAATAACGCAGATGACTATCGTAACCTAAGGAAAGATTATACCTTAAAAGGTTGAGGCAAACGCTTCAATCGATAACCCTTCATTAAAAGCAAAGATAGCGGCCCGTCTCCTACTCTGCTGTACAGAAACAGTTGAAACCAAGCGGTGGTTGCCTACAAGGGAACAACACGCAGTTGAGAACAGCAGACAAAGGCGGCGAGCTACCTCCGAAGTCAGAGGTCCCAAATGGGCAATCATGGAGGAATCAACAGCACAAGCTTCAACATTCAACGGAGCAATAGAAAGGATGATCCTGCAAAAAAAAACAATTCGCAGAAATAGCTTACAAATTCAAGTTAAACCTATAATTTTTGGTCAGCAGTCGAATTCGAGCTGCGCGGTCCAATCCCATCAGACTTTCGCAGCGAATAAGGTCCAAGTCGGCAATGGAGCGCAAAAATCGAATCGTCTTTTGTAGTACTCTGATGTACTGCGTATGAAGGGTCAAGTCGACGCTGCCAGCGTTTTGCACCTACAAACTGTATTCATCGTACGCTGGCCAGACGGAATGCGTCAATAATGGAATAATACCTTCTCCAGTTCCAAGAGTAGCGAATCCAGCGACTGGCCACCCAGCTTGCCAACTTCAAAAAGGGTAACTGCGTGACATTTAAGGCTCTGAAATATTTTTCCATTCTACTGAAAGTTTAAACGTCTTTACATACGCTGGATAAATTTCCCATCATAAGAAAGGCGGTAAGACTTGAGTCAAAGAGTAAAGCGATTTTTTTCGCCTCTGAGCTGTCGGCTGAAAGCGCTACCAACTCGGAAACTGCAATACCACAGACGGTACGCGCGTTTCATAGCCAAAATGAGCAACCAGCCTACCATTGTCCTCCGAGTCAAACAGAGAGTCTTCCATTGACGGCAGTCTTTCTTGGATGGAAGTAACAAGGGCAGACGATAGGTCGATTAAGTTTCCATTATCTTTTGACCTGTTGGAATGCATCATGTTTTGAACAAGCCATTTCTGTAGTTGATATACTCTTTGAAGTCTCCCCAACTGCGATTCGAAATTGAATCGGTTGAATTGTTCTGGTTTTTCCTGTGGGCGAAACCGAGTTGATAGAATACGGATACTGCGTTCTAAAAAAGGAATTCAAGCTTGTCTAAGACTTCAGATCGAAGCCAACAGAGCGCGACTGGAAAAGCAAAGTCGTACCTGCACAAGGTTCACATCCAATTGAAGAACGTGCGCCAACTGAAACAACTGTTGTAAGCAGGCAGGTAGATCAGCATAAGCGAACCTCTTCAACGGTGGTATTCTGATCAATGGAGACGAACACTTTGTACATTACAGTTTCGAAATAGTCACCGGTGACGCGATTCATCACGAAGCCATCAAGAGTGGGAACTGAAAATATGCATACGTATTCATCGAAAGAAGGTTCATTTTCTCAAGCGAGAAGTCTGCACCAACAACACAGTCATTCTTCGATACGGGTACGTCAAAGTAGATCAGACCTCTCGCATACAATGTTTGTACAGCCTCAATGTCAAAGTTAGCAACCGGCGAGGGCCCTCTATCGATCAAGTAATCAATCAAAGCCTTTTCTTCCGCATTAAGATCCTGAAACAGGCAGTGGACGAATGGAAAACGAAAAGAATTTTTCAATTACCACAATGTCATCTTCCAAGAGGCTACCCGTTTCCACTAGCCACCAAGACTGTATGTCGAATCTTACGGGTATTCGAGGTAGCAAATCCCGAATGGCCTTTTTGGAACTTGACTTCTGAAAAGTAAAGTTCGCCAACGCGCAATTGACATTGCGCCTACCTTCAACGATCGACATTGGTTCATAAGGTTAATATATTGATTGCGTCCAATTCCGAGAAGACGAAGACCTTGAAAAAATGGCTTATCTCTGAAATTGAAAAAAAAAGCAAAGCTACGCGGCTTACAGTCAGCCGCCGTGAAGTTAGGTAGCGTGTCGTAGCTCTTCTCTTGAATCATAAGATCCTGAAAAATATACATACGCTGCAAGCTTTGGCCAATTGCTATGCAAGCCAGTTCCCACCTCCATCATTTGACGATAGTATTGGAACGGCGTGACTCTTAAACCTTTCACAACAACGTCGGAGAGATGGTATGGAAATAGCATTAAGTGATTGCGACTATAGCCAAGCATCAATTCGTAGTAATGCTCTTCGTTGTCGCGTATTTCCCTTACTATAAGAGCTTCATTTCAGCATTTGGCAAATCAGGTTTTTATTAAATTTGGGGTCTGGAACTTTGGAAAAATCTTATGTGATAGAATACGACCTGGGCGTAATGCCTACCTATGTAATGAGCTGCTTTCACAACAACGTCGCTCCGAGATGGTATGGAAAGCATTAAAATAATTGGATTGCGACTATAGCCAAGCATCAATTCGTAGTAATGCTCTTCGTTGTCGCGTATTTCCCTTACTATAAGAGCTTTATTTCAGCATTTGGCAAATCAGGTTTTTATTAAATTTGGGGTCTGGAACTTTGGAAAAATCTTATGTGATAGAATACGACCTGGGCGTAATGCCTACCTATGTAATGAGCTGCTATTCGGAGCTCCGACTACAAAAACTGAGCAATAAAATAATTGGAAAGTAGTAGTCGGTAATATTTAAGCATCGCTGCAAAGGCTTACGCAAATATAAGAATATATTATATTTCTATGAGATGAAAGCCCGTTGCAAGATATTATGGTAAACGGATACTAGTCGATAGGTTGCGCATACCAAGACCAGTTCTGTAGCGAATTTGATTTTTTACACTGTACTCCATTATTAGCTTTTCGTATTCTTTAGCCGAATTGCCTAGAAGCTGCAATGAAAGGGTTTGAATGGCAAGCCTAACGGAATCGAGTATTTTTTTTACCTGTTTTATATGCTTAGGCAGCTTTGTCCAAGGGCATTTTTCACGAATGAATGCTTCGACTTCTTCACTATGAGTAGACATGCCTACAAAAGTACATATTCAATAGGCTACGGGCAGTGATCAAACACGGAATTGAATAAAATTGGTTGCTCGTAAGACCCTGCGCATCTTTACGAGATATTACAAAATATAAGGAAAACTCGATTGAGAATAGAGTTTTGATGATTTATCATTCTCACTTTTCCACGATTGAATGTGCATCGCAGAGAAAACTGACTACAAAAACAAATAGCTACGATGCGTAATTGAGGAATGCGCAATCACGTTTCGTAATAGCTGAATGCGACGAGCGATGAATAAGACATGCGATGCGCTCTGTGCTCTCAACGGAGCAAACATAGAAAGCTGAATAAACTATTCCTTGCTCTCCTTCCTCCGCCCAATGGATTGGCAGAAAATAAGCGACCGGGACTTATAAGAGCACCTTATCGACGAGCTGAAGCCTTTTTGGAAGTACGAATGTTACTACTAGGTGAACAGCTTTAAAGACAACTTTGTAAGCGTCCGTTAAATAACAAACACTTTCTGACTTTATCTTATCATTACGCTTGAGACGACAACTAAAGGTCTACAGACTTGCAGGGGGGTGATGATACTGCAACTGACTCGATAACTTCTTAAGCTTGGCCTACTTTTGAAGTTTTTTGTTTCAAGGCTTCACAGCTGGAAAACTGTGCAAAACGACAATCGTAACTTTATTCTTTTAACGCTTTCCTCGACAGGTCAGTTGCGCCGTACGATTCCCGAAAGTATGCAAAGCGTATAGGTATTTACCCAAGTCTAAGTTGTCCATTGCGTCCGATGCGCCGGCAACCATGAACAAACGCCTTTGATCTGTTCTCAAGATTGATCCTGATCTTACTACATCCGCTAGCTGCTGTTGTAGCAAGAAGCTGCTTCTAGGATTTTCAAGTACATACATAATTGAATTTTCCGTTGGATACCACATGAAAGCAAACATTTAGAAGCGTATTGGAGTATTCCTATCTCGGCGGGATACTGTTAGGATCCGTTCTACGCGAAGTTCAATACTAATTGATTGAACACTTGATTTTTCGAATTTTGACGGTTTTGTAACTGTGCTATTTGCTTTCCTTTTCGTACGCTCACGTTCAAGTCTGTTCCGTCCAAGAAAATGTTACGAGACTAATAAACTTCTCCAATGCGGCCTTAGCTTACGGGCAGATCGCAGTTTGACGTTGTCGGTAATTTCGTTCTATCATCCCATTGTCAGTGCCAGTGGACCACTGGACTTAGCGATTCGCGTTAAGCGTAATCATCTGTGCAGCTGTTGAGTGAAATTTTTATATGCATCCAAGATTACGGCTGCAGGTTAGGTAGTAGTTTAGCCTCAGTTTCAAGCCTGGAAAAGTTGTAAATCAAATCGCGAAAAGCCTTGTTTGGAAATAGATATTAACAGAAAAGCGCTTAAAAGGTTAAAATTGCCTTAAATAGGAAAATTTTGTTCATACAGTATTAGTTAACCTGCATTCTTCATCTTATCATGCTTTAGAACTTTTAACTTAATAAAATAAATTCGCTCCTTCAGTTGATTTAGACGTAGTTTAATAGTTCTGCCAAACGCTAGCAAAGGCATTTTTTTTATTTAACTTACAAAATACTGTTCGATGGAAATTGTTAATTTTAGCGGTTCAGTTGTTGTTGCCTTTGACGTTGCGTGCAATGATAGGAAGAATTGGTTTTCGGTGCTTACATTCTGCGCCGGCAAGTTTAATTTTTGGAATTCCCGAAAGCGTCGTCTTGTCTTCGCCAAAAGGTTTGCGCTAGTTTCTTTGGCCACCATGATTTTGTATTCTCCCAGCATACAAACTACCGTCGTTGGCTGGAACGTTAGCTTCTTGCAGAAGCTTTTCTCTGTTTGGAAAATCTCAAGAGACGGTAGAGCCGCTTACAAGACTTTCAATTTCGGATGTTAGTGTTGTCTCTCAAGCGTTGCACTTATGAAAAATGTCTTTTTGATGTAGCCGAAAATTCTTAGCGAGATTGGTCCCATTCCTGAGCCTCCAGTTCCCTTGACGCCTGAACAATCGGCGGAACTTGACTTGATTCTTGGTAGCAAGCTAGAATATCTTGGATTGGGCTCATATTCACCTCCCGGATTGGTGCAAATCCTGTTGAACTATATGCATGAATCCTTTGCACTGCCTTGGTGGGCTGCCATTGTTGCTTGTATGTTCTCGATTGCTTTTTTCGTTGATCCAATGTTCAGCTTTTTAATTTTAGGCACGACTACCATGAGGCTGTTGACTAGTCCTGTAGTTGTATATTCCCAGCGAAATGCTGCAGCAATGGGCGACTTCACAAAAGGGATGGCAAAAATTAATGAAAGATTGGCGGATGCCAAAAAGAGACGTGATAAATTCACCGAAGAATTAATCATGATGGAGCTGCAAGAGTACCTTCAAGCCAGCAAGGGAGCGCGGCTGTATGTTAGGACTTTCGCCATATCAATTGTGCAAGTGGGTTTTGCAGTTTCTTCATTTTTCTTCACTGTTGATCATAGCTCAATTTAATTCATTCATCATAGAGCAACTTGCTACCAAGCGAGCGTGATCTCGTTCGATCATTGTAATAACGTACTCGCTTAACATTTTCTATGCGTTTTAAAAATGTACCGTTCAAAGTTACTTTTCAACTTATTTTAGGGCGGCCTGTTCCTAACTTACTTTATCGCTTTGCGCGGGATGTCGCTTGCTCCAGTTCTAAGCATGAAAGAAGGCGGTTTTGGTTGGATCACCGACCTTACTGCTCCGGATCCTCTTTGGATTTTGCCCATCTATGGATTTTGCCCATATATTCCGCTGTAACGGTGGCATTAATCCTCGAGGTGGGATGTCAAGAATGTTTGATTAATTGAAATTTTCAATTGCAACTGTCTATTTATATTTCTTGCTTTCAATTATGCAAATTAGTTAATTTGGTTCTTCTTTCAATGGACAGGCTGTAGTACCTGCGGGCATTTTACTTCAAACTGACGAAATTTATTTTATTTTAGCTTGGGTTGGAAACTGGCATGACAACCGCTTCAATTACGAAATTTAGATGGGCATTTCGAGCATTTCCTTTTGTTATGTTCTTTTTTATCAAGGATTACCCGTCGGTACGTATTTCTTTTCTCCAATACATTAATATATTTTTAATTCACGATCTGTCAATTTATGCAATCAACGAAAAACTAAAATCCTTTGCCAGTGAAGATGCCCATCGGAATGTCTTTTCGTACAATAAGGCAGTTCGGAAGTAGCGATAGACCCTTGTAACAAAAACATAATTAGAGGTTTCAGTACGCGACTAGGATTCATCTTCAGCGCGAAATGTGCTAGTAAGTGGGGAACTGTTCCTTATGTCCGATTTGTTAACGATGTAATCGTTGCAAGCCTTTTCGAATGCTACAGACTAATAAAATAAGTAGGTACGTTGTAGTTTTGCATTTGATAGTAAAGAGCGGATCAGCTTAGCCCACGAAAGTCCCATTCATTTCTCAGTTCAACAAAACGGTCATCTCGTACAAGTTAGGAAGTTCCAAGACACTTTTACAAAATATTACGTTTTCATGAACAGAACTTTCAGAGTTTTGAGATCAGTGCGATTTATCGTCAGTGTTCAGAAGTAGATGAGTTTGCCGTAACTTCCTATATGAGGGCCTATGTCCCCTTTTCCTATCTTCGAACAAATCATCTTATTGAGGGTGTCTTCTAAAAGCGCCTTTCTCTTATCTCTTACATATATGAGGTATGCGAAATATGAGTTTATTTTGAATTTACAGGTGAGTTCAATTCTCAGCATATCGCGTTACTTATCCGTTAGTATTTCAAAGTCGATGAAGATGTGAAATTCAAAACTTTTTTCTCGACTGCTGTGTACAAATAAATAACTCTTCCTTTAATAATACTGCGATAGAAAGTCCTGCCGTCTGCTTCGCTGGCGCGTTTCTCCTTGTGCTCCACATGGCAAAGCTTTAGGGGAACTTGATTTTTTTCATTGGTACTTGACTGCTACTACAGTACGCCTCTCATTATTTCCATTTGCAACTTTTGCTTGTTTTAATTTTTTGAATTCACTTGAAGTCCATGTTGCCTTGATAGTAATAATAATAATAATAATAATAATAATAATAATAATAATAATAATAATAATAATAATAATAATAATAATAATGTTTATAAATTAAAAAGTTGTCGGGTCGTTCGCGATCCATCGTTAGCGCATTTTACATTATTTTTCTGATATCTGACTTGTCCCTTCCCGAGGCTACGTTGTGAACAGGTTTTTGCTTAACTTATTTCTCTTCAATCATTGTTGCCTAAAAATATTTAACTAATCGTTTCTAGCTTTATAATGTCCGATAATTTGTTATTCTAAGCAATATTTGAACAAGCTTATGAATTATGACGTTGCAAAGCGTAGGTAGAAGTTTTACCGCATCAATGTTACACTTGCGCAATTATACACTTGTAAATGTTTTTATTTTCGTTTGAGACTGTATTTGCTAATTGTATTTTATTCTATGCGTCTGTACTGTTTCAAAATGTTTATGTTGATTGAACTGCCAGAAAACCGCTTTCCATAATGGAATTAAAAATTCATTTCAGCAAAAGTGTTTTGATGTTAAAGTTGAGTAATTTCTTAGAACTTTTACGTTACGAGAAATATTTTTTTAAGAAATTTTCATCGCGGCGCTCGTTATGGATCGTTCGAAAAGTTTGACGTACTGTTGCGAACCTCGCTTTTGTTTAATATTTTTGGCTTTAACTTTTTCTTATCTTTTTTGTTTACGTAATTCAGTTGTAGGCAATGCTTTTTCATTGGTCCGTCAGCAATACGTTCTCATTGTCGATGGCAATTCTGTTCCAGTTTCCGGTGATACGACGAGCATTGGGAATGTCGCCTCTTGAGCGCTCTTTCCTAATGAAGCTAAAAAAACTTATCTTCCATAGAGAGTCGCAGCAGACTTCCTCCGTCGCAAAAGTGGTGGAAAAAGCTCCGAGAAAGACGCTTAAAGAAAAATGGCAACAGTTCTACAACGGTGCTTACTTTCGGGTTTTGATTTTTTAAAATCGGACGCCTTCTCTACGTTCAGACAAGTTTGTCGGAAGCGGTCCAAGCGAAACCAAAGTGCGTGAAATTGACGCGCGCAACTTCACTCGAGCGGGCAAGCATGCTCCTCAGCCTACATTTCCCTACAATCCTCGCGAACGGTTTCCCGTCGAATTTGAATTCGAAAAAAGAGGTCTCAAGCAATTATTCAGTTTTAAAAAGCGCTCCAAGAGTATGTGATTGCGTCAACGTACTATCATTGAAACAGTTGTTTGTTGTTACGAAAACGTATCCAGTTACTTTGATAATTAGCATATGCAAATACAGGTAGGAGGAGGCACTGTTCCTTGTTTACGTGATATACAGGCAATAATTTAAATATTAACCTACTAGCATGTATTTCCGACGTGTCTGCCTGAGGTAAGTTGCTAATCGTATAAGTAAGCAGTGATTCACGATCTTCTTGCGATTTTGTCTATCAGGTTCGCGGGGAACTTCACAATATCCACTTTGCACCTATGGAATGCAAGTATAGTCGCAAGTATACATTCATTGTCGACTTCTGTTTTTCTTAAAACTAGTGTAAGGTAAACAGGCAATGTATTCGTAATTTTAATTTTCCTTATGGTACCAATATGCCGTAAATGGTTTTACGTGGAGTCGGTTCCTCAATGGCTATTCGACCTGGCATTTGTCTTAGGTCGAAGTTGAACTTTCAAGTGCAGAGTGTGTGCGGCTTGGCGTGACAATAGCTTACATGTGCAAGGTTGTCGTTTGCGGTAAAGTGGTCGTCCTTCCGCTTGTCTCGTATTTCTTCTTTCCTAAAATTATTCCACCAGTTATCTACCCCAATGGGGCATCTACGTCATTGCGGTATATAGCCTAAATATTAAAAATGCCACTATCGTGAACTATCTTATAAAATAATCTTAACTGATATCTATTTTAGGAATAATATTTGCTATTTAAGCTTACCGTACCATTTAAGGCGATTTTAATCTTACGTTACGTTATACTGTTGATGATTAAAATAAATTCACTTATTCTTACTTGCGAAGCAAGCTTTATGCGCGATGAAGCAGAAGAGCACCAATGCCGCCAACACCAGTAGACAAATTAGTATTGCTATCCAGTAAATCGTAGTCGAATTTTCCTCATCTGAAAACCTGCTGTCGATGAGACGAATGTATTTTAAGCGCGCTGGTGAACCTTTTCTCATTTCGATTTGCGTTGTCTCGTTGTTTCCCGCTGTCACAAGAAGTCGCAAGTTGCGAACTTTGGCTGCGTCATTTATCATAATTTTGTATTTGTACGCCACAGGTTTCGAATGCTGCGTGTAATTCCGTTCGTACCTTACATCGTCTATCCAATATTCCAGCAACGCATGGTGCATTGGGTTGGCATTAAATTCAATGTAAATATGAGTTCCATTATCGATTGTTTCGACAAGTTGAAATAGACCTGAAAAAATAAAGTAACCTTCGGGATCAGTAGGTTCCGTAGCCGACCTTTGACCACAATTTCCGCTTGTGTTGAAGTTCGCTTATCCGGAAAGCAATGTTCTCTGCGTACAACGTTGGCAATCAAAAGACACGCCTCACAAGAATAGTATCCGCTCTTTTCGTAGCTGTCTATTTCGACTATACATAATGAACGTACTTTGTTCTGTAATTGCTATGTAATATGGTGTGAATGCCTAGATATGAACCTTACAAGGCGCGCCACTTTTTCTTCATTATCAATGATGGTACAGTTCGCATTCATTTCCTCCCCGTCAGGGTCAGTGAAGTACCATGATATTGCCGATTTCGGATGGCTTTTCGTTTCGCATTGCAACGTCACTGTTTCAGGTGGTTGTTTTGTTAGGTTCACTTCGCGCGCGTTACGAATAAAATTATTTTCCACGTTTCTTGGCAGCGCTAAAGTCACATTTTGTGTAATATAGTCGTATATTTATATAAGCCATTATTAATGGTTAGCTATAAAGGTGCCTTTGCTGCAGCGAAGGCAAGCAACAGCTTCATCAAAAGGGCCAAGGAAATCTGCGTTATCGAATTTGTTACAGGTAGTTCTCGTATAACGCGTGTTCATATAACTCGTTTTCGCTCATACGCGATTTTGAAATCGTAGCACTTTCTCACATAACGCGATTCTGTTTTCGGTCTTACGCGATTTCGCCGGCTGGAAAGCGTGGGCGTATGGCAAAGTCTCCTCGTGTTTTCATCCACCGAGAGCAAACGAAAGGCCGCGCTGTTAGCTAATGCGCGTTCTTCGGTCACGAACAAGCGAAATGTGACAAAAACGTTTAGGATTCTTATCAGAAGTAGTGTCCGACCCAGCTGTGCATCCTGCGATATGCATACTCAAACAGGCTACTGATCGGTATTCATGTTCGGTGGAATAATTCGCGCCGGCAGGAACATGTGTACAGACGACGTTTCCATTTTCAATTCTTCCGAAGCGCAGGTATCGTAGAGGTTTTCCAGTGAGTCGTAGTACGCTTGCACAGAATTCGGAAAGCATTCACACCGTCTGATTGCGAGCTCAATTCGTAAGTATTTTGTCTGATTCCGCTATCTGAGGATAGCCTTTAAGTATCTGAAAATGCCTCAGCTTCCTGATTCGAAGTCAGCTGGTAGTGGTCGAAAAAGAAAGGCGCTGACTGTTGCAGAGAAGCTTGAGATACTGAAACGGTATGAACAGAATAAGACGACACGTGATGTCGTCAAAACTACCGGCATGAAGGAATCAACCTTGCGGACCATTAGGAGCAATGCAGAAAAAATTAAACAGACTTGCGTAAGCGGTACTAGTTGAAGTATTGCGATGTCGATAAGAACAAGGCCTAAGACACTGGAAGAAATGGAAAAACTACTCAGCATTTGGATCGAAACTCAAACGATGAAAACAAGAGGAACAACGTTTTTCACCATCAGACAAAAAGCAGGTACCATTTACGAAGACCTTAAGAAACAGTCTACAAATCCTACTGAAATTCCTCCATTTACTGCTAGTAGTTGTTGGTTCTGCCGTTTCAAAAATCGAAACAGTTTTCACAATGTTCGTCTCTGTGGCGAAGCAGGAAACGCGGACGTCGATGGCGCGCAAACATTTCCAACAGAAGTACAAAACTTGGTCAAAGAAAAGGGCCACTGCCTCGATCAAATTTTTAACTTCGACGAGACAAATCTTTATCTAAAGCGTATGCCAAAAAGGACCTACATTTCCAGAGAGCGTAGGTATGCTGCAGGAATCTGCGCTGCTAAAGATCATGAGACTGTAATGCTCGGGGCCAACGCTAGTGGGGATTTTAAGCTGAAGCCATTGATGATTCATCGTCATGCCAACCCACGAGCCCTAAGGAGAATTGCTAAAAGCAGTTTGGGCGTTTACTACAGGTACAGCAAAAGACGATGGATGACCGCTCAAGTTTGCCTTGATATTTTTACTAATGCTTATGTGAATGACATTAAGAAATATTTGAACGAGAAGAACTTGGCTTTTAAGGTTCTCGTAATCATGGATAGAGCGCCAAGCCACCCACCGATGACAGCTGAGCTAGACCGAAATGTCCACTTTGTTTTCTTGCCTGCACGGACCACTTCTTTGTTACAACCGCTTGACCAAGGCGTTATCAGAGCATTCAAAGCTTACTACTTAAGGCGAACGTTCAAGATGCTGATCGACGCGACCGACGGAGAAAATTGTGAAACTGTGATGCAATTTTGGAAGAACTATAACCTGAGAATGGCCATTAACAACATCGTAGAAGCCTGGAATGACGTATCGAAACAGTGCTTGCACCGTGTTTGGCGGAAACTCATCCGAGATCTGATCTTTGATTTTAAAGACTTTGAGCCTTCTGCTCAAGTATGCGAAATTACTGAAAGCTGCGTTCAGTTGGCAAACAGGCTAGGCTTTGAAGGAGTGGAATATCAGGATATTGAGGACATTTTGAAAATTCAACCGGATAAGCTGACCACCGAGGAACTGCAGACACGTTCTGTAGCAGGGGAAGCAGAAAGAAGAGAAAAAGATGATGAAAATCAGGACGTTCCTCCGCCTCCTCCGCGACAAATGGCCACTGCTGAGCTGTCAAATACCCTGGAAACTATTGAACAGCGTTTACAATGGCTCGAAGACAATGATTGTAATGCAGAACGCAGCGGGAAAACCACAAGAGGTATCCGAGCTTGCTTGGAGCCATATAAGCAGCTGCTGTGAGAAAGAAGTACACGTGCGAAACAAAAGAAACTCGAATTCTACTTTACTGCAATGAAGAAACATTGTGACGATAACGAAGCGCTACCTTCTACGTCTAATAGGACCTCAGTTCGCCTATAACAAAGGACAGTGAGACTGAAAAGAAACAGAAATCCGTTCTTTCCTGGGTATGAGGTCGTTTATTTTAGTACTGAGAGGGACTCTTTCCACAAGCTAAAGACGCAAGCACGCTGCTCCTGGAAGCGAGTTTGAACTCTCTTCGCTGTAAAGAGTTCTATCATGAAAGTTCTGCCGTTAACGTATGATCGCCGTAAAAGATAATGTTATTCAGACCCCGTGTAAGAGGATCCATAAGTCAGCGTGCCTAACGGTAGAATAAGTAGCTCAGCTACATGATAATTCCTGTTTTAACCCAGCTTATTTAAGATATCTCTCCGTTGTTGTTTACAAGTAAACAATCCTTCTGACGCTTTGAACCAAATCGTGATTTTCCTATACTTTACATGTCTCCTATAACGTGATTTCATATAACGCGAAATTTTTCAGGATTTTTAAGTGACCAAACGCTTGCGTTATACGAGAGCTGCCTGTATGTTGACACACGGCTAACGTGTATTCAAATTTTGTATAGGTCAAGTGCGTGAAGCCATTGATTGCTGCATTCAATTACGTTCAATGCTTATTGAGAGAGCCAGCTGTGCAAATGGGTCTTGCGGGAAGTTGCCGACCAAATTAGTGAGTTTAAAAACTATGCTAATATGAATAACAAAATTTGGACTAGCGATTTTTAGCTAATCTTGTCTTTTCTTAACTTATTCCTAAATAATTTTGCACGCTGCGTTGTTGTAAAAAATTAATGAAAAGTAGGTTCAAAGCCTTTTGGTTAGAAATTACAAATTCTTACTAAAAATAACTTGACTCTGCGAATAAAAGGCTTGCCTACAATCAAAAAAGGTGCTACTTATTTTGGAAAACATACCGTAACGGCGTATAGATGCAGTTGCAGATTTTTCTTTCCCATCGCAGCTTCTAGCAACGCACGTCACTCTGCGACTGCTGCCCAGCACCTCTACGTCTATAGTTAGTTCATCTTTGTAGGAAAGAACTTCATTCTCTTCCTTCCACTGGTAGTTTACAATGTTTGGGTTGCCAATGGCTTTGCAAACCAGCCGCGCTTCTCCTTCCGTGTAGAAAATTCCATTCACGGGACTTCTTCCATTTTGCGTTATCACAGGGGCTGAGAAGTAGAGCACAATCACTTGAACGCTTGTTTGTATGTATCGGTTGTCGTAGTGGTCTTTGGCTTTGCACACAATTGTTATTCCATGCCATGATTGGTCAATAGTTGTTTCGTTCAACACTATATAATTAAACGGTCCGTCGTATTGCAGGGTGGGGTTACTGCTTGAAATAGCTTCTTTTACTTTCGCATTGCAATTTTTGCAAGCGAATGTGAATGCATGCGTTGCCTGCCTTTTGCTCCAACAGTAGAGATGAGCTCTTGCGCTTTCACGCCAAGTCACGTTCTATACGGCGAATATATTTTGAAAAATTGGAAAAATCAATAGTAACTGGCACCTTGATGCTCTTCAGGTTGTTACCAGGTTTTCTAGTGTGTATAACGATGTCGTCGTCTTCGGAGCTCCCCTCGGCTAAGGTGACGAGCAGAGCGTAAAAGATTTGAAATCCAAATCCCACCATCGCTACTGCTATATTCTGCAAAACGTTCGAAGATAAGGCAGAGTCATAAATAAGTGCGCTTATGGAGGTCTTTATGGCGCCCTTCGGTTGGAGAAGCCGAATCCCGAAATTTAAAGCTAATCGCAATGCCGAATCTAAAATCTCTAAATGACCAAAGACCAGGATCTCAATTCCGAAAGTCATGAACCTGAGCGCATTCAGCATTTCGACTCTTTCATTATTTATAAATTTCCAGATTTTTGATTACCCACTACGCCGACCTTTCGGGTTTTACGTAACGTGAAAATACAATGTTCACAAGAAGGGCAACTTACCAGTTCGGGCGTGAGGAAAGGCCAGCAACAGCGAAAGTTTCAAGTGTTCGCGCGAGTTGGCATCGGCGTCCTTGTTTGCAAAATGTTTTGACTGTCAAAAGCCGACAAAGCGACGTGAGTTTACCATTTTTCTTACGCGTGTGTAACTTTTTGGTGACTGCAAAACTGATGACCACACTTTTTTTATTGCCGCTACAAATCTGCGTATTAACGTCAGCTGAAATTGGCGTCGAACAGTAATGCGTCACATGACAAGTTAAAGTTTCCCAAATAGGATGCAGAGGTTATGAAAGTAGTTTTTATATAAGAAATTGGTTATCGTTTAGCTTGCACAGTTTGCGCGGTTGAAACGTTGATGCCTAGTATTCTTTTCCCGAATTAAGCACAGCCTTATTCGTTGAAGCAGAAGTCGAATTTCGAGTATTATGTTATTTTTAACTAAATACGGAATATCCCGTAATAGGCGTATGAATTTGCACGTTCAAAACACGTTAATACGTTAGGCTAATTTTGTCAATCCCGAAAAATTCGGGATTCAATTGCTTTTCAAATATAATCAAGCACGAAGAGAATAAGTCAGCTCTTCCAGCATCAGTTTTAAATTTTCAACTGTTTAGCCTTTTGCGCAGTTCGAATTGTTTACATTACTGCTGAAAGATTTCTCAGAGTTTTGGAATTTACTTGACGCGTTTGACGAGAGTTGTCGGAAGAGCCTTCAGGCTTAGCTCAGTTAGCGACACGTCTGAAGGCTACCATCAAAGGCACGGAAGTGATGGACTTATACCGTTGTTTATTGCACGAAATCACGTATTCATAGCTAGTGATACAGCTATTGTAATTAATGGTTCTTTCTAGTAACTTTTCTGCAGCTGAATAACGTAAATAAATATTGTAAAGTTAGCCAGAGCACATACACTTTTTTCGTAGTTGTTGCATCGTTAATTAACGAGTATATGTGATAGTTCATTTTTCACGGCGTGCAGCCCTTAGTGGCTGTTCTCCCATTGAGAGTGACTTCATTTCCTCTGTCCGTTTTAGTATTGCCAGTTAGGTAAGTGGCGGGCAGACAATTCGCATAGTTACTATATTTTATTTATCCTCGTTTCTTAATGAGAAAACGGTGGCTTTAAACGCGAGGGACAGCAACAACGACGAAGAATAGGGCCCACGCAACTGCTAAAACGTTTTCCCATTTATAGGCATAATTTCGTCTAGTGACAACGGCAGGTAAACTGACAAAACTAGGAATTATTACATTATCTATTTCAGCATATGGTTAATAGTAATAACATAAATTGTTAGTAAATTTTTAGCTGCGGTATCAGTGTCCGCCAGTGCCAATAGTCCTACGTTTTTGATACTATTTTATTATGGTGCCCGTAAAAGCCCCCTTATGACGCATAACGCATTTACCGCTATCCAGCGAGGCACGGAAAACGCTTGAGGGAGAATTTTGATTGTAAGAATAATAAGCAGTTTAATTAGTTCAATATGCTTGGACGAAATGATTTTAAAAGAACGGGATCTTTGCAAACTAGCTTTTACGTCTTCCTGCTTTAACCTTTTTCACTTGGTTGGGTTTCTTCACTCTCTTTGTTGGCCTTGGCTGGCTAACTTTGGCAGTGCCGCTTTGGTAAGGTGCATTCGCTGCGCTGCTGCGGCGACCTGGTGCCAGTTGATCCAAAAGGCTGACAAATAAACAATTTCGAATTTTCTGTCGGCCTTCCTAAACGACGGAAGCTTTTTGCGCTGTTAGGCAAAGCTTACTGGATGGCAAGGCTTACCAGGACGTCGAATTCGTCCAGTTTTTCGAGTTGAATTTTAAATGCGTCCAGAATAAGGGGATGCGCTCGCACCATAACCCTTTCGTCCAATTTGCCTTTCACAATGGTTCTGCACGGATCAATATACTTTTCTAGCAGATAGCCTAGCCCATCGATCGGTTGCAGAAATAATATAATCATAAGCCAGACTTTAATCAAATAAATGACGGTATAGCGATCTGAAGCGGAGACCTAAAGTTCGTATTTAAACGAATACAAATAAGTAAGTACCGTGAACACACCTGCATCGATGTTAAACAGTGAATAACCCAGTAGGTGATCCATCTAGCTTTGATCTTTCTTTCCCTTTTGAATAGTACGTCGGTAGTACAACTGAGCGGTAAGCTTGTTATCATAAATTGGCCACCGAAGTAAGCGAATGGCGTTCGAGTAGTTAAAACAATAGAGTACAAGGTTACGAAGACTAAAAAAGCTCGCCAACGTGTAATATCCATTTTTATGGCCATGTAATCTAGCAGAACTGCAAACGAGCCTTGTTGACGGTCAACCCACGTTTCAAGCCTTGCCAAAATGGCACTAGGACTCATGTCTTTCGGGTCATTTGAGCCACTGCTTCTTGCTCTTCTTCGATGCTTAGTTGGTTGGGCTTTATTTGGCTTGGACATTTCACTTGTCAGCCCAACCGCGGTGGAACAGCAACTGTTGGCAGTTTACAGGGCTTAGCTGAAAAGAAAGCTTGCTGCAACGGCGTTGCGGGAAAAGTTTAAAGCGTTAAGATTACATTAAAACTGGAAAACCCTAAATAAGCCAAAAGTTTTCAGAAATTTGACCACCGCGGATCGGCTGCCTGAAAATAAATACAACCGACGGAGTTGTGTCATCACTCGTTGAAACGTAGTCTAAACAGACGGAATTTATTATGGCCGGGGACAAGCTGTCGAATTATAAAAATTTAAATTCAGCATGTCTACCTATTCTTGAAAAATTGGTTCTTTTTAACTTACTTATTAAGTTTTTCTTCTTTACCAACGTCTAACCAGTAAACGCCGAATTGGCATTCTATAAAATAAAGTTGAGGTCAATTCCTACAGGCGGCGAATTCGGATGGAAATGAATAGATCATATTAATGGTCTTCTTAAGGTTACCATACTAATCTATTGACGAAATGGGCCAGTTTCCAAAACAGCTTATTTCTATTTACGCTGGCAGAAGGCACCTCGGTTTCAGATTATTAATAAAGTTTTCATTGCGGACACCGAACGTTTAATTTATATGAAAAAAAAACAATTCGAATATCTAAGCTGAAGCCATACTATTCTTTGTTGAAGAGCCACATGACGACAAACAAAGCAAGCATCCGTTGTTCGCAGCTGTACGAAATAACGGAACGTCCACCGTTCCTGCAGCTGCCAGCTGCTAAAAGCAGCCTTTTGATAAACTGACCGACTTGTCGGTTGCTTACATTGCATTTAGACTTTAAAGGGTCCGTAAGCTGTAGGTGCTACAAGCTTTAAAGCAAAAAAATGTAAACCTGATTACGGTTTGTACTGACAAAATTTGCCAATTCCAGTTTTGTCACTATTTGCGCGCGGGCATCAATATTCATCTGCCGTATATAAAGCTTACATACAAAGTATAGAAAGAATTTTATAAAATCTTTTTATTATTATTATTATTATTAACAATTACTAAATGGTAACTGGGAAAAGAATCAGCAATATGCCGAAGGAATTGTTAAAATGCATCCGCTAAAGCGGTATGCATCATTTTCTTTTCATACAGTGACGTAATGCTTTGAACAGTCACCCATAGTCGTATGTAAAATTTCGTACCAATGACGTCATGCTAATGCTAAACGAATCATAGGTTTCTAGGCATTCCGATTTGATGAATATTTGTATACACTTGTCGATCGAATATGCCTTATTCGGTGCAAGTTTCATTCAAAATATACAGCGAATGATAATGCATGCTCAGTCGACGAAGTATAGAATTAAAGTCAAACTTAATCACGAAGAAAAAGACTATTAAAAACGCTAACTGAAAGTCAAGTTCAGTATAACCTTCATCCTCTAAATGAAGAAAGAATTAGTTGGTGAATAATGGCTCGAAGTAAACTTCTGTTAAATTTTCAAGCTTGCTTTCTTACTAAATTTGCATTCATGTAAGCTTTGACGACCTTAATACTAAGACTGCCTTTAGACAGTAAGACTACAGTGGGGAGCATGTTACGGAACAGTTAACGTGGTGCACTTATCGCCGTTGAAACTTTTCCTATTCAAATAAGGTCTTCACAAACATCTGCATTACGAAAGACTCGTCATTTCAAGAAACAATTGCGCTATTTTATATGTACATCACGTCTCTCCGAAACCGTAGTCGTCTGAAAATGTAAATTAGACAACGCACTCTCTATCAGCAGCGTAAATATATGCGAAAAGTTAAAGATGCAAAAAAGTTCAACACCTATAAGATAAAACGAATGCATTAATGATGAGCGCCTAAGAACACCCTGCACGGCGTAGCAAAGCTGTACGTGCAGCCAAAGCTTACACATGCGCTTTCAAGTGAAACTGAGAATTGGGTGATGGCCGTCGTCTCTATTCGTTCACCAGCAAACACTTGAACATTTCGTGTAAGTTAACTACGCCGTAAGCGTTCATTTTTAGGAATTGATCAGCAACGGACTTAATTTCGTTGTAGGCACTTTGGTAATGCTTTGACATCGCCTGAAGAAGACAACAGAATGAACAGAAACAAAGCGCTACTAGTAATAGTAAGTACAAACCATGGCAACACGTCGGCTTTCAACGGGAAGACGCATAGACGCATCGTGGAAATCGAACAATCGTTGGTAGTAATAAAGTTGATTGTACAACGCTCTTTCAGAGTACTTAAAAGGATAATTTGAAGAAAAAACTGATTCGTCAAAGACATTGGCCTATTGTGCGCACTTACTTCCCGCGACAAGTAACCCAAACGGCATTTCAGGCAGTACGGCTGTCCCGCCGAATTTAGCCAAGTCGAAATACGCCGGGTTCTGTAGCCGCACGAAATATCGTCGCAAACAAGCCACCCCTAAATGGAAAAACGTACGTAATTATAACTTGGAACGCGGTTGCAAACCTCGTAGTATTTGCTGATGAATTCTCGAATTTCCAAGCGCAGCATATCTTTCAAATATTTTACGCTGGTCAAGAGATCGAAGTTGCAATTTTCGCCCGGACAACTGGCAAGCGAAAGTTGAAGTTTTGAGCCTTGCTGCAGAAAAAACGATATTGCAATGAAATTGACGAAAGTTTTTGAACTTCAGCTACCCCTTGGAATACGCTGCTTATTTCTACAACGTGAGCACAGTCCGCCTCTGGACAAATGTAGCGAAAAGGCGTACAATTGCTGACGTCTATTAGGCGGCTGGAAGCAAAGACGTCTTGAGCTTTTTCTTCTATCCCGGCTGGGATATGGCGATGATAAGAAGAAGGATCAAGTCCTGATAATTGAACAAAAGTAGCTAAATTATCACAACTCTTGTTTCATGGACCAACCAAGGCATTCAGCCAGTCTGGCGACATCAGCTCCCTCGATGGGCTCGCAAAGTCTTGCAACAACAGGATATACCTGCTGACTCAAGTAGTACTTGACGTCTGCAAAACGATTTCCGTAAACGGCCACGCAGCCTAGTTAGAAAGCGTCTAACTCCTTACCTACAGACAATGACTGCGTCTCCACCTCTTTCAAATGGTAAGCACGCTTTGTAGCTGGATTGCTTGTCCCGTCCTTAACATAGGCGCAACTTGCAAAACCGGTAAGAAAAAGAACCCCTTTTTTATCTTCTTAACTGAAAAGCTGAACAATAGAGCACCACGTTCGTCCCTAATGCTTTACGGTGTCAAAATAACGGATTATGTACATATCTGGAAGCGTCACAAGTTGCCTACGTAACACAGTGAACTATTCAACTAAGCACAGAGGTGAGCGTACTTATACTAGAATGAAGTCTGATAAAGATAACACTTTTAAATATTTCCGCTTAAAACTGGCCTTACCAAACATATAACGTAATCGACGACGTCACCATGTTGAAAGTGGTGACCCATGGAGTTCATTCGTAGGGCAACAGCAGCGTGAGGTTGACCAGCTTTGTCCAAGTAGTCGGCTGGATTTTTAGTAAGTTGCTGTAATAAACAATAACTACTTACGAGATTAGGTAGCGGCAGTTAAGATGGAAAAACTTTATGTATGACGTAGGCATCGAGCGGAAGCGCGCTGTTTCTTATGGCGAGTGCCAGTTCGCCCAAGTACGACATAATATTGTCAAGCATATCGTCCACCTGGAGGTCACTTAGTATCTGATCAACAACGCGCCTTTAAGAATGGACTTTGAAGAGCAGCTACGAAAAAACAATAAAAGAGAAGGGATTACTTGCCAGCTAAGACTGCTATTTCGGACCAGTCGCGACGAACAATGTCTAAACCTTTCAATTCCCTTTTCACTGTCCACTGACCGTCTGCTCCTTGCTCCATAGCTAAAGCGGCGTATTTCTTTTTCTTCAGCAATAGCAATTTCTTATAAACGCCGTCGACTTCCAGTTCAAGCAATCGATATCGTTTGTTGACCTCAACTTTCACCTGGAAAAAAGAGTAGCGACTACTGCACAAGCGACCGAAGTTAGAAAAAAGGGAGACCTTTTTGCCCAAGGACAAAACCTCGTCCAAATCGTTGGAATTGGTCTTTATCATCAGCGAATCCGTATCGCCGTAGACAACTTCGAGACCAAGCTTTTCCACCACATCTTTGGTTTCAATTAAGATCTGCAAGTAAACAAAGTTAGGCATCATTTAAAAATTGCCGCTCCCAACTTCTCGTCCTTTGGACGTCACGAGAGCCGCTAAGGGTTTAGCGTAGAATCTTGACGCTCCAAAGCCGAGACACCCGTACACACTGTTGGCAGTGATTTTCAACGCTTGCTGTCGTATATTGTACTGCAATAAAAGGAGATGAACGAGCTGAAAAGCCAACGTGAACAGTTCCTCGGTGGAGTACCTGTTCATAAAGTTCGGGAGAGCAACTGGAGTTCATCAACTGCTTCACTTGGCGTCTCGACTGAACAAGCCGCTTAATTTCGCAAGGCAAAACCCCTGTAGGTTTGGACAAATCAGGAACGGCCGGTATCCAGTCGCCGCCGGCCTAAAACATAGTACTTAGCATATGGAAACAAGCATACAAGATAACTACTTCGGCCACTTTTGGCTTTGTCTCTACTGTGGTGAAGCAAATATTGTACTCTTGTATTATGGACGGGTAAAGGCTGTTGAAGTCCAACAGTAGAATGTACTTATCGTAGAAACCTAAACGGTGCTAATGTCTACAACCAATGCAATCAAGATGGGTCGCACCTTTTTTGGGTTCAAGTACGAGCCCTCCTGTGTAAGAAGCCTTTTTTCTCTCAATCAAGGCGTCTTCAACGCCGTCCAAATCGGTCTATAAAAGGTAGAATGCAAAACATGGTCAAAGCTGCTCGGCTAACCTACCTTCGTCTTCCCTTTCTTGAACTGCTTCTCCGGGTAGACGTAACCAAGACTATTGAAAGCGTGAAGCAAAAGATAATCCGTACGTTCAGCGCGCCCACCCATCATTGTCTTCGACTGAAAATATAGCATTTCAAAGAGGTCGCAGATTAGAGTTTGATCAGCGTTAACGATCTCTTTATTTTAGGGGATTCGTTTGGTAAAGAAAAGCGACAGTATGACATGAACTACGCTTAGCCGAATTTCGACAACAGTAATTATTCAACAGGCAAAAAGGTAACTAAATATGCTATTTTCATCTTTGGAAAGAGCAAATGTTTATACGTACCATAATTCCGCCCACTACCCGCGTGATTTCCATTGATAACTGAAGGAATCTGAGCTTTTGGCAAATTCGCCACGAAACGAAAGCTTCCGCTAAGCATTTCTCTATCAAGTGAAGCAGCTGCTCCGAGTCTCTAAAAAACGAAAAGACAAAAGTACGTTCATTGAAAAAATCTGAACAAAAAAAAAGGAAAAAAGCACCTAAAGCATGGCTTTACACCTTCCGGTTCAATTGGCTCCCAGTGTTCGTCCAGAACATGCGAAGCCAAGTCTTGAAGGCTGTATCCTTTTGCCCGAATGAATTCCATAGCCATTGTCTTAATATCACACAAGAGACGGCCGGCAACCAGATCGCGTAACGCTCCTTTGGTATGCTGCTCGGAAGAGGCGTAAAAATTTAAAACCTTTACATTTTTCAAGAGGAAAAGAAGCGTACCATCAACTTTGGTAGAACCGATCTCCTTACGCGACTAAGACGAGACCAGTTGGGTACTTTGTAGTAGTTGATGCGTTGAATGAGGTTAAACAGTCCAAAATCAATTAAGTCATGACCCTGCGCAGTTACATTACTTGAATGAGAATGCTGTCTTGAGATTAGTAGACGTACCAAGATGACGTCAGGATTTAACGTTTGCAATTTCGCCAACACCAGGTTGAGCAGTGCTCGTTCGTTCGGCACTACTATTACGGTGGTGAGACTCTGAAAGCCAAACAACTTTAAAAAGTACAATTTTCAATGGGTTCTTGCAATTTTATAATTCATTTACGGGACCGTAAAAACTACTTAACGAAGTCTCTTAGATAACAAGTTTTTGAAAACAAATGTCACGGTACCTGCTTTAGCAAATGCGACTTGAAATCCGGAGGAAGTATGCTGTCGGAACCTCGCGTTATAACTGAAACAAGCCAGATAAATATCATGAAGTCATATATATATTACAGACAGTGCATATAATATTGACATTCTATAGAATGCGTGACATTTTTAGCTAAAGCATGTAATGCTTAGGCATTATATGGAGTTAAGCGTAAAGGAACGCGTTATACGTCACAGTATTAGCAACATAAAATAAAAACATTAAAATAAGCCAGGATCTTCTAAGCCAAACACAAAATACGGATAGTTTTGACATTTCCTTTGCTTCGCAAAGCTTACGTAGGCTACAGGAAAGATGGAATGCTTAATAGGTACCTACATTAGCTAAAGCATTTGCTTTCATAGCTGCACATCATAGTTAGGTAGAAAAGAAACTAATAAGACTGGAAAACAGGTCAGGCAATAGTAAACCTTATGGAGAACCAACGAGAAAACATACTGCATTAATATGTAAAACATAGTAGCCCAGTAGGTGATGCAGATATCGAAAATTAACTTTTTTAGGCCGTCTATATGGATAGGAGATAAGTTATTAATAATAAATTTGCATACCGAACTTAAGTGCTTAAAGCAAATCTTTCCCTAGCCAACATCTGGTAGCGAATGACTTAAAAGACGACTTCTTACCGCAGAAATGCTGCCAAGGCTGACTGGTTGGGTTTTCTTTATCAATTTCGACGCAATCATTGGTCATCATGCAAACAAGCACGAGCTGAAACAATCATCAATGCACAACACGATGACAATTAAATTTATGGACAAACTTCGTTTTGACGAGATTTGGCGCTCAGCATGGTAACCAAGTTGACAACAAGCACCGACAAGGGAGGAGTAGTGCTGGGTGCCGAAGGTACCAAATGGGATGGTGTAGCCGTTAGCTAAATAGATATTGGACAGTTAGAGTATCGGAATGGAGTCGTACTTCCAGAGAGCACCAAGATTTTCTGCTTCGCGTAACATCTAAATATGGCAATCAAAGGCAATGAAAACAGTGAGCAAAAAGGAGCAGAACTGAAGGGTTCACCTGCATCGCATATTTTGATTGGTCTGGGACCTTTGAGACCCTGTTCCAGAAGTAGGAGCTCTAAGCTAAAAGTTTCAAGCTGAACAGATGTTTTCCAATGGTTTTCAATCCTACGCTGAACTTGATTCTCCAACGACCGCACTGTACGTAGTCCCAGAGGAGGTTGGTTCCAATGGCGGGAATGAGAACTTGAAGGAAACATCCCGTAGCGGAAACGTTAATCGGCTCTGCTGTACAAACAAACCGGATATCGAAGTTCCAGGTAGTCAGCCTCGTTTGGCAAATCGCCGCTGCGTAGCCAGAACTTTTTCGTCACTTTCTATAAGCTGAGCATATGTGCACACAGCGACGTCGTTTGCACCTCTTTTGCTACCAACCTTAACTTTAAACTCGGGAACGCGCATGCGTTTCATGAGGGCTGATACTTCCTCGTAAACTTGCTGAAAGTCGCATGGTTGTCCTTCCTAAAATGGAGAAAGGATAAAGAAAATTCAGTATAGAAAAAAAGCATAAGCAGAAGGTACAATTTCTCTTGGTAATAGCCAGACGCGCCGAAGTATATCAACCACAGTAACGCAGCAGTTGTTCCATGTTTCCAATTTCTTGTTGAAAACCTTACCAAACAGGAAAACACATCCTAAAACGTTAAGTACAGGAAATTGAGAAAATTGATCGATCGTGAGTTGTACCCGGGTGCTTCAGGGGTTCCTCAATGGCGTCAAAATAATGAAACTCAACAGTTGACGTTTCGTCGGTCACCGTGGCAACATCTTCGAGAAGAACATCCTCAAATGCGCTACTTTCATCCTCAAACTGGTCGCCAACTTCAGGCAGAATAAGGGGACTTTCAATTTTTTCTTTCTCTGCCACAGGAAGTACAAAAGCAATTCTTAAAAAATGGCAATAAATAATACGGTAAAAACAACAACGCGCAAAGACAGACGGCTTTGATGTCGTAGTGAGCCCAACAGAGACTGCCGAAAGCAGATTAGATTGGCTGGACATTTTGTCTGAATCATCACCAAAATCAGTAGCATGAAATTCGGCGCATGCCGCCGCAGGTTCTTCCGTCCGTGCAATGTCAATCGACTGGCCAGGTTTTTGAATTCCCGACAAGCTATCTTCGAAGTCGGAACCCAGCATGTCAACTAGAAAGACAGTTGCCGAGGCGACATGGAATACTCAACAAAGTAAAAATAAGTCTAAAATTCTACTTGTTACACCGCCAAACCCAACGTCGCTTAAATGAAGTTCTCTTGATACTGGTGTTCCTTTATTGTCGCTGTTATGCTCGCATTGCTCACTTGCAATGTTTGATTCGGACAGTCGACAGAATTTTGCGCTTGGAGGTTTCTGTGGGCTAGTTAAATTAAAGGAGCAAGAAGCGGTTCTTTTGGAATGCTGTAAGTATGCCTTTGATACTTGATTATTCTCCGCGGAACTACAAGCAATAATGAACAACTGAAGTACAGTATTATAAAACCAACCTGAGCATCCTATTTGGCGCGAAAGTACCGTATACGGAAGAGTTAGCGCGCTGATCATTGAAAGAATCGCCTAAAACGTTATCACGGTCGTCTTCATTTTTTTCGTATAGGTCATCAATTTCTTCCAACAACTGCTTGTACACTGTGTCATTTTCTAGGTTGCAGTCCTAAATTAGAGCTCACGGTGAACGCAATTCTTGAAGCTGGCGATATTTCGAACAATTTTTTTCGGTTTGGCTTTCTGAAAAGCTTTGGCAAGTGGATTTGGTCCCAAACGCCGCTTTCCGCCATTGACTTTGCTTTTGTCCGACTTTCTTCCTACAATCGTTCAGCTCAACGTCGAAAGAGATACGTTAACTTTTCTTCTTGCATATTTAATTTTTTTAAGTTCTCGACAAATGCTTAAGCGCCGCTGGGAAAATTGTAGGCATGACAAAATTAATCCTTCGAAACAGGACAATGAAAGAAGCACTTGACTTGCTTGCCTCATCAAGTCTTACCTGCATGAATTTGCGCCTCATCTTCTGACGAGCACTCTTCTGAATTTTCGCTGTCGGCGTATACTGTACGAAAAAAAGGTTACAAGTATTATATTGCTTCAAGCGGTGAATGAAAAACAATATAGCCTGAAAATCACTACAAGCGGAAATGACATTGAAGAAGGAAATGAAAGTAGCGTTTTCCGCAATATTGGCCCCAGACATTTCAATCGTCAAAGTCAGAAAGCATAAATTTTTGTGTGAAGAAGGCTGTTCAAAAAAACAAGAGGTTAAAAGCTATTTCAATTTCTACGTTATAAATTAGAATAAGGGCTAATATTAAAAGTTAATAAATTATTAACAAATACAATGCGCAACGCAATTTATATTTTTATTAGAAAAAATCTGTATAGTTAAGAATAAAGCTTAGAAATAGAACGCGTAGAAAATGGGTTACATCAGAATGTTGCTCGATACGTCCGGAACCTATTTGGTACATTACTTGGCGAATCGCCGTAGTGGATACAGACGACGACGATTGACAAATACGCCTTCCGCAGAAGAGCAATAACAACTTTTCGACGAGAAGCAGAAAGCTAATTCTACTTACCTCCGTCCACAATGAAATCATCGTACTTCTCAGCCTTTTTCCATTCTTTGTACTCGTTTTCGTCCATGAGTTCGTAATCCGATTCGTATTCATCTGGCTGAAAACGGCGAAAACGTGTAACAGCAGTTTCATCGCATGGCGTTTTTCAATGCGGTAATAAACGGGAGCACTTACATTGTAGCGGTTTTTCGTACCCCGTTTCTTTGCCTCCATAAGCTTCTCCAGAGCCGCCTTTCGGCTATCTCTCTGTTTTTCACTTCTCCTAGGCTGTTCATCTTCAGACATAGCAAATAAACAAGCTTGTCAAAGCCTGTCGAATCTCTAATGTTGAAAATTCAGCAAACAGTAGGGCAGACAGCGGTTCTACAAAAGGCGATAAGCAGGTTATCAAAAACGTTGTGAAACATTAGACGGAAGAATATTTTCGAAATGGCAGTTTGTACCACAGCTCAGCACATTCAACGGTTGGGTATTTGTTTCTATGCTTGTCTTGATCCGTACAATCAACGTAGAAGGAAGTAGACGCCTTAGCAATCGGTTAGCGTGCGTGAAGGATGGTCTCCAATGAAACAGAGAGCTGCTGAGTTTTTTCTGAAGAATTCTAGCTTAAATCCAATTCTTGAACACGTTAGATTAGTTGAGTTTCTAAAAAAGCTTGCAGGCAGGTTTTATTGGAATTAAAATATCTGCTAACTGAAGGCAGCTCTACGTTCTCGAAATCACAGCTTCGAAACCTTCATTGATACTCTTTAGGCTTAGCCGTTCTATACGATGAGATGTTTTGCCTTAACCGCAGCAACAAGCGGTGTTTCATTCTGCTGCAGTATCTATACAAGCTCTACTTAACAGATTTAAGCTTCTGCGGTAAGCATTCCCTGGCTTTAGCAGGAACATAGCGCTTGTCGGAACGTCTTTTGTTTAGGGAGCTTCAATTTACCAAATAGGAACCTGCCGTCAAGGTCCGATTTACTGTAGAAAATATTGGAATTATAAAAAGCTTTAAATCAAGTGCATAATCGTTAGAAGAGTTTCCAGAGGATCTCCCTGGGAAAAAGGTTTTACAAGAAGAAAAACTGTTTTTTGTTTTTAAAAACTTAGTTTTCTTAGTACCTGCGGATCCGATTACTGTAAGCGCAGAAACTTGTCTTTAGTTGCCAAGCTGTGCAAACTGAAATTCCTTACTTTCTAGTTTCAATGTACGAGTGAATGCTTTTTAAAATTTTTTCCTTTAATCCTGAATGTACACTGCGAAGCGTCATCCACTTTTTCAACATGAAATGTGTTCTAGGCTAAATGGCGCACCTTATAAATCGCTATTGCTTTCGCAGCTCTAAAGCTCTCGTTGGTTTGTACACCTTTTCGAATCGATCATTTCTTGCGTCAATATAAGAACTTTAATAGCTTCTTTTCTTGTTTGCGTTGATACGCGGCTGTTCATGTCTTCCTATTCTTTAAAACAGAGACAGAGCTTTCATTCTTATTGTTACTTTGTTTTAGTTGGAATTGTGAGCAAAATCAAATACTTGTCAAAGGCGTGGTAGCAAAACGAGCTGGAGCTGCTGAACAATTCATTTTTTCCGGAACATGCTTTTCGCTCCTTAGCAAAACTTCCTTTATGAAGGAGGAAGCCCCAATACAATCTTGGCTCACTCGATTAGTTTCCTGGCTACACTGAGTCATTGGTTATTCGTTGTCAAAGATGCTTTGTTGGAACATAGTCTGGCAATGCATACGAAGCGCACTTCCGTAAGCTATGGTCTTTATTTAGATGTAATTGGGAATTACCCAAAAGAACTTGATTAACTAATTATCCGCACTTCCAAGTCACTCACGTCTCTTAAGAGTGCTGCAACTAGTGGTAAGGCTAAAGCGCTTGAATGCTGAAACAGCTTTTCACGGTTTCTCTACGCATCGCCTTTTCACCATTAATGGATAAGTTTTCGTTGAAAACAACAACATAGCTTTGTAAAATGGAAAATACGTCTCGCGCTTTTCCGTGAGTAGCGGTTTTTGAATTCGGACAGCTCGTATCAAGACTGAGAGCAGTGGCCATGCATGAATGGACGATATTGTCTGCATTATTTAAAACTGTGGTTAACAAACTCAACGAAAAGTCCCATCAGATCGCTTGCGTGTTCAACAGGATTCAACCTGACGTAATTTACAAATTGCCTTCGCACTGAAGTCAAAGACTGCGCAGTAACATGCTCGGGCAGTACAACGGAATATGATGAATCACCAACAGGAACACGGTCTCCAGGATGTACGCCATCATTTACAGCATTCAGCATAGTTTCCATTACCATTTTAGTGATGCGATCCAACTCGGGAAAGAAAGATGCTTCTGTAGGCGGAACGGATTGCGTCGACTTATTCGATTTTAGCGGTTTACCAAGAGCAATTCTGTTGCAAAGTTCGGGAAGGCTATTGGCGTCGTCTGCGTCATACAAGAAGTGCAGGTCCCATTTGCTTCGTTCTTTAGGCTCTTCATAGCGCTCTATGGCACCTCGAAGAGCTGCTTCATCAAAGATAAAACCACCGTTGATTGAATGCCTGTTTCGCTCGAAAATGGTGTCCGTATTTGCCGCGCAACGGACTATCAAAAATCCGACTTTGCACTCTTTGGCCAAGCAACAAAGTTCGTAACGAAAGCTTTGCAAATAGTTCGTCGAGTCGACTATAACGATACGATTTGGCTGGATTAGTCGTTGAACTGAAGACTTCAAAGCTGCTCGACTCATTCGCTCCGCAACGGAATCTTTCATAATAGAATTAGAGTCGGAATCAAGAACTAAGAGCACCTCGTGTACACAACCGTATTTTGGAAGCTCTTCTTTGAGCCGATGCGCTAGAGCCGTCTTACCGCTTAGCGGATATCCGCTTAGAACCACAAGAGACATTGCGTATTGATGATCTTCGCTTCTTTGAAAATTCAGTCGTATGCAGCCGAAAAGTTTGACCAGTAGCACGGAAAGTACGAGACTGAAATTAGACCATTTGGAAAAAAATATTTTTGAACAATCTCTAATCGAAAATAACGTGTATACAGTGAACGAATATGCAAGTAATACTCGAACTCAATGTTAATCGAACGACGTAAGTCATTTTTCAAAGTGACAACCGCGTTGCACTTCCTTACATTGAACTCTCATTGCACACTGTACAAACTTAGTTATTTTAGGCCTGGCGTTAACGACAAACATAATAAGGTTGCTATCTTTATCAGTATATCATCACTTTGGAATATTGTTCTTCTTATCGGAAGTGCGGTGGACATAGCGTTGTTTGAAAATGGACATGCTAAGCTAGCAAAAAAATATATATATACGCACGGTTGCTCTTGGCCTCGAAGCCTTGGCACACGACTTCCTTACGAACGTCTGTTCCAGGAGTGGAAGCAGTAACTCGTATTACCTAACTGTGTAGTTTATTATGTTTTAAGGTTTGTCGCCCGGAAAAGTTCGGCACAGGAGCTGAGCGCGAGAGATCCCGAATATGCATAATGACACCATGTGCAAAGAGTGAGTACGGACTGAATTACAGGTTTTTTTTGAGTTTACTATATCATTTTAAGATGAAGGAAGCTCAGGTTAACGATTCAGAGTATTAATAACTGATTCCGGTCCTCGTAAACTGAAGAAGTTACAAATGTTAATATATGCAAGAGTGGCAGATAATGCCTGCAACCTGTCAATTGAAAGCATAAATCCGTGTTTTGTTTCTAATTTTTTGTAAGTCAGTCTAGCTAGCTGCAACGAATAAGCACTGGTAATTACTGACACGTGAAATGATTATTGGGAAACTTGATTATCTTTTAGCACTGTAGATATTCGATTTTTTGAAAGTACGGTGGCGCGCATGCGCTACATACTCAGACTTTACCTGCTTATCATCTCGTAGAGTCCTATGTAAATTTGTACGCCTGTCTGGTTTGTTCATGCTACGTTAAGTAGCAATTTTGAACACACCGCTGAAAGCGTAGGCTAAGCGCAAAACGGTCTAATAGTCAAATTCCTTAAGTTAAAAAGTGAAAAAGATATTCACTGGAGTTTGCCGAATTCCAAGGGAGCTTTGCTAATAAGAAATAATTCAAAAATTTTCGGTACAACTTTTTCCCAAGTGAAGATGTTATGGAGGCGATTCCTTTTCGTAGAACGGAGCTTTTACTAGAGACGATAACTTTTCATTAAGCGGGTCCGAAGTGTCATTTCGATAGTTTAATCGATAGCACGCAAGCTCTGCTACGTTCTATGCATTGATGAATTCTCCAACCTGTTATTCATGAAATTCAGCTTGCTATGATTTGAATGTGCAATTAGCGTATTCTTTGACGCCTTCTTTGGATACGAAAGTTATTTTCCAATTCTTTTCCACGTTCGGGTGTTATATCTTTAGCTTCTCCCTGCTCGCGCAACATGCGTGCATTCAAAATTCTTCCCAAAACGTGCGCATTGCACACCGTTAGAAATGACCTCTTATTTAAAGCTCCAAGGTAATATGACAAGCGATAATTGTCCCAACTTTGCGCTATAGAAATATTTTGCGACTTCGGTTTCTATTTTGCATCTTTGAATTAGCTGTTTTTCATTAGCGTTTTCCCATTGCTCATTTTCGACTAGCGCTCAGCCTCTCCTTTCTCATGCATTAATTGGCGTATGTTTTTTTAGTGAACCAACTCCAGAATTAATATTAATAATTTTAGCGCGTTAAATTAATTTAAGAATTTCAACACCTTTGCAGCCGCATGTTCAATGCTGTGGCGATTGATTGAAATTGTGCAATGCTTTTATCGTCTGCCGCGCTAAAAGTATGGTAGTAATTTTGAGTTTAGTTTTTTTTCATTTTCAATCCTTGTCTGTATTTTTTTCGCTTGGAGGCGTAATGTTTGAATAGCGCGCAGTCCGCGTTGCCATGGAAGCAGGTGAAAAGCTTTCATTTGAAGAATTGTTGCTCCTTTAAAGTATGGGACAATTCTGCTCTGGCTGTCTCGCGGGAAGTGACTAACATGCCCCGAAAGAAAACGCGCATATGCCGCGCTCCGGTCTGTTCAATGCAAAGCTGACACAGAAATCGAGACCCTTTCTTCTTCAGCATATTGAGTTCCATTGGGCTTATTTTGTTCCAAGATTTCAGCCCAAGGGAGAGTCACTAAGCGACATACTCATAATACCTCTAATGGAACTCTTTTCTACACTTTCTTCAAGCCAATATTTTATCTACAAAGGGCGCAGTTTTTCTTATAATGCTTATTGTGTGAAACTATTAAAGAAAAAGCACACAGGCGGACAATTGGTTCGCCATGCTTAGGAGCATATTGTTCCACCGCTTAGTACGTGATCCGCTGAATAGTTGTCATTTGTAACATATAGTCAGCGAGAGCACGTGCCCGGAGGGAATAAATTATGCATTTCTAATGCGAATAGGAAGTTCGTTTATCATCAATTGAGGTAGCAAAAAGTTTTTCTTGCGTCAAGCATGATTGTTTTTAAGTTGATTCTTTTTCATCGTATTTACGAGAATGTAAAACCTCTGTCTAAAGAGAGCTAAGACTGCTGAGCTCCAACTTAACTGCTTTAAATGGAACTCATTCACACTCGTTCTTTCGCTTATCTAATCTTAAACGAAAGCCAGAGAGATCATAGCTTATCTTAATTCAAATCTTAGTCGGTGCTGCGTTTTGGCTGTGCACTGTGAGCAGTGATAACAATTTGAAAAACAGAAAAAAATTTCCTTAGGCGGAGTCACGTTGAGTGTCAGCGATGAACGCTAAAGTTTTCCGTGACTTTACGTTAGCTCAGTTGTCAGCTTTATTGCAAACCTCTGAGCGTGTCTGTAACCCTATATATAATACACACTCCAACTGCATATTGTGGCAGCATAACAAATGTGCAATGGGGCAAGAGTCGACGCCTGCTCTGATAAGTTGTCAGCCAGGCACATCGGTGAGTAAGACGACTGCTGATCCTTTTTGCAACAAGTTTCAAGGACACAAGCTTGCTGGGAAGCCAACTTACCGTTCCACCAAGTATGAACTAGCATTTCAAACACATACTGTCATGGTATCGCTATGGCGAAGTCGCTTCAGTTGGCGTTTAGTCATCTCGAGTATACATTCGACTGTTGGCTTCTTAATTTTGTTTCTCTCTTACTTGGCTTACGGGGTGATTGAAATTGTTTTCACGTTCATGTCCCTCCTCAGGCTACCACAAAGTTGCCTCTAATGCGAAGGTTTGTCTTCTGCTTTCAATGGGGAACCTTTCGGGATTTCTCCGACAGGATGAAATGTCATCTTCACAATCCGTCTGACCAACATAGCGTACCTCGAATTTTCCTCTCTTTTGCTTCTACGTATCTAAACATCAGTCCGCGTCTGTTTATGCAAGCATATACGGCTCATTTCAACCATAATATGTGAGCTGCATGACTTTAGAGCTCTCTGACAAAATTCCTCTTGTCAGCTGAGCGCAACAGACTAAGCTGGTTCCCATTATCCTTCAGATTCTGGGCGGACTTTTGGATTAAGTTCTTTCCTGATGTCTTGGCCATTTTGTCGCTTGAAATATCTACACGATCAGCTTATCTCTTTCAGCGGTGTGTTGCGAAAGGATAAATGAGAACATTGATAAATCGCTTGCTCTCGATGATGCGATGCCTGGCGAGATCTGCCGGTCATCGAACACCTAAGTGTTGACCAAGTCTGGTCGGTTAGCCGACATCGCGAAAAGAGGCTGAAACTATCATCAAAGTCAGCAAGCCGTATGCTTTGCCTGACATTACGTAGAGCCCATAAAGAAGTTGGTGAATAGGACAAGCGTCCCAAGTGCGGTCGGTCGACCACTGGCTGAAACACTTGGCTGCGGGAGCAAGCGGACGTTACGCCACCACGGTCGCTGCTGGCTGCGCACCACTTGAACATTGATCTTCTTCGACACCAAGTGGCAGTGCGGATAAAGAAGGTGCATGCAATGCATGTACGCGGTTGTCAGAAATAAATACAAGGTTGGATCATCCGGAAAAGCTCCGCTGCGCATGTGACAGCCAACCTACGGAAACACTTACGAATCCATATGACAGAGACTGTCAACACCAGCAGCCAATGCTACTACGAAAAGCATCAGTGGTTGGACGAGAAGTTCTATCTTATTTCCGTGTGTGGAACTTTCATAGCTCTTTTGGGAATTATGGCAAATGTAGCTACCGCTTTGGTACTCAAGCGTCCAAACATGCGATCTCCAAGCAACATATACCTGAAAGCTTTAGCCATGTGCGACTGCTTTTTGCTGATTACGGCCGTGCTGCTCTATTCGGTCGAATATGTGTACGAGTACTTTGAAAGTGTCCAGTTGTACAAAGCTTGGTACAGCTACGTTAAGTATTGCTATCCGCTAAGCAACGCTGCTCAGACGGGTTCCATCTACATTACCATGTCAGTCACCCTGGAGAGGTATCTGGCCGTCGTACACCCAAAGCGCCTTCACCTTAGCTGCAAGGTGAGCACAACAAGACCGGTCATAGCGGGCGTAGTCGTATTTGCGGTGCTGTTCAATTTTTCAAAAGTGTTTGAAATCAAAGTGGTCGAATATCCTCAGTGCAAAGGCTTCGGATCGCTGTCGCTTGAGGCCACTCCGCTCCTCTCCAATGACGTCTACCGGTTGGTCTATACGTTATGGCTTTCCCAGCTAGTCCAGGTGCTCATTCCATTTTTAACATTGCTAATCTTCAATACAGCAATAGCAATTTCCATGAGGCGTCACATGATCAGACAGAAACGTTTCCATCCTGCGGAAGCCCGTCTACACGAAATGAGGGAACAATCGCGCGATGCCACCATTATTCTGATTGTGGTTGTTTCCATGTTTCTGATTTGCAACTTGTGGGGTCTTGTAATGACGCTTATGGAAGCCTTCTACGGTGTACCGGCTTTAGTGATGAGTTGGCCAAAATTTTACGCCTTTTCTCGTGAGGCGGTTAACTTCCTTGGTAAGTTGGTCATTGTCATGCCCTTTCCTCTATTTTTTCCCTTAATTGCGGACGTTACAAGCTGACATGCTACTCGCGTTTGAGCATCGAATGTCTCTCCCGGGTTTTCCGCTTGTTCGCGTTATTGAAGCGCATTCTTCTTCTCTGAACATTCCGGTGCGGTATTAGGGCCTCTGCCGAAAAAGGCGGTTTCCCCATGGGTTCTTTCGAAAGCGCGACGAAGATTGGCGCGGCCATTTGATCAGCGCAAAAACAAGCAATAAATCAGTTTTCCGGCGAGGGATGTGTACTTTGATTCAACGACCAGCAGATCTCTAGGTCAGATAGAACTTTTAGAATAGCGCAGCGGTACTACGTGTGTAAGTTGGTGCGGTTGCCTTCAGCTAATTTGCATACTTATGACTTTTATGACTAAGTTGAGCAACGAAGGCGTTTCAAGTCGTGCCTACAAGCCAACATATGGTCCGTCGATTGGCTAGCAGCCGCTATTCCGAGAAATGATTTAAGTAATAGGCGTAAAGTGACGCAACGTACTGACTCATGAGCGAGGGAGAGACTTAATGGGAATAAATTTGCCCTAAATCATTTTTTGCTACGAATTTTGTTATCTCAACATTTGACGGAGTATCGCCGCTGTTGCGGATGCAAAATGTTTTCCAGCATTTGTATATTTATGTTGCTTTTTGTTAATAGCTGAAAATTATTACCTTTCGCTTTATCGCTGTTGGGAATCTTTTGCTTTCGTGCGTTTACCGTCTCAACTTGTTGGGGAAATGTTTTGCCGATTTTCCAATCGAAAATTCCAATCTTTATCGTCGTGGTTGGGAAAAGTAGCGAACCGACAGGAAAGGAGGAAATATGGTGGAGCTGATTTTGGAGCACCCAATTTGTTCCCGCAATCGATAGCGCGCGAGTTAAGAATTTTCCAAGCAAGGCAAAGCGACGCTATAATTGAGCATCCGGCAATTGCTAATTGGTTATAACGTTGAAATGGGCTGCCGACCGGTTCACGTTTGATCACTGAAATTCGTTGAAGTGATCCTATTCCCGAAAGACAGGCCGGAACTAATCCGTCTCTTTTCGATTTACACGCTTTCGACTTTGGGCTTTTGGCTGTCAGTTTTTTTGAATTTTCAAAAATCAAGGCAACCTTCCTGCTTTAATACCGCCCATTAACTTTCCTTTCAACCCTGACTGTTAAACAGAAATTAGGGGTTACAACTCATCACAAATGGAAAGGCATTTCGACGCTCTGATTGACCGGTTTGGCAACATAAGTATCTGATCGGTTTGAAATAGTTCCAGGCTATTCACTTGAGCGCACCAAGACGGGATTAGGCGCGCTTGCAAGTGGCAAGTCGCCGTTAAAATTTTTTTGACATCTTTCCCTTAAAAAGCGTATGCCTATGGGCCTAGGCTCTGCCATGATTAGCTTTCAAGTCAAGGTTTCAAATTTGGGCTTATCAATGACAAGGGAAGGTTCGCTCATTGCATGACACCTTTGTTTCACGCCACTAATGCATGTAAACTTAACAGGCGTTTGTGGTAGGTGGCACAGAAGTGCTTAAAGGAACTGCCGCGCTAAGTATAATCTTTAAACTTTTTCTAAGCTGCTTCCTCACGGCGGTTAAAATAACGGAAGTAAAGAAGTCATACGCAGCTATTTCCGCTTTGCGCGGTCAGTATAACGCCATTGTTTTCTTTTACCTGACATTCCATAATGGTTCGTAATGATTAGCTTTTCTGCGTTGCACGTTTCAGGGAAGGCTTGAAGGATAACGCTTCCGGAGAAGCAAGTGGCTGCAAGAGTAGATATTTCATCCGGACGGGCTCGCGTTTTTTTAAAACAAATAATGCCTGGGATTAAAGCGATTTTTCTTGTGATGAATAAAGTCAATTTCCTGTTGTCATTTTGCAGTTTATATGGGCAGGGCAATAATTTAAATATTCTGACAAACGCACCGACAGTGTTTTGAAGATTCAGGAAGAAACTATTCGCTGTCGCCTGCTAGAAGTGCTCGTCCACAACGAACATTTAATTTATTCATTAACATCAGGCGAACATTCTCCTCTGGCGTTATTTTCAAAAAAACTGATACTTCCGCGGAGTAGCTTTGACTGACATTTGCTGAGGGAAGAAAAAGTCACATTGAGATTTTTTCTCTCCTATATGTGGGCATCACTGGGAGTCATATTCTGGCGAAACACCAACTGCGCAAGCTGATCTGATCTTGAAAAAAAGCTTCGAAAACAATAACGTCGTAAGAAGCAAGTAAAATCGTACATTGTGATGACATGCAATAGCTGAGCTTTTTAGTTTCACAATATTTCACGTGCTTATAGAGGTTCCCAAAGAAAGGATGCTGCTTAGCCCCAATTGTATCCTTTAAGCATAGGCTTGAAGCTTCGAAAGTAAAAACTGCTAGAAGGCGACGTGAAGCCGGAAGATCACCCATAGTGCCTTTAATAAATTTAAACATGCGCTTGTCTTTAAGCTATGCGAAATTTCTCGTATTAAGTGTGTTTAATATATTCCGTGCTGAAATGCTCGATCAATCAAGACTCTTGAACAGTTGGCTCGATGGAAAACATTTGTTGCCATTGTGCGCCCACTTAATAATGGCCGCGTATAACTTATTGCGGACAAAATTGTACACGCTCCCTTTGGCCATGAATCAGCCAGTTTGTACGCTAACGTACGAAAGCTAAGCGCGTAGGGGAACTAATGATTAGGCGATTGTCACCGGACGCTCCTTAATCAATTAGATTCCTTATATGCAAATTCCAGCCAACGCGTAAGGTGATATTTTGCTATTGGTAACTTATTATGAACAGAGCGTTTTTTTGGAATGCTGAATTTTAAAATGGCAAACTTGTTTCAGCAATCGTGCATTCCTCAGTCAATTTTATTATTTACTATTCGTTTGGAAAAGACTTTCGCGCCGAACTAGGAACGATGGTGACGACAAATCGAATTTACGAATTGGCTCGCCTGGCTTTCGACCATTTTGCTTTGGCGGTGAGGTTGTCTTACGGTTCGCCGCGAATAAGACGAAATCCAATCGAAGCGACGGCTGGTATGCATACGGCAGGCAAAGCAAGTTGCATTGAGAGCAACTCGACCCGTCCAGGCTCCATTGCAACTGGTAATAATGATGGGTTGGTTAATGTTTACAGAGAAAATTTACAACTTCGAACTCTGCGCGTAGCCGGTAGCCGATTGCCGGACGAAAATCGCTGTTTGATGCGAATTAACGACATGACAAATTGTTAATGTCAGAAAAGCCAAGATTTGGTCTCGTTAGTTCGGCATTTCAATCGTCGTTCATGTTGTGTTGACGTTTCGGCATCGTTGTTTGGACTGTTCGCGAGGAAGGAAATCGCTTCGTGTCACAGCTTTGGAATGAGCGTTTGGCGAGTACGACAGTTGGCTGTTTCTCGTAAAGAGACGAAAAGAATTCTCTCAAGTTCGTATGTTGATCGAAAAACACTGCACAAACCGGCATTGTTGACAAGTGCCTCATGTTTACTGTTTCTTCCATTAAAGTCTTTTCAAGTTAATCATCTTCATCTAACTTTTTCAGTTCTCTACGTCTGTTGGGCTCTCATCCTAGCATTCAATTCTCGTTTGAGCTGTTGTAAAGAGTATTAAGTAGCCCACGAGTTGCACAAAAATATTTAATACTTCAAAGTGCTGCTCTCTAACTAAACAATGATTAGGCTTTAGGTTACGCTTACTTTCAGAGTCGGCTATGATTTTGAACGATCCTAAGAAGAGTACGCGACAATGCCACAATGCTACCCAGTTCAAATTTCATCTCGCGCTGTAACATTTTTTTTTATCTTTGTAACCTGACTTCGCTATTTGTTGTTTGAAGCAACTGGTTTCAGGTGTTCGTGAACAGTGCCTACAATTCACTGATGATTCGCGACCAATGGACAAATCGACACTCGTGAGTAGATCTATTAACATTTTTGCTGCAAAATCCCTGCCTTCATTGGCTAATAAAACTGAATTTATTTGCGCAGCTCTCAGAGCTCACCGCATCCCATCGTTAGCGCGAAATAGTAAGGTCGTAAAGTTCTGAGCGTACTGTGTTTCAAAGGTGGGAAGGCGTGAGCATAAACGGAAAAAGTCCAATCATTTTCGAGGTAGTTCCATAGCAGTATTAGGGAAACACAAAAGTATAGTATCATGAAACGTAATTAAATAAAATAAAGCGGGTAAATTGTTTAAATAAATAAATAGCAATAACAGAGCATAAAGTAAGATGAAGTGAAACCTATAACTAAGCCGTGTGGCCTTGAGATAATAAGATTTTTTAAAATGAATAAATAGAAATGAAAGTTACTGAAATAACGAGCTAATAAAAATAAAATAACACGAAAGCTGAACGAAATGTAAATTAAAAACGAGAATAGAAAAAATAAATGACTTGTGTTGTCTGCATCCTCTTTCTATTCTTCTGTCCTTTTCGCTACTCAATATTTTTTAATTGGAATTTGTCTTATTCTATCATACTTTGTTATCTTCTATTTTCGTCTTTTTAAATGCTGCTACGAAACTGTGTTCAACATGAATAGTCTCTTTGTTTAAGCCTGCTCTTTTCCACCTGTATAACTAAGTTGTGCTACGAATATGATACCTTTAATGCCTCGTCCTTTTGAGCTAACGGCGGAGCATGGGGAGCTACGAAGGCTCCGCAAATAAATGCAATTTTTAAAGCAATTGAAGGAGTTACTGTAGATACATTTACGCATTATAATATACTATTGCTGTTTCACTGAGGCGCGAAGGTATTTGTTTTGCTTTTTACGAATTGCGTCAAGGTAAACAAAAAAATGGGTTTTAAATGAGTTTATAAGGTTAGAACGCTTAAAGTCAACAAAGCGAGATGGTTGGAAGTTTGCATGGAAATGCAGTGATATTGTTGGCAAAGCTAATGACGTATTAAGAGTACCTCGGGTGTTCCACGGTCGAGTGAAATGAAGAATTTGTTTTCATCTTCCTTATTCATTCATTTCAACAGACGTACCGCAGCGCTAGCGGTGCGTGAAATTTATTTTTTGCTTCTTTCATTCGTTGTAGCGAAACATTTTTCTTTCGAGCCTTTTCATCTCTTTTTAAGGGACAACAACTAGTTTAACTTGAATTTTCAATTTTCACCAACGCAGCTCTCAGGATGAAATGCCTACCGTACTTAGTGTTTTCTTTAAGGAAAAAGAATTTGGGAAATTATATAGTTTAATAGGTGGTCTTCAGTGATGCGTTGGTACAATTTGAAAAGCCGAATTAAACTAGCTGCCTCTTTAACAAGGAAATCGAAACTTGCGCACGTTTTATGAAATCGTACTCATCCCAAGAAGTGCAGCTACGAAACTCGTTTTGTTATAACATACGTAGAAGGTAAGTTACGCTCATTCCAACCATAAGGCCGAAAGTCGGAAAATATATTCGTCTAAATTTCTAACGAATATCTGTAAGGAGAACCAAAGAGCTGCAGCGCTCATGTGCAGAAATGCAAAGGGAGCAGGACCCTTTGTGGTTGACAGGTACCTCCCCCCCATTGAGCAACTGCAAACACAAGAAGACTATTTGAAATAAGCATATTTGGTCACTTGGACTTTTAAATGACATCTAAAACTTGACTTTCGGGTTTTGAATTCTGTTAAGCTTCCTTCTTATTCGAAAACGTATCGTTTCCAGACTTAAGCCAGAGTGAAGGTTCGACAGCTTAGGGTGTTGTTTTCTTCTTCGGCAGTACAAGTGTTCAAAAGTTCGGTGTATTCGGGATTTCAATTTTCAATCCTATGATCAGCACCGTATTTACCGATACGTTTGCTTTTGACTTAATGGAAAAGTCAGCTTGCGAATACTTAAAGTTCTACCTGCAAGAAAAGGCGCGCAACGCGTTCAGCTAGTCGGTCACGCAGTTTTGCTGCGCTGAAACAAGTCGCATGTTTTAATTGCAAGTGTGTCGATGCGCTTGAAGCGTCAGCATTCAAATGCACTCTACGCATGTCCACGAAAGGTGTGTAACTTTGCATATCAATTAGCCGTTGAGAATATTAGCGAAACACCCAGCTGAAGTTGTTTGACATCGGCGCAAAAGCAATCAAAATTCTTTACCCCTATTTTAGCAATTAAACCGAACAAACTGGAACGTAACTGTATACTTTAAAAGTTGGCTGCGTATTGCTAACCACGCTGGGGCACTGGTCACCTGCTAAGGTTTTCCTGCTGAATAACAAGGTGGCGGCCAGACGAGCTTATCCGCATAGTTTAGAGCATTATGCCTACATCGCTGAGTGTACTAAGGTGTGATATGTTTTGTTCAAATTTTCAAGCTGAAACCAGAACAAGAAAAGGGCGTCGCTGAATTCGTCATCCAACGTTTCTAAAAAATCCGCTGCTTCACAGTGACCCGTTTCAGCATTTGCACTCGGAACAGTTGTCACAAAAACTGTCTTCCAAGCTGTCGTTGTAATCGGGCATAAAATCGTCATCCAATTCTTCGATTTCATAGTAGAAGGGATCGCAATCATCATTACTTTGTTCGAAAGAGTCGTCACCGTAAGTGGGTTCCAAAGGCGCCGTGCACTGTTCTACGGGTTATCTTTCTTACCTTTCACACGGCTCTCTTGAAGCCATTAAAGCCTTGAACGGTTTGCTTCGAGTATGAGCTCCAGAACGGTTTAACTGCTTTGCTGTTCAATTCGTCTTTCCATTTGAGCTTTCGCTGACCGTTGCCGTTACCTCTGGTGAACTTGCGTCTTTTTGTGCTACCTTAGCTGTTAAAGTGTGTATAGAATTCTTAGGTTCGCCACGTGCGGCACGGCTTTCAAGCTGATCATTAGTGGCGGGCTCTTCTTAGGTTCGCTTTAATCTGAAGTGACTTACTCTATGTTTTTTATGAAGCAATAACTAAACTAAATGGTAACTGCTGGCCCTGCCTACCGTTACTTGACAAGAAATGAACAGAAAATTAAAATAATAAAAATGTGGAAGTAGTTTTATTGCGGAAAAACAGCATCACTCGCTTTTCCCTATTTATCTTTTAGGCGACGTCCATCATGCGTGCTATAACGGCAATCAGCGCAGTTTTGTTGGCGTGGCAAATCTCGCCGTCAGGCGAAACAAAGCAGTAAACTTTTTTGCGTGCTACCGTTGAGATCGGTGCAAGCTTCTTGTCCTTTACGTTCTCCCTATAAACGTCCGTTTGAATAGGAAGTATAAAACTGACTGTCAGCTGTATTGGCAGCCTAATTACTGCCGTTAAAGGTTAGAAAAAACGTATGCTAAAATGCTGATCACCTTACTTGTCTTATCTTGCCGGGTCTCCCTTAAAGAGATTATTAGCCGAAAAATGAACTTACTTATCCTTTACAAAAGAGTCTTCGGTCTCGTCAACCTCGACGTCACTCAATTTGAAATCTATGTCTTTATCGTTATTGTTGTACCAGACTTTATGATAGTATTTCACGTTGTCTGGACCTTTTTCGTACCAAGAGAAAGACGCGGGTTTCCCATCTTTTCCCTTAAGCTGTTTGCCGCGTTCAATTTTTTCGCTAGTTTTCTCCATTCGTTCCGTAAGGTTCCTGGAAGAAATAAGCATGTAAACAGGTTACTTCAGTATACTGAGCTTGCCTGGGTCCTAGTCCCTTCTCGATACTACTAAGTACATCAGACAGGCCAAACGGCTCAGCCTGATAGATGTACACTGCCATAAACAGAGCCACCGGCAAAAAGCGCATCTTCAGCTAACAAGGAAACGACAACTGCCGTTCTGCTTTTTGCCAGCGGCCAACCGGTATAAATAACTAAGTGGTACAGTCATTGTTCATTTGCATACGCGCGTGCTGAAAAGCAATCAGTCGACAAATGATAAGAAGTCACTTGTCGTGAACGACACATGAATAGCTCGCGGTGACAAAATAGATTCCATTAAATGCTGATTCACTTTATACGCTTCTGTGTTTATTAGAAAAATGTTTGAGTCATCGTTGGGAAAAAGCCCAACGGCCTTTTAAAACTTGCGTTGACTTTCTGCACCCGCATTTTTCACTTGTGAACGGCAACTGTCTAGTAGCAATGTTGCAAAACAGCGCTTTTGAAAATTTCACCGCTGTTGAGTTGTTGAGCAATAATGGAAGTGCAGATCACATGACGAAGCATCCGATTTTACGTTAATGAAAGCAGTTTCTTAGTTTTGCTTGTAATAGTACGTATGCCTTTGCGCAAAAGGCACTTGGAAGTGCACCTACTCTTTCCGCACTAGTTCGACCCAGCTGGAATGGAAAGGAGCGAAAGGATGAAGAAAAAAGAACGCTTTTACTTAAAGCTTTATTATTGCGGTATCATCATATTAATAGTTAGTAGACGTGTCGCTTGTATAAGTTAAACTATTTAGGTATGTTTAAAGTGCAAGATAGGTGCCTAAAAAACTGCGCTATTAATATTCACGCGTTAAGTTACGCCCTGCTTTTTGCAAGGCAATTTATTTAAAGCGAAGATGCTGTAGTATTAATATTTAATTGCAGTTGAAGCAATTTTACTTCTTTGTTAATGACGGTAACAGTTGAGCGCGCTAAATGTTATGCCGCTACGAGCTGCTTTGCATTCAGCTTTAAAAAGCAATTTCTTTAGAATCTTTTAATCGCAGATGCTGACCAAAGCGCTCCCCCTTTGCCGTAAGCCTTTAGAATTAAAGTACTTATTGAAAATGCGATGTTTTGGTACGGGACTGTATGTTTTCATAGTTCAGCGTCTTTATACGGTAGCTGTGTCCCGTTGGTAAGCACAAAAAAGAAAAAAGAAAAAAGAACTTCCAGAGCTTTCGGGTCTGTCGCGACCGGTCGTCAGCGGTCAATATCTGTGTAATGTATGCGGGGAGATTTCTCTTGCATCGTTTTCCATCATTTAAACCGAGGATTTTAAAGTTCTCTGTTAGAGATTTCTTCTGCGACTGTCAGCTGCTTGTCTATTCTTTTTTTAGTCTATTCTTTTTTAAATTTTCGTCCATTTTTGTCCCTTTGTTCTTTCCAGATGATTTGTGGCTCCTATAAGTTTCCATTTGTTCCATGCTTGTAGTGACTTCTTTAACTTTGTCCTGTGTTTTTGTATCTTACCCATCAAGAGTGCAGCAGTTGTGGCGGGTGATAATATTTGTCCATACATCACTTATATCCGCCCCTTGATCTCGGTTGAAGGTTGTTTTGTGTTTGATGTAAAGGGCCTCTTTGAGTTTTCTTAGACGCAGGTTGCTTTCGTAACAAAGAACCTTGGGCCGGAGGGGTTGTTCGCAGTGTATAGCGTGTTCCACCACAGCGGAAGCTTGAATAGCTTTGTCCATGGTGATTCTTGGGTTTGAGATTGGTCTTCCGCGTTGGGCAATTGGGATGCCACTATTGTCGAGGATGTTTTTTGCTTTTTTGTAACAGTTTAGCTTTTTGTTGTGTTGGGTGAATCTACTTTCTAAAGTATTGCCTGTTTCTCCGATGTAAACTCCTGAGCACGTACATTCAACTGCGTATACTAGGCCTGTTTTCTCGGTTGTAGGAACTTTTCTTTTGTCAGTACGAAGAATCGATCTGAGATTGGCGAAATTCTTGAAATAGACTCTGAAGCCTAATCTTTTTCCTAATTGGATAATTTTCTCGCCTAGTTCTACTACATAGGGAACAACTAAATGTGGAGTGTATGAAATGTTTGGAACAGGGGGTTCACGTTTTTAGAGTTTGTACTTGAAAACTTGGTCAATGAAGGATTTAGGATAGTGGTTTTTGTAAAAGACTTTTCTAATGTAGTTAAGTTCCGGCTTTAGATATTCAGGATCACAGATATTGATTGCCCTGTCAACCATTCCGGAGAGGATACCACGCATTACTGATCGTTGATGATGAGATGAGAAGTTGAGATATTGGTCAGTCTGCGTGGGTTTTCTATAGACTCTGGTTTTAAGCCCTTCATTTGTGCGGATAATTAGCACGTCTAGAAAGGGGAGGGTTTTGTTTTCTTCTTTTTCCATGGTGAAAACTATTTGGTTTGGACGCATGTTGTTGAGAAATTGCAGAAATTGTTCTTCTTTTCCGGCCTTAATAATTACAAAGATATCGTCCACATATCTTTTGAAGAGGAGTGGGCGATTTGTCTATCGATAGTTTCGAAAATTTCTTTTCGAGGTTTCCATAAAAACTTCTGCTAAGACTGGGGATAAAGAGCTGCCCATTGGAACTACTGGATTGTTTGTAATATTTGTTGTCAAAGGTGAGTAATTGCCATCTTGCATGCAGAAAGAAACAGCTTGATAATGTGAAAGGGATTCAATTTTGTTCTGCTGGGTAGGCTTGTATCTGCATTGAGGAGACTGTACAACATCTCCAATGTGTCTGGCACTGGAATGCTCGGGAATAATTCTTTTACATCGTAACTAACTAGAATCTCATCGGGTTTCAAGTGATGGTTTCGTATTTCATTGACGAAAGATTTGCTATTTTTGACGAAAGAGGGTTCTTTGCCGGTTAAGGGTTTGATGATCTTTTTTAGGTATCTACTGAGTTCGGTTGTAGTGCTGTTCATTGTAGAAACTATTGGTCTTAATGGGACATCCGGTTTGTGTACTTTGGAAGACCGTATAGCTCAGGGGGTCTATAATTCGACGCAAACTTAGACGTGTTGCTAATTTGGTATTTCTGATTCTTTGGTCTCTGCGGCAAACGTAACGAGAAGAGATCGGAGATTTTTTCGAGACTCATCTGTAGGGTCGGCGGGTAGAGTGTGTAATTTTCTATCTTTAATTAGTTGTCATCTTTTCAGTGTAGGTGCTTCTGTCAAGTAGAACTATTCTATTCCCTTTATCTGCTTTTGTGATAATTCTGTTGGATTGCCTTTTTAGTTGATGTAAGCAATTCATCTCATATCGGTTTAAGTTTGGAGTGGCGTTAAAGCTGTGACATAAGATAATTGAAGATAAACGATTCCTAATCCGTGTGGCTGTCTCTGGGTCGACTGAAGATAGGCTGTCCTCAATGGAGACAATGATGTCGAGAAAGGGTGGCTTTTTTGGGGTTGGGACAAAGTTTAGTCCTTTCTCCAATATGGTCTTCTCACTTTCATTTAGAGGTATAGAGCTAAGATTGATTACCGCTGTGCTTAGTTTCGACGCAGTGTTTCTACGTGGAGAGCTTCTGTGCGGGTGTGAAGAAGTAGTCTGAAGTCTGGTTTGAAGTCGGTCGAATTTTCTTTTGAGTACCTGTTTTTGTGAAGTGCATGCGGTTTTTGTGGCGAATTCCACGTGCTGGACCAGGGTTTCGTAGATATTTTTATGTAACCATGTTCTGAGGAAATCCAGCGTGCAAATGTAATCTGCTCGTAGTTTGCTAGAGTGGACCTGTGTTTTCCTATAACATTTCGTAGTAGAGATAAACCCGCGGTAAACAAGATTCTTTTGGTTTGATTGTTTTCGTACTGGCCCCCAAAGAATAGACTAAAAAAAGAATAGACAAGCAGCTGACAGTCGCAGAAGAAATCTCCAACAGAGAACTTTAAAATCCTCGGTTTAAATGATGGAAAACGATGCAAGAGAAATCTCCCCGCATACATTACACAGATATTGACCGCTGACGACGGGTCGCGACAGACCCGAAAGCTCTGGAAGTTCTTTATTCTCTTTTTCTTTTTTTGTGCTTACCAACGGGACACAGCTACCGTAATAAAGACGCTGAACTATGAAAGTACTTATTAATATAAGGATGTTTTGGCGTTGGTCCCGTTTAGCTTACGGAAACATGATGAAGGGCATTTATTATTTTAAAGTGGAAGCGTGCTTTTTGGAGTACCATTCTTCCCTCGCCAGTCTATGCTAACGGGCAGAATATGGTTTGTTTTGAAAGCTGAATGCTTATTTCACAATAAAGTACTTTTCGGCATAGCTCTACTCTCAGCTGCGTGAAGATTGCCTTAAGCGAAATCAAGCATGGTTTGTCTTGCGGGAACGGTTTAACTTTGAGAGAGTTTAAAATGCATTGAATTATTGCTTTAAGCTGGTTTACGTTAGCTTTTCAAAATCTGTTTGCTATTCCTAGTGTCGCACAAGTAACATAGATGTCATCACGAGTCCTTCATTGACCAGGTAGCAATGATACGCACTTCAAAAACCGTTCAATCTACACTCGTTGCTGCATTATTCCATTAGGCGAAGAAAGTAAGGAGTCGTCTGCACTTGCACTTGGGCAGTCCGCTTTGTTAGCACTCCGTTTCGGTAGTTGCAAAATCAAGACGAATGTTAAATCCGGAAAGTTTCGAAAAATGCAATTATCTTTGACAATATACTCCTACTTTTTGCTCTTGGGGGTGTCATACAAGGCAACCAGCTTGCGTGAACATCTCGGGAATCAACAGAACTTTCAGGTATGCTTAAATTTTTGCGAAACAACTATTCTCAGTTAAGAGTAAGGACATTGTGGCTAGCATAGTAAATGCTAAGTTAGAAGAAATTTGCATATCTTCAAAAGATCTTTAATGCAAATTAGGTCGTGAAGTTTACTTGTCGCTGCCGGTTGTTGGAGAGCTGACCTAATTATATGTTTGAAAACTGCAACTTTATTTGCCTGGTCGACGCGAAACACTTGCTTGGCACTTTTACCTACTAAGCATGATTATATGAAGTTTGCTTCAAGGGGTAGCTTTAGGAAAAGCTACGTAAGCTCAGACGGTTGAACGAATGCATCAGTGTAATGTAAACAAGATTGGACCTTCCATACTTCAGACTGAAATGATCATATTACCAGCGGGGGCTACTAATAAGAATCATAATATTGGTATGTGATAGGTAACCTGTGGAGATCATTACGCTCTCATGGCGATGATCGATTCCATTCAATTAGCTCTGCCTGAGAAGGATGCAACGTCAGCTCTTTAGTTCATGCTGAGGTGACGTCGATTTTAAAATTTTGTTTAGTTACTGATTTCCCTTTTTGCCGGCTGGATTAGCAATTGTACAAGCAACAACAGATGTATTATAAGAATATTGCGCAGTAGTTGGCATTTACAGTTGAAAATAAACGATATGAGCCATTATTAGTCTTTCTGGTCTTTCTGTGGTGTGCCGCCGTTTGGTAATACATAATGCGATAACTAAGGTAACCAAGGTAACTTGCTATGCCTATACGGTTGACCGTACATATCCGTCGGAGATCGAAGGGAAAAAATGAAGCGTATTTCGGTTAGCGAATAGGCAAAGTTAGCGCTGATGAACCAGCATTTTTTCTAATCTCTTTAAGGTGTGAAAAATTGACAGCCACCTGCATACTGCTAATTTTTTTATGCTTTGAAAAGATGGAAACATGAAATTTTCCTTCTGCTACGTACTTTGATGGTGTGTTTAAAAGTTGCACGCATTTGGGCTTTTGTTTTGACGATAAACCTGCGACTTGTTGCCGGTAAACTACCCGCGACTTTTCACATTTAGGAAACGGACTGGAAGCCTATTCGAATCAGGGTTTTCCCAACGGAGACGTATTACGGGTATGTGTGTACGTAGGCAAAATACGTTTAGCTAAAAGCATATTCACTTTTTGGAGATCATTTTCCAACGGAACTGCAACTTTCTTATCGGTAAGCTAGTGTTGAAACTATGCGCTGAATCTGATGTCGTTGCTCTTAGTAGTTTTGTGAATTACGATATCTTTATTATAAAAGTTTTTAAGTTTATATGTTATCATGACAAATGTATAGGCAACGACCGTTGAAAACAAGCACTTATTCCATGCCTTAAACAAGCATTTTTCCGGCTACCTCACTTTGCTACGAGTCGCATATCTGCATTCTCCGCTAGCTGTTCATCCATTTGCCATAAAAGGGCGATCTTGCCGCTAAGGATAGAGGGCCTGTAGTTGAAGAAATTGTTTTAAGTTTTAACGGCCCTCTTTCCAAGTTACAAAGATGATCTCCTTTGTGTAATCTTTGAAGCCTATTGCAGCAAGCTACAAACGGAACGCTGACTTTTCTTACCAGTGCAATTTCTGTTCATCGGCTACGAAAACCTATTAAACTTACGAGGTAAGTGGTTAACATTTGATGTGCGCAACCGTAGATCTTTTCAGAAATGATCAGTGTTTTGCCGGAAATAAAATTCCAGATTTGGTAGACTGTTTGTATTGCTTATATCGACCTCCTTCTATGCCATTATTTCAGAAGGAAAACGATTACACTCGTGGTGTTGAGAACACTGATTTAATAATCATAATGGACGCGTCAGACAGGGGCTCATGCACTGACAGCAGCTCTACTTTAGCTCATGCCAGCCCATGTGAACTGCACCCTAAAACTTACAGGTATACTGTGGACTGCAGCGACTGAATTTTTTTTCTATTTTTGTTGTTAATCTTGTAGATTCATTTGGCTAACTTGAAATAGGTATAGGTTCCTTCTAATGAGGTTCCATTAAAGATTAGTACAAGGGCTTTCTTTTCCATAACGTTTCCCCACGAGATGCATTATTCTTTCAGTAACCTTACTCTGAGTCAATAATTCAGTTTGCTGAATAGTGAGCTTTCTCAAACGAGCAGCTTTTTAACTTATTGCGCATATAGCATGGCATTTCTATAAGCAGCGCTGTTTAATATAAAAAAGGTGAAAATTTTGCATGCAGACAACCCTCAGAATTGTTTAATTAGAATGGATTGAGATTGGGCAAAATAGTTCTAAAAGTTCAGCTTTTGGCTTTTGCGTTAACTTTGCAAATATGGCTCTCTTTGACGACCTGTTGGAATTGAATATATGTACAGGGCAAGAATGTTTACTTAAAATTTTGAAAACAAAGCTTTCAGCGATAAGCCTTGACTCAGCACTGGCGTCAGTACAGCAGCGAAGAACTCGATAACCACTTTTGTTCCGGGCAAGTATTATGAAGTCTCGCCCTGACGATATTAACAGCTGCTTGAAAACATCCCTTCCTGTATGTATGCACCAACAAAATTTCTTCAAGTAGTTAGACTACTCAAACTTGTGATCTTTGAACTTCCATTTTTGAAAACTTGCTACATCACCTTCTGTGAGCGGACAAATAAGTGGCTGGTGAAACTTCTAAATTTTACAACTGCATGCGATGCAAAATCCCGTATGCAGTAGCCTCAGCAAGACCAAACATGCTTCATTGTTTTCTCCCGTTCCTCATGGTTTCGCAGTCTAAACCCAAACATAAGCGCTGTGTACAAGTTATTGTTCGCCATTTCTGGTTTAGGCCTGGATGGCGTATACCAAGTTTGATGAGACGGCATTTTTGCCTTTCGGGATTTTGTAGCAGACACTTTACAAGTATATTTGTCGGTTCAGGAAGTGCACACAGGATTTAAGTCATCTAGCTTGCCAAAAGTCCAGCTTATTTGATTCAGGCTATTGTGCGCAATTTTTGGCAGTAGTAAAAAGTAGACTTTCTTGAAACAACTATTGATGTCAGTTATTCAGGAACGGTCGTGAGTAGGCATATAAAGGATGGCGGCTTCAAAGTTGAACCTTTGCGTACTGTTCAATAGGCACGTAGCTTTCCAGTTCAGTTTAAAGGCTATCATAAATTTCTTGACGCTTTCTGCTCTGTTGAAATTTAAAGCGTGGGCGTATGCGGTGCGCTTCATATTAATAGCAGTTTTGAGTTAATCCGTTTTAGCTTGTGATAACTACTGTTTTCCTTATTTTTAAGGCCGATTAAAGGATTGGTGGTGATTTGCTCGGGAAAAGTCCAGCAGCAAGGCTTGAATTTAATTAGCACCGTTTCCACTCTGATACACGAAATAATGCACATATTAGTAAGCGTTCTGTTTTTTTTCAATTCGCTGCAGCCATTCCTTTTGAAGGTGTTCAGTCCCGAAATTTTGTTTGAGCGTTTTCGCGATGAAAGCGGTAACAGCTACGCTAAGAGGTTAGAAGTGACAGTATCTATTGCCCGCTGAGCTCTGTTTACGTTGGTTTGCAGCGTCATTACCTCAGTAAGAAGAGGCTGGAAATATGGGGGCGATGGATTCAGAATGATTGAAATAATGTTCGTTAGGTCACCCCGAGTTAAAGTAGGATCAAAGATTACCATGGAGAATTCGTTTAACATAACATTTCACGCAGGCGGCAGCTCGTCAATACACTGGCTGTGATGACTTGGAAGGGGCTGAATTGGAAAATGGAGGTTCTGAAGGGACTAGCAAATCTCATTGGGAAAAACGCATTTTTGGAGTAAAGTTTTTTCATTTGCAGCAAATCTGTTCAATAAGAGAAAAGTCAGAGCTTCCGCACGCTATGTTAAGGGGTCATAGTTACAACAATTTCTCAGTCTGTTGGCCAACTATTTTACCAGAAGCGAAACGAGCAGCGGGGCTCAAACTGGTCCATCGTTGACCATTTTGCTTCACGTAAAATCATGCGCTATGTTCATTTTTAAAAAATTGAATCTATAATAAAATAAAGTTCATTACTAAAAACTATACTTTCAAGCAGAGTAAGTTACTTAAAAACTGGCTGCTCTTATTGAAAGCAATAATTCAGTTTTTCGAATAGGAATGCTGTTTCTTGTTTAAGCACGGATCAACGTTTAAATATAACAGTGAAAAACGTTTGAACTGATTGGGCAAAATTTAAGGCAAAGTATTCACTTAGGACGCGAAGCAGATGGACTTTCCTATCTGTCACTTCAGAAGGATAGATAATTTTTTCCTTCCATTGATACTTTGGCTAACGGACTTTTCTTTTGCTTAATTGACAGACTTTATGGACCCACTCATTTCTTGCTGTCATGAATCTGTTCTTAAAAAAAAGTTGATCTATTTTGAAGCATTGCTGAAAATTAAACGTGTAATCGTATGCCGTTTTTTAGCCTGAATTAATGACAGGCGTGCAAAGCCCCATGGCGCCTTTTTCTGCCATCACTGCAGCGTTGTTGGAGGATTCCGGGTAGGAGCGGGAGATTGTCTTTCAGCAAATTCAAGCATTCGCCAAGGCTCCTAAGCTTGCTGCTCCGAGCGCTGGCAATCGTGTACAATCTCTTTCGCTGCATACTCAGACTTTTCCACTTTTAGATGGTATTCGGTAAATTCCTCGACCGTCGAAGACCTTAAATGGGGCAAAGGGCTGGGTTGCAATTTTGCCCGCAAAAGCTGCAGGGAATACATCGACGGGAAGCCGTAATTTTGACTGAATCAAAACCATAGTTAGCTCGTAAAGGATTTTTAGCGACTTGCCTGACGCGGCCTATCCGTATTGCAACTTTAGAGACTACGTCATTGAAACTAATATTCGTTTGAACAAACTAAGATGCAGCAGAAAACGTGACTACGTACGAACTTGCATGTTCAAAACTAATGAAACTATTGACAAGCAATACAAGGTAAATAGAGTGTTTTTGTTTTATCGCTTTAAGGACAATAGAATTTCTACTCGGTCGCTTATAACTTAACGCATTGGTTTACAGTTTCTTCTTGCCCCTACTGTTATGCTCTTTTCAGTAGCTTCGGAAAGCTTTATACGTTATTGTAATGCGGATATTTTATTCTAAGGTGTTCTATGGTAAACATGAAACATTGGACGACGGCAGAAAAGTCTCAGGCGATCATGTTATCGGGGATGACGAACTTACCGATTATTGTCCTATGTGGAAAATAAACCAACGTGGCTCTGAAAAGAAAAGGGAAAGCGATGGCATCTGCTCGCATTCTCATAATCAGCTGAGTAATTGCTAGGCGTATGCCTATTATTGAAAACAAGTTGTTGGAGTTTTAGAAGAGCTGGATAACTATGGATTGGAACTATTTGGCAAATCGTCTCGGTGCTTTGAACAAGACACATTGTTTGTCAAGTTGTCCTGCGTTGGTCCACGGTTATTTGGCCGCGTCGATTACGCTTACGAAAAAGCGTTTGGAGCCGGCTGTTATGACGTAAGCAGAGCTTTTGAATTTTGAACTAGCTTATCATATCGTTGCATAGCATAAATGTGAAAGGGGGCGGTTGTTTCTCCGCGCATCCGGTATTTCTGGCGCTTCAAGCGGCCAAGCATTCAAAGTATGCTGGGCTAAGGGTTCTTCCATTGTTCTTTTTCGTTACCAAAAGGATTCCCATGGTTCAATGAATCTTTACAAAGGAACCATCTTATGTCCATCATGTCAGGAGATTTGCGAAGTAATGCGGAACAGGTGAAGTTTGATTGGGCTGAAATTTCATCTCTTGCGCTTTAAGGTTGAGGACAATGATTTCAAATGCGCTCCGGAAGTAGAGGGTATTACAGCTACTGACCCCTTAGTTAGCCCTTGCTGGTCAAAATCGTTAAGGCCCCATATTGCAAACTCTCTCATCCTAATGCAACTCGTGCACTTTACTATTCTGGCATATTACTTTTGAGTAAATACTGAAATATAAACAATAACAGTAAGTGCTGTGCGTTTATTTTAGTAACCTCTAATTTACTTTACTAATACACTGTAATGCCGTCAGCGCTTGTTCGCAACACGTAACCAAGAAAGTATTCTAATATGGTAGACTATTCATGCATTCATTTAATACTGAGCGGTATGTACTAGCTTCACTGCTGCGCTGGAACTGAAGAATAGAAGAAGAACATTTTCGCCAGTATCCTGTGCTTCTCAATTCAGGTAAGCGCAACGTTTTTGCTTATAACGATTTTCAAGTTGCGAATTCATCAAAAGAAATGGTTTAAGTATTTTTTTAAAAGTAATCATCTACAGGAATTAATAAGAGCATTAAAAATTGAAGGATTCATAAAGAGGCCGGCGGAGGTTTCGACACTGGTTTACGATGACAGCCTGTAAAGGAAAAGGCATTAATTTGCAGTCGTCAGCGTTCATCCAAGTTAGTTATTACAAAAAGAGCAGAAGTTGAACGGGATAGTAGTAAAACGCTTCCGTATAGTAAACCTGCATTCGTAGTTTCTAAATTCGTTTTACGTATATCTACCTTTTGAACGGTAAATTGCTCAGCAATGTAAAGAGATGAGGGCGTTAAAACATTTTTGCTGCCTTGATGGAAGGAATGCGGTTCTCACCTGCAAGCTAGCAGAAATCAGTGCTGTGAAGCATTGTTCTTTGTTTCTATTAACAAAATTGATTGAATACATGAACAGGCTGAGTACGATCATTTCAGAAGCATATATTTACTGAGCATTATCTTAGCATTTTAAAGCTCGCCCATTCAATTAACTTCAGCCCGTAGGGGACTTCTGCGCTACGTTACGCACACAGTGCATGCATCCAACCTATTGGACTTAATGATATGCATTTGCTTAAATACAAAATTTCCGTACACCCAATCATGACCGCTTCAGTGTAACTGCGCCCATTGCTTCCTTCATTCCACGGAAACATGGCGCGATGGTCTAAAAAGAGGACCGTTCAATGTCTTCAGCAATGAATAATTTGCAGTTCGCTTACGATTTCCGTTTGATTCTGGATGGTCGTTGCTGCTGGAAGCTGCGGGGATAATGTTGCATCGCCCTTGCTCGCTTATGTTCATGAATGCTTCTCTATAATAGCCTCACGCTTTAGTAATACGAAAACAAGGAAAGTAGGTTTGCTAGAGATAAGAAAAACTTGTTAGTCAATTTTGCATATTCGGAGGAGTGCAAATTCAAAAAGATATAGTCTGTACTGCTTGCATTATTGCGTCATTTTGGCAAAACATTATCACAGTGACCAAAGGTGGCTCTGATAGTAGAGTAAATAGTTTGTTCACGAGAATGAGACGGTTTCAAAAATTTTTTTACTATGCAGGATAACACCCAAAAAATTGTAACTCTTAATAACGTTAACATATTTGAGGCAACAACGGCAAGCCTTCCCAGAGTCTTTAATATCTACGTATGCAAAGCTTTTGAGTTCACACGGTTAATATATGGTTAGGCGGAGCTTACTAACAATAGGTTATGTTTAAAAAATATTTGGGTCTTGTTGGTCCGTCGACTGAAAGTTTGCTAGTCATTCTGTTGTGCCCTCAATTAGGAAAGCCTAAGGCTAAACATAAGGCATACGTTTTCCCTTAGGATTAGGTAATGCCAGAATAGGATAGTCGACATGTCCGCCAGTAAGGGCAGAACAGGATGGCGGCAAGCTTGAAGCTTCATTTCTCTCAAACTGTGGGGGCGTACCGGCAAGACCCCAAAAACGACTTGCTCAGGTAGATGTATGTGAGCGTCAGAATCTGTCTATCATATAAATGCTCACGTTTTGCTTACACCTATGTATGCATGTATGTGTGTGTATGCTTCTCTCGGTTTGAATTAAAACTATTTTGGGCTCATTTTTTAAAAAACAATAATACCTTAAAATCACTACTGTCAAAGTAAACCTGCACATCACTTTAAAGCATAAAATCGACGCACTTTAAAACTAAAGCTGACACGAGCACTGTAGTCATTTGAACTGCATTTGCACTGAGAAGTGGTTTGATGATGATATTTTATGAATGACCACTGTGAGTTATTGAAAAGACAAGCCATTCCAGAAGAAAGTAGTGATATTAACGCCTACTTGTATTGTCGTTAAAAAGTCCTTATGATCCGTAACTTCGGGTGCAGATTTTTCCAAGTTTGGTCATTCACACATGTGCAAATCAGACTGTCATGCGGATGACTCACTGGATTCGGAAATTCTTGACTACTTGTTGGAACGCCATTGAGCCATCGTTTTTTCAGCTCATTGAATTTTGCTTGCATTGATTGGCACTTTTCAATGGTCTTTTTGGCTTTGCTTGTTTTTCAATGGCACTCACTCAAGCGTGCGTTGAATTGCAATCCATTTTCATTGGCTTTCAGCGCTGGCTGACTCATCTTGGTCACTTTTTTCTCCAATGGCTTCAGTGGCTTTTCTCGCATCTTTGCTTATTCGAACAAGCTTTAGTTCCATCCGTGAATTTCGGTCCCCTTCTTCTCATGAGAACAGTTTGCCAACTGAAAAGTGCAGAAGCGAATCTTAAATGAGCGTTACATTTACCTCACCAGTTTTAGAAAATTGTTGCTTTGCTTTGAAATTGAGAGCTTTGTACTGCCTGAATCTACGATTGACTACTCCAGTTTGCGTGAATCGGAAGTGCTACAGTGAAGGTTTCAAATTTTTTCGGGACATACAAAGTTCTCAACTTGAAAGCAAAGCAACAACCTCCCACAATCGCTGAGGCAAACGTGATGCTTGTTTGAGATTCGCCTCCGTATCTTTCAGTTGGCAAACTGTTCTCATGAGAAGGGGACCGATATTCACGGATGGAACTAAAGCTTGTTCGAATAAGCAAAGATGCGAAAAAAGCCACTGAAGCCATTGGAGAAAAAAAGTGACCAAGATGAGTCAGCCAGAGCTGAAAGCCAATGAAAATGGATTGCAATTCAACGCACGCTTGAATGAGTGCCATTGAAAAACAAGCAAAGCCAAAAAGACCATTGAAAAGTGCCAATCCATGCATGCAAAGTTCAATGAGCTGAAAAAACGATGGCTCAATGGCGTTCCGACAAGTAGCCAAGAATTTCCGAATGCAATGAGTCATCCGCATGACAGTCTGATTTGCACATGTGTGAATGACCAAACTTGGAAAAATCTGCACCCGAAGTTACGGATCATAAGGACTTTCTAACGACAATACTAGTAGGCATTAATATCACTACTTTCTTCTGAAATGGCTTGTCTTTTCAATAACTCACAGTGGTCATTCATAAAATATCATCATCAAACTACTTCTCAGTGCAAATGCAGTTCAAATGACTACAGTGTTCGTGTCAGCTTTAGTTTTAAAGTGCGTCGATTTTATGCTTTAAAGTGATGTGCAGGTTCATTTGACGATAGTGATTCTAAGACATTTTTTTAAAAAATAGCCCAAAATAGTTTTATCTAAAACTAGGAGAAGCATATTTATAAAGAAGCATAAGCGTTCATACGATGAACTGAACCTTAATTTACCATTGTTTGTCTGCTGGCAACCATTTATTGCTTCTGTTTCGCTGTCGTTACTTTGCAACTTTTCTTTCTACTCCGCCAGTTTGTCACGCTACAGTAATCGCCTTTGCTGTAACGCATATATGTTTAAATGTACATCTAACGGTCAAACGGCAAAATGCATATGATTTCTACTTGCCGAATTCACTTAGCACGAATTCAGCGCTCGTCAAGTTGAAGGATGCGTCAGCTTGAAACGCCCCCAAGTCAACTGGTCCGACTATTCGTTTTATTATTACCCATATTTTGATTATTGTAATTATTAGCCACATTAAATAGGCGTTGAAAACAAGACCGTTCCACTAGCAATACTTAGGCACGTTACTTAAAACTGCTTAATGCAGATGCAAAAAACTCAACCGTTATTAGGCGTCATGTATACGAAGTATCACGTTTATATGGCATAGAATAAGTAGGTGTATTTATCTTCTATCAAGAGCAGGAGGTATAATTGCATCATCTTTTTAGTTGAACAATCGCTATCTCATTGTTTGTTTAACGAAGGAATAACTGTGCTGTCAAAATATCTTACCTTTACAACTGGACTTGCTTTTTGTGCAGCCCTGAAAAAAATCACCAGTTAACAGCGAATTGCTTGCGATAGGAAAAAAATATTCATAGTCACAATAAAGTTATTAAATAAGACTCCTTATATTGCTTAAAGAGAAATGGATGCATAGTTATGCAATGAAACATGGCTGCGCTCTGTACTTATGCACAAATTAGCCTTTCCTTGGGAGTGAGCACCTAACGTCATATTGGTATCTGAAGTAGTCCAAACCGGCATCCACATGTTAAGGTTGTACATTGCTAATACAAACGATCTTGAATTATTGCTGCTGTATTGTCCATTTTCATTAGAGGCAATGAGAACTTCATTTGGTGTAAGTGTTTAAATAAGGGAAACATGCGGACGAGCATGTCCATTTGTGGTTTGCTCCTTCCCTCCCATCTAAGCAAAAATAGGCATTAGAAGTGGTTCGGTAGACTTGGAAACGGGAGTCTGAGACGTGAGATCCCCTGTTCTAATTACGGGCATGTTAAATGTCCGCTAACCGACAGCTATTATTCTGCCAAACTAGTAACACCCTCGATTATCAATTATAGGCAGGAGAGGCCGTCATATTCAAGCTTAATTCGTGAACAGACCAGTCTTTGGTCGTTTCCTCTGTACCGAATTTGGAAAAAAATTAAATGCCTTGGTAAACTATTGACTTTCAAGTTTATTTCAAAAGCTAAGCAAGTATATTATGTAAACAAGTCTCTGATTTCCTCATTAGTTGCTACTTAAAAGTTATCTCTTCGAGTAGTTTAAGTGACTCGTCACGATATGTTGTTGACAAACGTCAATTTTACATTTTTGAGTCGGTATAGCTCACAAAAGAATGGCGAGTTCAGTTACATAACCTTGTCACGATAAACAGAATGAATAGCCGGATAAACTGGAATTACATATCAATTAAATCCGTAGGACAAAGCCAAAGCTTCACAGTGAAATGTTCAGTTTGATTAGTACCTTCTACCTATGCGTAAAACGTATACATGCTGACATAAGAAAATGATGTCACCTTTTGTTCACGAAAGGTGTCCGTGTTGTTCGAAGTTTTTCACCGCTTTCTATTGACTCCTATAAAGAATGAAGAGACTAACCATTGTGCCGCTCAAAAAAATTGCTAGAATTCCGCACAGTATTATTTTCTCGGTGCACCCAAGTCAAGCGTACACTGCTTCAGTTCAAAGCAGTAAGCTTGCGACTTCCTAACCGATAGCGTTCCCTTAGCATCATGCATTAGGCAAAAAAATTAATAAAGTCACTGTTTTGCTGCTTTCATGATTTGTAAAAGTTGAGAAGGTTGCTACCCCAACAGTTGGCTTACTTACCGGACTCTCTTCTTCAACTGAGTAAGAGCAGTATACAATGCTGATGACGAGAGCCAAAAGAATTATTACTGCTTTCATTATGAAAACTGATACTGCTTGCGGTCGTAACAAGAGTATGGACTTCAGTCACGACAGGAATATGTGCTTATATGCGTCTGTTTACGCAACTTTCTAGTTTTCAATTTGGGCTAGGTATGGCAAGTTACAAGCGCAAAAGCTTCAAGCTGATTGCCCACGAAAGAACATCAAGTTTTAGGTAGACCAGTTTTTGGGCAAGGCAGAAGCCATGAGGATCGGCCATCACGTACCAACTAGGAAGCAAAGCATTGCATTTGTTATTTATTCAAATTGAAACAGAGTTAACCTATTTTTATCGTAACGTTCCTATGCTAGACTTCTTCAGTTAATTACTAACATATTGTCCAACCAATCTGAAATGTCGCAGGGAATGCATATAACCAGAGGGAAAGTTCTGCTTTTCATTGCAGCTTTTTATTCATCATCTACCGCAAAACAGGCCATCGCAATGCATCAATGGGCACCACGGCAATGCTTCAGAAAGCTAATTTCAAAGAGGAGTTAACGGAAATCGAAAAGCCACTCCATTATTCAGGAAAAACGAGTTACTCGCAAGTGACTGATGTCAGGAAACGCTTTAGCGTTTGCGAAACGACGGGAAACAAAATAAGCTTCCATTCACGGAAGTGTAAGCGTTTCATGTGCGCTGCAGCAAGATAATTATGAAGGCGTTGTTTACGCAAAATTTAAACTTACAATTTCCCTAGTCAAAAGCAGAGGAGAAATATGTCTCATACGGTTGTATTGATGTAATTGCCGCCCGATGTGACGATGAACTCTGTTTTATCTATTTGCAATCAAGAGGACAATATGGCAAAAGTATTTCAGTTTTTAAGCCAACTTGTTTGGCATACGGTCTCCGGTGCAATTCAGTTTTACTACCCACTGCTAGGTATGAATAATACATACAACAACTACACACTGTTAATGTGGCCGCGCGATAGCAAGGTTGATTATAATCATAAAAGGAAGGATAGTATAGTATGTTTTTATGAAAAGGCGTTTACCCGCCATACAGCCGGTTTAGCGCGTTGGAATCAGCGAAAATTGAGTGAATTATTAGATCCGCTTCAATGCAAACCAGTTTTGCTAAGCGCTGACATTTTTGCTCTGTATGATAGGGAGCCTTCAACCTCTTGACTGGTATGGTTCCGATCCCACTGAAAATTTGGAGTTTTGTGATCCCAGTCCTAGAATTCAACATAATGTCTCATTCAGAACTGCGAGTGAAGTGCGCCTCTGAATGTGGCTCAGACGTAGGGATGATCATGGCGTTCTTTGCTTGCATTCAATAAGGATTTAAAATTGTCATTCATGGAATAATACCATACTGGCCATATTATCAAGCAATCGATATTCAAATTCTTTCATTGGTAGGAACGTTGAAAGTGTTGTAAAGGGCTAAGAAGGGAAGGGTGATAATAATCTGTGCTACGGATATGAATTCCCTCTTTCGAATGGCTGCAAGCATTCCCTGCCTTCCACTTCTGCTTGTACGCTGTCTAGTTTAGCTTTTACACGTTAAGTCGTATTTGTAATTTGAGAAAAGCACTAATGTTTAGCCGTTATTAAATTATTAACGTTCAAGCTCGAATGGATATTCATTTCCCAGTAGCCAATAAAGCGTATGAGCATTTACTTGAAAGTTAAAATTTCGTAATGCTTACACGTTGGCGCTTTTTCACCTTTAGAAATTAAAATGAACCCTTTTTGTTTGGCATCGCTATAAGAAGAACGTTCTAAACTGCATAATTCATATGCTGAAAATGAATTAGGGCAAATCTGGTTGGCTTGTTGATATTGTTTGTAATGCAAGTTACGTGTACATTTCCCCCATGTTATCAATAACCTGTTTTAGTCATAAATCTAGAGCGGGAACTCTGCGTGGGCAGAAGGACAAACTATTATTTTTATTATTATCTTTGTTGTTAGTATTAGTGCTTTCGTTCTTGTTACCTTTATCCTTACTGCTACAGTCGCTTTTAATTGTAGATTCTAACGTTCAGTAAAGTAAAGAGACGATACAAATATAGACACGTAGGTTTGTTAAGCTGTTGATGCAAAATTTGATACATAAAGCATGCATTTCAACTGGAGGAATCAGTGTAGTGGCGAAGCGTACAGATCTTTTGAGCAACGATGCTTTTGTAAGGTTACTTCGTTATGTTAGGTAAAAGACGTAACTGTAATTTTATCGTAGGAGATATATGAAGCCTATAAAAAAATGGATTCAATATTTATTTCATACGCTCTCTGACGACTGGAACAATTTATTGGGCGAAACAATTTATAGCTGAAACGGTAGTGATTAATCGATGGTCATTAAAGTTACGCTGTGATTTTATTTCAACGGCCGCTCTCCGTTAGTAGAAGTACATTGTGGCAAGAGTGAGCAACAATTGACAGCAGCGTGAAAGCCATAGGCCTCAGCTAAGATCATTCGGTATAACTCATTTATTCTCCCTCCTGAGGCATTACTTTCATTCCACGAAATGGCCTTTATAATATGCTGAAAGAAAAGTTTCCTTACTAAAAAAGGAAAAGCATTTTTTGAATGAAACTCTGCCTAGGCAAGTAGAGCGAACCCTGATTTAAAATTCCTTTCCTATTCACATTCCCTAAACCAATGCTCTGTAACGGTTACATTGATTTAACAAAGCGTTGACGTTTTCTCATAACGATATATTAAAGCTTCTGAGAACAGAAAGTGCGGACGTAAACAGTTTTTGATTAATGCGGCTTACTGCCGTAAATGTGTATAAAAGATGTTTCTCCCGAAAGTATGATTTATGAAATCAGAAAGCAGAGTATCAGTTACCCATTGGAGGGGACGAACCAACTAACCGCAACGTCAGCTAAGGTTCTGATGCTCATTTTCGTTACCTTTGGCGAAGCTGTTAAACAAACAGTTATTAATATTTGCGTTATGATCGTAAGTTCATTGAGCTGCACTTCGACATGATAGCCAAAATTTATTGCAACGATAATGGAATAAATCGATAGACAAGCAGAAACACTCAATAGTCAAGTAAGTTCACAGTTATAATCGACACAATGTCGTTCAGCACATGCGTCTTTAAACTTTCCAGAATTCCCATCAGACTAATTCAGTAAGTCATGAGAACGATGCTACTCGATTACAGAGCAATACATCATTCATATCTCTGGCATCATTCAAAACTTCAATTACTGTTTCTACGATTGATTGATGAAAAGTTTTTGCCAGTATTCTCTGGAGTGAAGCTGCCTGCATTCCATTCAATAGCGGTGACTCAAATGAGCTACCGTTTCAACGCCATCAATGCTTAAGGTGAAAATAAATTTAACTCAAGTTCAAGCGGTCGGAAATAGTGTCTGGCAAATGCAACATTGGTGTAAAGACAGCTGACGAAAGCCCGCAACAACAAAGCAGGTGACCCATTTTGACCTTTTGCCTTTAAGCGCGCTACGTTCAACGGTCAGTTATGCAATTCTCAGCTGAAAATAGAAAACTCCAATCTTCGTCTAAACGGATTTACGTAGCTTTCGTTTCTGTTTGTTGTAGGCAGGTAGAACAAATTCTGTTTAAACAGTGAACAGATTATAGCAAGTAGCAGAATTTGAAAAAAAAGAGGCAGCTGAAATTTTGTTAATAGCAAAACTTTTTCCAGTGCCTTGTCTGAGGCGCTTATGACCATTGCAGTCTTTGCTACCGAGAAGCATTAAATTATGGCACTGATAAAATAATAAGCCCATCCTTAACATCTGTTTTCATAATGAAGAAGTTTATTACGGATAATTCCCGTTTGATATGTATATCTAGAAGAACTTCGGAGTTCTTCTAGATATACATATCAAACGGGAATTATCCGTAATAAACTTCTTCATTATGAAAACATTTGTTCTCGTACCAAGAAACCGCGTTTTCAAAATCCTTAACATCTGTGAGATAAAGAGTATACTCCCTTGATAATACGATTTTTAGTTGAATTATGAACATGCTAATGAATAACCAAGTTAACATCAAAGATTTAACGACTAATTTCTCTTTAAAAAAATTCACTTAGTGTATTAGTTGGAATCCTTGATTTTAGAATTTATTTGGGAGTTCTTTAGATCATGATGCTTTCAATAAAGACTTTCCAGCACAAAGGTACTAATCAACGCATGAACTACTGAGAAAGAAGCAAAGTATGCGAGGTCGCAGTTAACATTGGCTAATATGCCCTCGCTAAGACTGCTTCTTTTGAAAATGTTCGTGTTAAAAGTTCAATGAATGTCGAGGACACTCAGTGAACTGCTTTCCTTCGAATTTACTACTGTTTATAAAGACAAACGGTTCGCAGGATTCTGCGAGACGGTGATAGCTATACGGATTGAAGCCTTTCATATATGCTTACGTAAGGAAGGGATAATGCCTTTGCATTTCCAGTGACGCCTATTACTTGATTCCTTTGCCGCCAGGCTCTTCATGCCATGCGTAATTAAAAGCTCAACTGCTCACAACGTGCAGTTGAGCTTTTAATTACGCATGCATCATTTATTGTACCTAGTTGAACGTTTTCTAGATTTTCGTTCCGCCTAATTCCATAGCATTTTCCAGTTTACCTTTGAGCTTTTTTGATTATAATGTTAACCGGCAGCTCTGTTGTAAACTGCTTGGCATTTAATGTTCTGTCATATCGTTGCAAACGCAGAGCATTATTTTGCACTTTTTCCGTTATACACAGCAATGCTATAAGATTTCTTTAGGTCTTCTGTTAGCCAAGGAATGTATTTCCTATCTGGTCAAAATAGGAATGCAGGAGACAAAATACTCGCGCAGTTTAGGTTCACTAATTCGGCAGAAACAATGGTGACAGAGTCAGCAGCTCATCTGCTCACAGAATTTTGATATAGCCATTTGCTTGCTACCTGCATCAGCCTTGTTGTTTCATTGTTACAGGCAATGTGTGAAATGCCTGTATTTTTTTATTATACTGTTTACTTTGCATACGCCTTATGTAGAACGGCAAATAATTTATTAGCTAAAGGATGAAGTGCATCTTGCCAGTAGAGGCGTTTAAGGTTTTGCTACCTATGGGACAGAGTATGCTGTTTACTCGCTACGCTGAGGCAATGCTGTCCTCGTATCTTGGCTTAGACTTAAGCTAGGGCAGAACACGTTGGTCGGCCATGTTCTACGACCAGACCACCCAATCTTCCTGAGATCCTTACCCGGTTGTCCCCTGGTCTAAGTTTAAGCCAAGATACAAGGAAAGCGTAACTAGCAAAGTATACAGAGAACGATCCCTTTTTTTCCGTAGACGTCGCCACTGTAGACTTGTGAAAGCGTTGATGAAAAGTCTTTATTTAATACTTTGTTGGTTTGTCCTTTGGCATTGTATAGAATGCCAAGGAAATGTATGAAATATTAAGTGCTCCATAATATGCCTGCGTATTCTATACAGTGCTCAGTTTCATACATTGTCAGAAAGATCATCAAAAGCACGTGCGCTAAGTAATTGTATATGACAGGAAAATCTATTGCACCTTTGCAAAAAGACTTCCACTCTTATCAACAGTTTTAACCTGTTATGTTTAATGCGCAATGTGACGCTTAAAAATATGCGCTATTACCTTTGCTATGTTTTTTAAGAAAGGTAGGATGACAGACCATCATTTGGCAGTAGCGCTCTGTTTTCATACGTATCAACGGCAATACGTATCGCCAATTTTTGGCAATGGTAGCTTTGTGGTTAAGAAGTTAGTTAAACAATAGATAACAAAGTTGTTTGTTGCCGTACTTCAGTGCAGCAAGTGCAACTTCGGATAGGACAGCGTAGAATTTTAAGTGTAGAACTTCGTTATTAGCACAAGCTCATGGCCATACATCTCATTGCCAAATGAACATGCAACTTATTGTTTTAATACGAAATATTATGAACTGTCCAGATTTAGTTATGCCTTGTCTATCCTGAAAAGGAATTGAGCGCTTTCAAGATAGGGCTACTTAGGCATGCGATTTGCGCTAAACAACATTAACTTGCTTTTTCTATTAATATGTCCATCCTAGTTTAACGCCAGCATTAGCAGTTCTTGCAACTAAATATAAGCGGGCAGACAGTATCCTATGAGGCTAAACTTTGTTTGTGTATTAGAATATGTTACTCTGTCCTTCAGGGATTTATAACCTGGCACAGATCGACAAAGCAAACATTTCGCTTTCGTATGACCAAAGTATGGCAGTCCTCATCCTTGGAATATACTAAAAGCGTATAAATATAGTAAGCCAGTGATTCTAGCAGTTCAGAAACAGTTTTTACGAGGGAAATTCGCGGCGCGTCATTAAGCGAAGAGAAGCACATACTTTTTGAATGCTTAGGTTGCAACGCTTTCCTTCAGTGAATGTCTACTGTGGTTTGAAAGACCTATTGAAGAGTGTTCACAAGTCCAAACGTTTAAGCTAAATCTATTAGTATCTGCTGCTGTTAATGGTTATTTTTTCTTCCTTCTGCGAACTCGCAAACCTCTGATTATCACGCTTTCACTTTACGCTGCTGATTGAATTGTTCATTGATCGAATTTTATAACCTAATGGATGCAGATATTATTGTTATTCTAACTCAGTACTTCAATATTATTAATTATGTTAAATTAAGTGAAATTTTAAAGTTGCCAAGGCTGCGCTGTTTAGGCTGTGCACAATACTAGCGTATTGTTAGGTAGGCATTTTCGCAACCTCTGTAAAATATTAATAAAAGGCACTTGTTTTTTAGTTGTTACGTTTTCGAGATTGCAGAATATTTAAAGGAATGCCACTGACGATGCTTGATTAGTACGCAACGTTATAGATTATTTCTGAGCGAAATAATGGTCACTTTCGGAATTTTGAATTAGAATGCTCGTTTAGTGCGTTTAATCAGTGAATTTAAATCCCGCTTCATATTATCTGCGACTGAAGCATAAAAGTACAATTTTTGAAGTATTAGAGCAAATGATTTTCTTTGCTACTTTCCGCACTAAAGACAAAAAGCGGAGCGAGACTACATCAAAAAAATTCCCGCGCAGGTTAGCTCCTGAGCCTCTTTTAGCTTAGCCGTCTTCTTCCGCTCTTTTGGCGGGTGATGCAATGTGCGAAGCGAATCCGCTTGCTCCCTTTCCTTTCTGTTCGTTAAGGACGGGCTGTTAATATTCGAACCGCCCTGCCATCGGGATGGTAAGTAAGCCTCGAGCAATTGTTCACCCAAACTTGCAGGGCATCCAATCCTGGTAAATGAGAGCACTGTGAGAACGGTCGTCCAAGTTCGAGGGAGAAAAAAGCTCTTTTCTATTTGCAAGAATCCAGGACGCCTGGCAGTGCTTCACCGTGAAAAAAGTGCAGTTGCAATTTCTACGTTGATATGGCACTTGTCAAGTGAGAGTAACAACGAGAGCATCGTGTCACCTGGGTGTCGTCCAATTTCGGGACGTGGTACAACGATTAGTCGTCCTTTTTTTCGAAAGTCTTGTTTAATTGAATAGACTGCATAATAAACGCGGCGTGGCCTAAGATGATGCTTATTAAAAGTTTTCATGACCGCGTATGGCAATTATTAATAAAACGGAAAGCAGTGGAGGCAGAGAATCCCCTATAGGCTCATTGTTTCAGATTTTGCGTACTATCTAATACCTACGCAGTTCGGTGCTTTGCAAGTTGCATTTAAAATAATTAATTAGCTGCACTGAAAACTTTTACGAGCCACTTGTTCTGTACATCTTACTTTTTTCCAGCAAATTGTTTATTCGCAGTTCTTAAAATTAATAAACTTCTGGCATTCAAAGCTTAGGTTCCTACTACGATTATTCGTGCTAACAAAATTGAAATTTCAATCCTTTGTTTCCCGGTATACGTAACATTTTAAAGCAGCGGAAATTTTCGATTTCAGTACTTTCAAAAGCAAGCGTAGTTCTTTATGGATTGTCTACTTTTTTGGCGCTTAGCCATGCAGAATTGAAACTTCCAACTTTGATGACACAACAGTAAATAAACTTGTGTCAAGTTGTAAGACAAAAATTTCGTCGACTGCTTCTATGATACGAAATTGTCAGTAGTTTGTCCGCACCTGTAAGTCCATTCAAATGCGCATTGCCAAGGCGGTTACTTTCAAAGCCCCATCCGTGCCGCGCGAATAACTTGATCCTACGATATTAAGCCATCTTCTAAGGGCAATGAAGCTCATTTGAAAAAGTTGGCATTGGATCATCGGCTATTGTTTGTGCGAAAAATAAAACAAGATTTTTTCAAATGTATGGATGTGCAGGATAAAATTGGGTGAGTGTGCCGCAAAGCCTAGCACAACCTTGCACATGGTGACAGACGAGCCATTTTCTGTTCTCCACAGTCGATGAGCATCAGGCTAGGGGAAACAGGAAAGAATAGCAGTGGCTTCAGAGCGCGGTATGGCAGTGTCACAGTGACCCAGTGAGTTGCTAGTGTGTGTCATTGTCACAATTTTGACGTAACAAGAGTTAATTCGCCAAATATCATCTCGCCATGGCCTTGCTTAGGCCAGTCGTATTTTATGCCTGCCTTTCGTCCACTTTACTTGTATAGCAACATTTGGTTTTGTTTTCTCACAAACGTGAAACTTCTGAAGGCTCATTCACGCTGCATATAGCTTTTGTCATATTGCCAGCTTGGCATTACGCTGTCCACCTCCTTGGCGAATGGATGACAGTTGCTAAGTTGGCCCGCCTATGAGCATATCCACCTTTTAACAGTTACAGCTAAGCTTGTGCTGCAGAGGAAGAGTATTTGCAGAGAATGTGTTCACCTCAACGTTCGCATCTTATCATGCATCAAGTAAGCAGCATGCGCTAAAATACGCAACGTATTCAGAAGCGAAGAGTAAAGAGCGTTCTCTGAAAACATGTTCTTCCGCTAATGGAAATAACCTTGTGCATATATTTAATGGATTGCGTTGATTACGGTTATTTTTCCTTGCTATATTAGTTAAATTACTATTCCATAAAGAGTTGGCTTGTAGCTAGTTATAAATGGGTTCAATTATGCGTAGCAGTTACCAAATACGATTGCGTGGTACTATTGATTGTTTAGAGATCGAAAACGTGATAAACAAACGCATGTCGCTCATTTAAAAAAACATTTGTTTTCAAAGGACTCATTGTTCGTGGGTTAAACTTTCGCCCTATTTGATAAGCAAAATGTAAGATAGTCGAAAATATGCCTGTGGAACTTGGCTGAAGAGTAAGTGGAACAATAATGCGTAGCAATGACGCAGTGCCCAGTCACAATCTGTCCTACATGACTGAACGATGAATTGCATGTCGCTCGCTAACCATATGATTGCACAAACTCTTGCTCCGCTTCCTCTGTAGGTCGACCTTGATGGCCATCTTCTTTTTTCAAAAATTCCCTGACTAGTGTGGCATTTTCGAAGCTATTTTCTGCATGGCTTCTTATCCCAAGGGAAACCCATTTTGCAAGCTGTATTACGCTGATAGCATTTGCTAAGCTTTTACGAGACCTCTTGGACGGTTTACTACTTGCATGGATAATATACGTAGTTTTGCTTAGGGTGCGCCTACGACTGACAGAAATGGTAATAACAAACCTTCGTAAGCAAGAAAGAGTACGTTGCGAGTTAGCGCTTCTGCTGCTTGATATTACGTCACTGTGCAGGTGCCTGCTGGATTCAAGTGACTATCTTGAATACGCGCCTATCACTCGTTTTGGAAATGAATGAAAAATGTCTATTTGAATGTGACATTCTACAAATGTGATTTGTAATGTTAACACCTTAGGTGACAAATGGACTTCTACACGAGAACTTCTGTTTTGCTATATCCGTCAGTTTATTGTTTACATGAAGACGCTGTAGCATTTCATGGACTGGCTTGTATGTTCGCTTGAGCGCCTCCTTAAATTTAAGAATTATAGAAGATTTTAAAATTATTTTAATATCTAAATCCCTGATGCAAAGCGTGGTATTTCTTATAACATCTTTGTAACTAATGCTGTTCCGCATTAAATGCAATTTAGCATGATACTCTCACGCTTAGGGATAAATATTAACGACCAAGCATAATCCATTGCAATTTTGTATCCATGACTAAATTCTATACAATATTTAGCATGTTTGCACGCGTAATGCACGTGATGCAGAGTAGCGGAAGCGCAGTTAGGAATGGAAAAATAGGTAAGTTGGTTTGTCACAACCTGTTTTTTAACAAAGAAATTTTTCAATTTTTTATTAGAACTTTAAGGACTTTCCTTGTCCAATCGTCAGCGGATTAAACAGGATTGAGACATTGCACTGACGTTTAGGTCGTAAGGTAGCGTAGGAGGAATCCTTGCTTACAGGCTGATTATGCCATTAGTACGTCCCATAGTAGATCTTCAGATTCACGGGTTTGGCCTGTTGGGTGTATCTGTAAGTAAACTTCAAAATGCCCTACCAACGGATGGATGAGCAAATTGTTAGAGTAGGAGTACGTCCCATGAAAAAATTGCGGAATTAGTACGTCCCTTGAAAAAATTCGACTTTTAATCGTTTGGGGTCGTACAGTCGTGTTTATTTCTCTCCTAGATTATGCATGTTCGCAATACGCTGTGTTTGGATCTACTAATCACATGGCATGCCAACTGTTTGATCGGAATTTATGTCCTGCCAGTTTTCGCCTCAAAAACAGTTTAAATAAATTGTGTTTCAGCTTCTTCATACACGGCTTAAGCAATTTTTTAAAAAACCTGCAAAAAAGAACTCTGGCCACTCGTGAGGCAAATAAAGTGAACAAGGAACAATAGTAGTCTACCACCTTACTCGCCAGGAAAGGCTGAGAAATCGCTGACATTGCTAATAGACACAAGCAGCTTCCACATCGCTTCAGGAATTACTGCAATGGAATTTCAAGTTTGTCTATTCAAACCTGGCAATTACAACTGTCCCACTTGTTGACCGCGTTGGTTCACTTTTCATTCCCATGGCGATTCCATATGCATCGTCATATGGCCTTGACATTAAGTTTTGCTTGATGATGCGCAGCTGAGGAGGAGTTAAAATTTAACGAACTGAGCTTCCGTTGGTGCACTCGTTTTCAGATTATTTTGCACGACTGTGTTACACACGATGTAAACTGCCGATTGGGTCATGTTGACAATTGTTCATCGGTAATCGTTTGTCGAACAACCTCATCTTCAGCTTGATTAGAAAACTGACGGGTTGCATTTCGCTTTCATACCTTTGACTGAAGCAAACGCTGAGACCTAACTCACGTTCACATTAATTGGCCTCTTTTATGCCTAAGGGCGTTAACTTTATTCTGGGCTTAAAGATTAACAAAAGAAGTTGATTTTACTGCAGGTGGGCAGTGAGAGTTCATAAGCATCAAGTAGGCGATCACGTTGGGTAGTTTCCTTTCGTCTATTGCCTGTTAGACAGGCAAAGTTTATTAATTTCCTTAGGGTCAACTGCGGAACTAAAACGTCGTCAGGTGGTACTTAAACAGATGGACAGCAATTGACCCATCTTGTTCAGATATGGCTAATCTATAGTTTGAAATGCCGCGGCGCTTGGACGCCTTCAACTAGCTGGGGACTTCGGAAACGTTTGCGCTCTTGAGCATGGTGACCTTGTAACCGTTTTCCGCATTTTAACAATATCATCATGGGATTCAAATAATCCTTGGGAACATTATTTAATGGTCAAACGTTTTGGAGAGAGAACAACCTTGCAGTATGTGAGCGGGCCGGATGCAAATGATCATTCTTTGTTTACCAGGTCCTTTTCTAACAAGGGCTGCTTGAAATGGACGAACATTTACAAGGAGGGTGGGAGAACTGCTCGGGCGTGGATTTTGAAAGAGCGTGTGTTTTCCACGTTCCAGACGCCGCGGGACAAGGGGCGTGCTCAGCAAATTATGCTCTCGCTTCTCTTCCAAAAAATTTGCGGCTCCAAACGTTGGACAACAACGGAACGGTCTGTGTACAATTTTGGACAACCGAGTATCTCTAGTCACGTCCGTATTGTGATTTCAGCCCAAATGCGTCGTTGTAACATGCGGATATATACCTCAGAATTCTCGCTTTGGTCCTATTATTGGTGACATCCGCAAGGAACCTCTGGACGTTGCACTTAAGCCGGGTGAAAATCAATGGTGGAAGGTAGCTGAATGTTGAGCAGTTTGCGCACACTAAAATTTCTTTCAGATATTCAGCACCAACGAAGAAGTATTTCTGCTGGACTTAAGCGATGCAACAAAGAGTAACTGGATGCGATTTGTCAGCCTTGTGCCGAATTCCAAAGGGCAAAATTTAGTAGCCTGTCAAGTAACTTGTCTATTCCTCCGGTTGGTGGAACATCTAACGATATTTCAGGTGCAGACTGAAATATTCTTTTACTCGATCAAGCCTATTGCTCCGCATACAGAACTTATCGCTTGGTATTCTTCAGACTACGCCTTACGTTTGGGTTTTCCACCATGCAGCAATTTAGCCAACCTCGGACAGAGCATACGTAAGTAACAAACGACTTATTTAATCTGCTTTTCACATAGTCGCTACTGTTATTCTCCTCACGGTTGTGCTTTCGTTGATGTGCTTTAATAGGTCTGTAATCAAAAAAAGCAAAAAAGACACTATTGAGCTTACGGCATTTTATTCAAAGCTTTCGGAACCGCATAGTTTCTTTTTCACCAATTTTGGGTGGAATGGCTTAATCATTTGGCTAAACAGCATTGGAGGGAAGGATTTAGGACACGAACAAGAGGATAACTGTGTGCAGCAATCAGTTTGATTAATCAGAGAAGCTAGACTTGGCTGACCTTTACCTCCTTCTTTCTTTTGACTGGTGGGTCATGTTTAAACCTGAAAACCTCTTATTAATAAAAGAGGTGGAGAGTGGTGAAAACTAAAGTGTGCACATCTGCTCGAACCAGTCGGCGTCTTGTAAATGTCTCCGTGCGTATATTTGTTTAACCAACATACATACATGTAAATGTTTTTAGATAAAATTATAAAAGATCAAGCGTTTGCAGTTTATTAGATTAAGTATTCGTACATATATACATTTAAGCTTATATAAAACCCTGTATGCTCATTAATGCCCGCTTTTCGCTATCATTTATTGTCCCCTCACTCATCCACATCAGCTGGAGATACTCTGTTGACTCGTTAAGAAGAATCCAATTCTCACGTGGTCAACATTAATAAAAGCGGCCCAACAGAGTAAAAGCTGAAGAGGGAAATCAACTTGTTAAATGTTAAAATAAATTATTTAAATAAGGTTCATATCCTCAGCGACTTGTGGCTTTTCCTTTGTAAACATATGAATTCTACAGGAGGTTTCACCCCTTTTGAATGAAAGAAGTGACAGTGGAAAGAGATAGGTTTGAAGTTATTAGTAGCGTTAAATTCATAGAGAACAAACAGCTACGCGCAGACTAATTACAGCGATTAGAGCACATAGTAAAAATGCTTGAACGACTGCCACTGTTTGGTGCATCACGATTCGCTGAAGTAAAAATGATAAGGCAAAAACTGTGAATTTGATAAAATGTTCGCGATTTGAGTAAATGATAGAGATGTTCGTTTGCTTGGAATCTTTAGCACAGCGGGCAGCATTAATTCTGCCGCTAAAAAATTTCCCGCGCGCAACTGGTTATAGCGTTCATTCTCACTTTGACTCCGCTATTCTTTTTTCGCAGTTAGCCGAAATATTGCTGTATTTCTTCCATCTTATTTAGGCGAGCAGTTGACGTGGTTGTGTGCAAATGGAAATGGGCCTCATTTTTAGTTGATATTATTCATGTTTATTTCAAACTTTGCGTCGGACTAGAACAATTTCACAACTGTTAGAACATGAAGACGTATAACCAACAACAGTTTGTTCGGGGAGTTCCCGCGCTATTAGCTATTTTAATTCTATTTCTGTTTAAGATGAATTGAAGCTTTTAGTTGGAAGAAGCATTAAAAAAGCTAGAGTTTTGTTAGAAAAACGTGAACACCCACAGAGCATTTGCAAGAGTGCAGCAAGCGGTTTTCGTATTGCAGTGAGCTTCCCCTAAGGCTTCTCAGCGGAGCAACATACTAACAATATTAAAGATTGCTTTTTGGTCGCTGACGCTGAGCAGAGGTGTTCGTTGCAGTATAAAATCAAATCCATTGAACCAATCTCGCTTTGCTGCGAAGCGCAAGTTCCAGAGATAATTTAGGTGCATGCAAGCGTGCTTAACCGAATGTCGACTTGTTCGGTAGGTTGAAAGTGCCGTAACGAAGCAGCAATCTATAAGCACCGCTCTGCCAGTAATAATTGTTACTGTTAAAGCATTTTAAAAGCGTTTTATTGCTCTCAGTGCACGAATACGTAATTGCAGAAGCTTCTAATAGTTATCCGTTGGTTCCAATAGCTGCTAGTTGTATGACGTTATGATTTAAAAGAAATTGTTGTAGCACTACTGGAACTTGTGTATTAATATAACAAGAGTGAATAAGAGTGACAGTACGTCAGCGTTTTGTACTTTTGTATGCTAAAATTGAAATATCGTGTTCATCAGTGAATGTATTCTGCATCCTCAAATTCTACTGTGAAACAATCGGATTAAGAAACCTGCTAATAGGACTTCTTCATTACGTGCTGATAATTTCCAACAGACATTGTTTTAGGTGAGAGATTGCAGGATTCTTCCACGATAACGGAACAGTCCGAACCTGCTGATATGAACTGTTTGTCTGTATGTGGTCGCCGGACGAGTAGCAACATCGACGACGGCTATTGCAGCAATGACCTTTCAACTACCCCTCCAAGCCGCTATCAGTTGAGCAGTGACACGGATAGTGATTGCAGTGTTAATGACTACGGCGTGAGACCAGCAACGGAAGCCAAGGATGAAACGACTGACGGACACGTTGAAACAACAACTGCCAATCCCACTGCACCTTCGCTGGAAGGTCGGGCTGAGGAAAACTCGGCCAACCTGGAAAGCCTAATTGAGCAAGACTCGCGGATTATCCGCTTCATGACGGCAGAATGTCAATTTCGAAATTCTTTCAATGATCAGTCTGTTGCAAACAGACCTGGTGTTATCAGGATTGTTCCAAAAAGCAGTCACAGTCATCAAAACACCGCTTCAGCGGACTGCACTCAACTTGCCGAATCCAAAGTAATTCGAAAGCAAGAGAAGTTAGGTGGAAAGATTGTCAAAGAAGATGAAGCGAGAAATTCAGCCGAGCTGCATAAGGTTTATAATGATAATCAATTGATCGCCTCTTCTATGAACATGCCAAATTACCTGAAAGTAATTCCACAGGTGAACCCCCTAATGTGGGGCAATGGCACTTTGGGAGCTTATTACGGGCAGCTGGGTCCTTATCCACCATTGCCTCCATCTTCGTTGACTCGGCGAATGCCCTCCAGAAGAGAGCTAAGCGCCTTCTCACCCATTTCATCGCAGCTTTCATCGTCAGCTTCTCCATTTCCTTTACCATTGGATCTCAGCGTACATTCACATCAGTGCCGTGACAATAGTGTACCTGAACGTGGATGCCACGTCTTTGAGCATGCTGGATCACTTGAGGCGCCACAGTCGTACACCACTGATACCAGAAGCTTTAGAAGCCATGATAGTACGAGGGCCAACAGTAAAACAAGATACGAGTGCGACAGATGTAATAAGGTCTTCGGACAGCTGTCCAACCTCAAAGTTCATATGCGAACTCATACGGGTGAACGTCCATTTAAATGCAGTGCTTGTGGGAAAGAATTTACGCAACTGGCTCACCTCCAAAAGCACAACTTAGTGCATACAGGTAAGAGTCGTCATGTGGCAATCGATCTTTAACTATTCAACAAGATACTAATGCGCTCCAACGTACTACGCATTGGTCAGCATTCCGTATTGTGGTTCTGTTGAAATGAAAATGATATTTAAGCCATGTGAATTGAGAATCTGTTTTTAGGTGAGAAGCCACATCGCTGCGAAGTATGCTTGAAGCGATTCAGCAGTACAAGCAATTTGAAGACTCACCTTCGCCTTCATAATGGACAGAAACCTTACGCATGCGATTTTTGTCCTTCAAAATTCACCCAGTTCGTTCACTTGAAATTGCACAAGCGTCTGCATACCAATGAACGCCCATACATTTGTGCAACCTGTAACAAAAAATATATTAGCCCTAGTGGACTTCGTACTCACTGGAGAACAACGTCATGCAAACCTTCGTCTGAGCTATTTTCCTTCAGTGTAATGAACAATAGGCAACGATAAGAAAATATGGAACAGCTCGCATGGCGCACAATGTTCTTAACGATGAAGTTGCGCAGGGAAAATAAGAATATCAGCTTCGCCTCACCCGATAACATTTTTCCCTTCATCATTATTATATAAATAAAGCGAGCCAGTGTCTACAGGCTATTGTCAACCGTTGCTGTTCAAGAATAAAGAAAACGTCAAATCCTTTACATCGTTTAGCATTGCAGCCATATACAGCACAAGTGGCGTCTTAACTGCAGAAAGTGCTGTTTTAAGAATAGATTTTTTTAGGCAGCCACAGCTCATTCTCCTGACAGAGAAAGCTTCCAATGTGTCAATAGAAGTAATGGAATTTATTCGAAAAAATTTAAACTGCTGAGAAAGTCTACTGTTTAGGGCTTATTCGCTTCGTTAAAATTCCTGCAAGCAGAGAGGAAAGATACCATATTTTTTCACAGCGAAAGAAATGTGGCAACCGTTGACCACCCACAGATGCGCATTGTCCCAACTGGTCACCACGGTAGGCTACCTGCTCATACGCTTTTTGATGGCATTCATTCAGTTTATTAATATTAATAAAAGAATTTAAGAATGTTAATATTAACACAGCCAGTATGTCTTTAGACCTTTAGAAAACATACTCCACTACGTACGGTGTTGATCTTGTTTTTGAATATTACTGATGTCAATCCTGGACAGCTCACTCGGAAACTTAAGGACTCTTCTGATCTACTCTTCAGCAAAAAGAATGATAAGTTGGAAGATGGTACGTTTCTTCTATAGCGTCAGTTCATTCGCTAAAGATGGGATCAAAAGAGTCCTGAAAAGTCTGGTTTTATTTTTTTGGCTGGCACCAATAAGCTTATCGTTTTAAGGTGCTGTACGGCTTCAGTGACTTTCAAAAAATGAGTACATAATTATGAAAAACGCATCAGCAGCTATTCAGATTTTTGCTAGTTTAGGAAAGGTTTCAATAAATGCATGTTCTTTATTTCTGAAAACAAAACTGTAACAAACGAGCTTAGCTAAACGTTCTGCCAACTTGCATGGCAACATGTTTCACCGTAGCATCTGTTTGCATGCTGCGTTCCCGCCTAGAAACCAATCGAAGAAGGGTTCTGTCCAAAGAGCATTGACTGGGACTATCCAAAATATGTAGCATCCATGCACCGTCTGGCAGAGTCTTTAAGCTTTCCATTACCTTTGAGTGAATGTCCACGTATTCTAGTTCGGAACTTTGAAACTTTAAAGCTATATTGGATTTGCAAATAGCGCCAGGTAGTTCCTGCTTCAAAATTAGCAATGATTCCTGCCGAACCAATCTTACAGTACACACAAGGAACCAAAACATTGTGGCAGAATAAAGTGGTATACCCACTAGTGACAGCTTAAGGTCGTCTGCTTTCATTGTGACACACCGGCCGGTTCCAATGAACAACGATCCATAGATGAACACTTCAATCGCCTCCAGAATCGAGTTGCAAGTCGCACGATCAATAATGTACACTGTCGCAGCGCTTAGAAACGCAGTGAACATCAAGGAGCTTAACAAGTGTAGCAACACTTTCTTGCTTACGGATAGCGCATTTCCCATGAAAGAGACAGCGCTATATATGGTAAATGAGAGCAGCCTCCCAAGACAACATGCGGCAGCAAGGAACAGATACATGCCAGGAAAGAATAATGCGACTAATACCAGTCGCCCTGCTGGAGAAAGGGGGCCCTGTGCTTTGAAACCTGAAATAATAATACAAGTTCAATGAGAGGAATCAAATTATTCAAATTAGTCATTCATTTTCTAACATACTCTTAACGTGCTATAAATAACAGACAAACCGCTTCGGGTGCTTGCGCTTCACACTTTCAGTTATACATGATCCGTGGCATTAAATGTCGGCATTGAAAACATTTTCAATGCTGATGACGAGATCAGACAGGTCCTCATAATTGCGTACTTTTATTAAACAAAAATCTTTCTTGCAAAACCTACTGGTGTAATGTAGAAAATGAAAAGAATTGTACGTTTCCAATAGCAATACCTTGCCAATATAAAATTTTAAATGTTCCACGCAGCTTTACATTTCTAAGCCTCGTGATCGCATTTCCGATGAATTCTTTTAAACATTAATGTTAAAAACTTTACCACAACGTATTTCCACTCCTTTCTAAGCGCCCAACAAACCTAACCTTATGGATTCGTACTTTTCACGTGCTCTGAGGCCATAGCACATATGATTTATTAAAGTGAAAGTAAGGCAATGCCTGCGACATTTCTGCGTAGAAGGCTTTGACACATTTGAAAGCATGTAAGTACACTACTGTCTCAGCCCTGCCTTTCTTATCAGCTAGTGCCGAAGTCCGCAGTATCTAGGCGTAAACTTAGTAACTTGCGTTCTTACGGAAGACGCAAAAGGAGATAATCTGCCATTGTTAATTGACTGAGAGGAACTTTGGGTATATAATTTTAGGCAACTTTTTGAAAAACTGGAGAAAGCGAGAAGCCGCGTGATTTATGAGCACTCATTGTGCGCTCTGTTGAACGCACCCGTTTCTCATGATTACATAGGAGTAACAGATAGCCTCTCTTTGTCTTTTTTGACGCGCCGATATCCATAAATTAGCTGTGAAACCTCATGCTCATTATAGAATACACAAAGCATCCTGCCATCAATCAATTATTCTGGGAAAAACCTTGTTGCATGTATAATTTCCAGGATTATTGTTTCTTTTAGACCTGTCATTAAAAGTTACAATGTCTGACGGAAAAGAATTTTCAAGCAGTTAAGTTCAAAGGAACCTACCACCTGGCAAATACATCAACTAAAAATAAACATGTTAAGAATGCGAGAAAAGTGCATCAACTAATCGCTGCCCGCATGCTCAGCACGTTGCAAATATTTCTGAATACAAAATCCATCCTAACTTTAATTGAAATTGGCAGTTTGTCTATCAACTACGTTTATACAGTTCATCGTCACCTGCGAAAAAGGCGACGCGTTAACCCGTCGGACTTCAGGTTATGCAATTACATCTGACCACTAGGAATTAGACAAGATTTTGACGGATAAAAAACTAGTACTGCTCTAACTTCCATGCTAGTATACTTCGACTTGAAAACCCGAATTCCATATGATTAGACGAATTTTAGAATAAAAATTTTAAAAAAATCTCGCGAAAATTTTATGATTAGACGAAGGACAAAATTATCGCTAGTGTCATTTGAGCACCCCGGGAAACGATGTGCATGTTCAGAAGTGACTTGCAACTCGCTCGTGCACCCACTGCGCTCACTCTAACCCCTTGAAAGCTTAGGTTTCCAGCGAGGTATTTTCATCGCAGTTTTGTTTGCAGTGCAAAATCGAAACTTTCTAGCCTTTTGCTTAGTAGCGACTGCTTGTTAAACCTGCTATTAATAAAAAGACGGAAGCCGCTTAAAAAAGGCGTGCATATTTCCAATGTTCGCATAATGAACTGAATACGTTATTATGTCATAGATAAAAATATTAGGCGCATCTACTCGTTAAGCCAATGAGTTTATCTGATGGAGTGTAAGGAAAAGAAGATGATTTTATGAGGCCTGCCTACTTCAGGCGAATGACAATGCAATGCAATGCTGTCATGTTAATTTAGTTACCTGCAGTAGTGATGGAAGCAAGTAATAATAGTAGCAGCTGTCTAAAACTTCTCTTCGTCGATGTCATAACCTTAGCGGCTTCTAGTTGTGAATCGTAGGCAATTAGCAAACTGATGCTTTCGTTAAACCAACTTGTAAAAGAGATTCTTCCCTCATCAAGCTGATAATGATGGTCAGCAATCTTCTGCAGCAGTGTGTCCCTCCGTTGGGTTGCTTCTGTAGCAATCAACGCATCCCATTCCAGTTGCCGTGCCTGTTCGCAAAGAGTCAACAAGGAAGCAACCAAAAGATAACTAAGCAGCAAAGTTATGTGAAGAAAGAAAAGCTTAGACCGAAAAAATGGAAGCAATCTTCTCAGTTGCTCCAGCATGGCGTTTCTAATATTCTCAGCATAAAGGAGCGCTGAAGCAACAGAATAAACACTCAATGAGTACCAACTGGTAGCTTCGGTCAATTCCTCGAAATCGCTCATTCTACAGCAAGTGTTGGCAATCATCTAAGAATGAAAGCAGGAGTCACCGACTGCGTTAGACCACACATCTTAGTAACATGGTGCATCCATAGAGCAAATACATTACTTAGTTATTCTGAATTTCCCGTAGCATCTGCTTCGTTCGATCCTACAATGCTTTTGCATTGCACTTGTAAAACATCTCTTCTCGAAGCCTGAATCGCAATAGATTGATATAAGCTACTGGAAGTTAACTAATACTTGCTCTTCCAACCTTCTTGCTAAAGGGGTGCACTTTCTTGCTTCAGCGAAGATACATGCGGTGACTTGCTCTTTTCAAATTAACAGCTGTTATTGCATGACGTCCAACTCCTTTGGTGATCCTCAGAGGCCGAAAGAAACCTTTAACAGCGCAAAAATTATTTCACCTACCTAACCGGCAAACGTTTGATAAAACAAGGAGAAAAGCAGGAAAAAAGTCACTTTCTTATAACTATCCCCGAGAGAGATGTAAGCGCAATAAAAGCTTGTTTCGTTAGTAGCAAAATGTGCCACCCAAAAAGGCATACGTCAAAAGAGTATATCTTGTAACCTCAATTCGTACTTACCTCTACGTCAGACATGAGAGGCGTTTGATGAAGCAGATCTCCGCAACAAGCACCAAAGTTAAAAAGCTCAGACGTCAGCACGATAACGTCTGAAAATGTTTCATAACAGGGCTCTTTCCTGTTTGTATAAATAAAGATTGCTTTGCAAACGTCCATGAGCACTTTTCCCTTCTGTTTCGCTGCGCTATCATTGGGTAGCGATGCTGCAGCAAATATCAAAGTAGCGGTCTTGCCTGACGGCTTGTAACTTCGGCATGCTTCGGAAGCTTAGCATACATCAATTTCATTTTTATTCGAAACATGCCCTGTTGCGGTAGTCAACATTTTTAATTACGACTATAGTACCGTTCAGTTGCGGAAATGATTGCGGGACGTTTGAGATGCGCAAGTCAATCGAACAGAGCCAAGCCAAAAGGTTCTAAATGGTGCTTTATTATTCAGAAGTAGGTTTCACGCACGCTCCTAGGAGAATGAAGCATTTCATACTGACACTGCCTAATTTCTTTATTATAAGTAAGGCGCAACCACCTGACATCCCTGCACTCTTTGAAGCTGCCGCCTTATGTTGGAACGGAGCAAAAGAAACTATTTCGCATTATTTTTCTCTTATTGCAAGCAGGCTGAAGAAACGGTGACTACTCAATAACTGACGCAAACTTTGAAACGATGCTGGGCAACATGGAAAGCAAACTGGATGTTTCGTTAATACTTTTGCATAAATACAACAGAATTATCAAATCCATTATGACTGCATTGCAAACTTATGAATGCCCCTATGGTAGCATATTAAAGGCAGGTGGAGTATGTCTCCTAAGGATACCGTCTACCCTGTTGTACTTCGAATATCTAGAGCTTATAAGCCGCTAGGTCTCCGCCGTAATTTGTCCTTGCCTTCGCGGTACCTGGAAGGGATTCTCTGGACTCGTACGAATGAGATCTGCATTTCTGTTTTTATAGAAAACAATCCATTTGATGTGCAAGCCAAAACGCTTTTAGCCCAATTCACGTATTGGTTTCTGCTAAACAAGCTTTTACTTTCAATTGTGGCTTCACTTGTGACAACGCACGTTAATACTGACTGACATCTGACACCCATAAAGAGATTGGTGTATTCTCTTCTCCAATTTTAGACGTTCTTGTATGTAACGCTGAGCAGGATTTGCCAATTTGTGGTCAAGTGAGCACCAAAAGCAAGATAAGATTATATGCCACGAAAGTTATCATGCTCTTTGCGTGTCGTTTCTGTCCGCAGTTGTTGAAAGTAGCTGAAATAGGCATCTACATAAAGTTGTCATAGGTTTCTTTCATTCGGAACAGCTCAGCACTTTTACAGTGTAAAAACTGCTAGTACAGATATCTTATGTAGAACTGCACGTTCATAATTTCCGTGCCAGCGCTGTCGAGGAAATAGGTTGCTCAAATTGACAAAGCATGAAGAAATAACCGTAATTAACTAACGCAAAGTACGAAAAGCCTACGGCTGCTAGCGAAAAAATGTACGTAGAAGGTCGGAGCGAGCTTTTATATATTTTGAAACATTACTCTTAACGCAAAAAACATTACGAATCGAAAAGGAAAACACCGAACAATACAGAAGATTTTTTGAATCAAAAATATTTACCTTCGGAGGTGAGAGGAATATAACCCGTTTCCATGCATATCATCGCTACCGTACAACCCTGAACCTTGACAAAATACTGAGACTCAGCTTTCAGCGGGCCGTTGCAGTAACGAAGTTCATTGTAGCAATCTTCTGCGCCTATGGTAAAACGCGTTATTGTTAACCAGGTCATCTCGCTCTCGTTTACTGTTTTACCAATAAGGTATTCAGCAGATTGCACTTTTGGATTGCTGAATGGGTTCTTCTTCACGGAATAAGCCAGGTAAGGTGGCCATTTCGCATATTTTTGGACAGACTTCCATCCCATGTGATAGGCATAAAATTTGTCAAGCTAATTTGTAGGTAATTTGTAAGTATTTATCATAAATGCGCGTGTTTACCTGTTCATCTTCAGTAACAATGATGTAATATTGATCTACAACGCCATTACTGTCAGGGAAAAAATTTCTGCCGAATGAAACAGCGGCTATTGTTTGATCTGCTTTACGAAACTGCACTGATCTTGCGACTAGAACGTTAAATAAGTAAATGTTTTTGAATACTGATGCATTAGTAGCTTTCAGCTCACCGTCCCGACCGATGGTCATAACAGTAATAGCATCAGTGTCGCTTTCCAAGTCGTCTGCAATGACCGTAGCCGAAAAAGTATACCACGAACTCGGTTCAAGTTTTTCAATTAAGAGATTATCTTTAGCTGTTTCTAAAACCAGTGGGGCTCTTCCTTCAGTTGGATCGAAGCACCTGAATACATTTATCAGTTAGTATTGATATTTATTTGTGCTATTAATACAAAAGTAATGTCGAAAGGATTATTGTTACATGTATGAATAACCTAAAGAGCTCAGTGGGTGATAAAAAAATTAGCATACTTAGGTAGTAATGTCAATACGTTCACTTTTTTCATTGTCTGTATGGTACGTCTTATCAAGATTGCGCTGCGCAATAAAGACTAGCTAAATTAAACTGAATGCAACGAAATGTAAAAGGTACCAGCATCTTCCTTTGGTTGCGCAAAGGTTCATTTCCAAATGAGCGACTCAAAATGTCGGAATTGAACAACACTCAACATATGCTACTATTTAAAGAAGAAATGAGAAATCGGCAGACTGCAGATAGCTAGTTCTTAAGCATCAACACAGGTTCTATGGACTTACAAATTGTAATTATTAGCGAAACCGTTTTAGAATAAGGTTCAAGAATGGTCACCGGCATGAAACCGTGGCAAAAATTTTGCTGCAAAGAGCACAGACAGCAACTTCGCACAAATATTATATTAATAGTTAGATCTGTTAGCCTGAACAAATTTAAGCCATCAATTCTTGGCGACATAACAAATGCCAGATTACAAGCGTACGTACATTTTTAGTATTAAACATTGCCTCTCTAAAATACAAATAATAATTACTGAAGCATACTGAAAATCAATGGAAACCCCTTTAACGTAGCGCAGTAAATTGTTTTGGAGCATTTAGATAAAGTGCGACCATCGTCAGAAGTAGAACGAAAGGAATTGCTATACCGAATGGGTGTACAGTTACTTTTGGTATAAAAACTCATGTACGGGTTTCAAAAAGCAAAATACTGAAGTCATTATCGACTCAAAAGTTTGAAGCGCTTCAAGCAAATACTGAGCAAAAATAATTTACCAGCGGATTACTTACGTTATTCTATAGCGAATATATGGCATATCGTCACCGTAGCGTTGCCAGAAAAGCTTCACACTAGTAGATCTGGATACGATTCGGAGACGTTGAATTTTGTCAGGATCTACAAACAAATGCGCCCATTTTAAATCAGTTGACCGTCAAGAAGCAAAGCTAGTCCAAGAGCTTTGGAATGCAATCTGTTACTAATATTTCTCTGCCTAAGACATTTTTGCACCAATCGATCTCATAATGCTTTTACGTAACGCTGTTTATGAGGTTTGTATTATGAAGCTTTTTTGCCACCATGCAGGTTTTTTTTCAAGTTCATTTCTTTACAGAAGATCACAAGTGGAAAGCTCTATGGTTTAAGAAACAAGAGAAGGGCAACAGAAACTTAAGTCGCTATGCGGTAAGCGCATCCAAAGTTTCTAAGCCTCGCAAGGACCAAAACTAATATATTTGTTTCTTTTAATATTAATAATGTATTAGTATTAAAATAAATAACGTTCCATAGCATAATAACACTGTACACTTGGTAACCTGAAGAACAATTCAAAGGGAGATTGAAGTTACTGGAACTTGACGGCAATTTCAAAAAAAAAGTAAATGAAAGTATTGAGTTTGCTTCAACTAATCAACAACAAAAACACAGTGAATGAAATCAACCAACCCATCATAATAAGACTTCTGACTAGTAATAGATGTGCATGGATTTTTCCCGTTTGTATTTGCCCATAAAACGAGTCAAAAAAGTGAAAAAAACTTTAATGTCGTTCAAGGGCATAAAAACCAAACAAAAGTCTGGCGACAAACCTTACTGCACTGCAACGCCAGACTTTTGTTTGGTTTTTATGCCCTTGAACGACATTAAAGTTTTTTTCACTTTTTTGACTTGTTTTATGGGCAAATACAAACGGGAAAAATCTATGTACATCTCTTGTTCAACAACCAAACCCGTTACAAACCATACGCCTTTATATCTGACTAGTAATCAGAAAATTCTCAATTAGGAATGTCAGGAATGCAACTCAAGTTGACTGCGCAAAATTAAAGCATGCAAGTCATGAAAGCGGAAGGTTAATATGGAAGATAACAGTAACACTAACCACTCTATGTTGTTTTAAATAAACTTATCGAAGGATTTCAATAATTCACCAAAGCTTCACTAAGGAGAATAAATGCAAATTTCTCGTACATGTAGTGAATATCTGCGTGACCGGTTCGCTGCGGATGCCTTGATAAACCGTGTACAAACGGCAAAGATACCGTCTACCAGGTTCCAAACCCTTGAACAAGATGGATCTACTGAAATTTGCATGAAAGTTAGCTTCCGTGAATGGACGGGCAAAGTTGCGCATTCAACCTTTTGCTCCCGCGCTTTTTGCTGACTGACGCGTTAGCTTTCTCGGAAATCAAAAGCTCCAAATCGTATTTGTCAAATATAGCGCCGTCCGCATCCGTCGGAGTAAATGTAATTAGCAAGCTTTTCTTCGTTATTCTTTCAGCTTCCAGAACAGACGAGATCAATGGCGCTGAATCATCAGAATTCAGTTATTACAAGCAAAAGCACGTTCCTTCTGTTCTTTTACGTGTGTTCTGCTCAATGATGGTGGGCAAACTAGCCAAGCCAAGTGCAGATATGTTTGCAATAGCAGCAACATACGTCGCTGATGGATTCAGCCCATTTATTGCTATGGAATTCAGTGAAGAGACATCAACTGACTTTTGTCCATTTGGATTCTATAAATTCAACTGTAACTGCCTGAAATGATAAGGGGCGTACATGTTTACTTTATATGTATGCACGAGTTAGGCTAATCTATTCTGATCGAGAAGCTGCGTGTTAAACAGCAGCATTTCATGCAGATCAATACAGTATGTTTGAAGACAATTTTTTTGGTAAGGAGAAGTCGGTTTCATGTTGTTAATTAAAGCTTTATACCGTTGTTTAATGGGTATGAGCTAAAAAAACGAAAAACTCTTAGTTGCACAGGGAACCAGACAAACGTAGTTTTTGTGTCGTCAGCATGTGTTAGATGCATGAATAGTCTAAAATGCCTAAAATGGTTTGAAATGTACTGCTTCGTGTTGGAGAAGCTAGCAAAAAATTAGCAGTCACGTAATGGTGACAATATATTCGTTTTTCTCACTGAATCCATATGACTGGTTTAAAATAAAACCCTTAACAACACTAGGTGCTATACAGCGTTAGTCTCGAAGGGTAGGTTTTTCTAGTTTTGCGTGCAATTAAAGATTTCTCACTTTTTACTTCGCATCGACCGAATCAGAAGTCGACTGAATCAATAGACAAAGCAAATTTCAATTTTACCAGAAGCAGTCGTGTAACGAAGACTTGAAAATGGTATGTCCGGATAAATGAAAAATTAAAAAACTATTGTCTGCTGCTAAACGTCTTTCCTGTCTTGAAATCATTCATTACTTTCGTTTGCTTACACCATTGCGTAAAAAGTTAATATCTTACCGTTTTCAAGTAGTATGAAAGCACAAGTCTGTAGCGAGCACAATCACTATCACCGGTTAGCGTCCAACCAAAATAAATTTTTGACTTTTGAGATTCAGCAGTCGTTGTTCGCAGCACTTTAAAGTTTTGAACAGAGTTTGGTCCTACAAATTCAATGCGCGCTTTAGGATCTTCACTCCGTCTGGGTTTGCTAGAGAATGTCTAGTAACAGAGAGGAAACGTACGCATGTAAAAACTGAACCCAAAATACTGATTGTAGTGAGGACAAAAGTCCGTTTAGGATCAACCATGTATTTCCAGTAAATGCCCGGTTAGTCTCCTTGTTATAAACCGGAGTGCAATTTTAGATCCGGATTTCCATTCATCTTTTCGTTTTAGGACAATTACAAAACTTACAGGCACTCCATTTATCTTCCTTTGTGAATACGAATTCTTTTAAGTAATAATAGTATACCGCCGACCCAAAACATAAGTCTATTAAGAATTAAGCTTAGACAAGCAATTTAGCTTAGGCTTAGCTTTAGACTTAAGGTTTAGGCTTAGATTTGGATTGTCGTAAGCAACAAAGTTGTTTCAACAGGAACTTGATCTTGTTGAAGCATTTTTGTTAGTTCAAAATCTTTTTGGCAAACACTCTGAAAACTATGCTTTATTATACATTTCTCCAATAGGTGCCTGAGTTTCTGAACCTACTCACATGTAGTAGTCTGTGTTAGGACTGCTTGATATTTCCCGAAGAAGGTATTAAATGTTGTGTGGCTAAAACAAATAAAACTTTGTGCAACAGAGCATGTAAGGCAAAATTCTCCAAAACAACAATAGGAGAAGAAAGATATTTACTATACTTGTGAGATCTGCGATGTCTGATGCAAGTTCTTGCCACCGGTGACCCGTTCTCGAACGACAGCTGAGGGAAATCTGCAATTACAAGATTTGCCAACCATTAATCACCATTCCATTGTGCGCATTTTTCAAAGATTAATACAATCGACGACTAGCTTTCTGCCAGTGAAAAGAAAAATTGGTACAGCAGAAAACTAGCACTAAACAAGCATGCTATTTTTTTAGCATTCTGTCGCAAGCTCATAAAAATCTTCGTTGCCATTTGCCTTAATCTTTTCGTCCTCTTGTGCTTTTATCAGTGGAAATCCTTCTTGAAGGATAAGTTCCTTAGCGATACTTCCGTATTCATGCTTTCCAGACTCCGTAGCACTTTTTATATTGAAAATATCACAATAAGGAATTTGTGACATATCCCAGGACACTTTAAGGTAATCTTCCGAATGCCTTTCAAAGTTTAGCAACTGGCCATTACCTGAAATGGCGTACAGTCGGCGGCAAAATTAGTAACATATGCCTACTTTCGTATAAGCTCAGCTGCTCCGGTAGGGCCATCTGATCTTGTTGGAATACTGGCAGTGAACGATTCACCTTCTAAACAATAAAAAGCAGAGTAAAGATAGAGCAACATATGTAACTCTTGTTTGCCAACGGCATGCAAATCGGTATACCATGCCTACACTTGGCTGACTGTTAATTGTGCCTTACTTTTTAAACCCATTAAAATGCATAGTTTTGTTAGTTATACCCAGCATATACCTTAATACTCAGAGTTTTTGTGGCAATCGTTTTCTATCACGAAATACGCTAAAACCCATAAAAAAATAGGCCGTATACAGCTAAGAAGTATACGCTAGCTACACAAAGGCAAGCGCCATTGAGATTCTTTATAAAGCATGGGTAGTCACATTATTGAAAAGATCATTTCGCTTGTGAAATAACACGGGGACTGGCTGTTTCTTATTGCATACTACCAATACTATTCGGATAGCACCAGTATCACCAGTATCCCAGAAACGAGGTGCACTAAATTTCAAGCTTTGTTGAAGCTGCGTTATTAATTGCTGAAGCAGAGACAGCTAGTAACATACCTTAATTGCAAATGTGAGGCCAAGATTCCAACATAGCAGAATTACCAAGGGCAACATTTCCTTTCCTGAAAATAGTATCCTTCAAGTGTTGGTCAAGAAGCTAGTAGCAACGTTTACTTAGTCAGCGGCGATGCGAACTTCATTAAGTCAAACATACGTTCTGGTCTTTGTTTGTCCACTCAACTGGTAGTAAGGTCGCGGCAAAGTTTACAGCATTGACATAAATTCAAAAGCATGAAAGGATGGCACTTACTTAACAGCGTGAACGTATGTCGTGTAAGTGTGACTGAGACCTCATACGCAGAGTGACAGATTGCCACTGCCTCTGTTTACCGTTGCTTTATAAATTATATTCTCAAGTAACGTTTTGGTTATGCACATAAGCTCCACCTTTCCACAGTCACAGAAGCTGCCACATGTCACTGGACCATATTTACGTGATTGCATAACCACCTGAAGTTTATGAGTTTGTGTTCTCAAAGGTTAAAACAAGAACCCCTGATTGTAGTAAAGCTGTAACATAATTTTGATATGCGTATTTCCTTAGAAGAAGCGGGAACTAACTGCCAAAAGCTAGCGTAATACTTTTAATACGAATGACACTTCATCCATTGTAATTCTTGTAAGACGCAAGTAAGGATCAATTCATGACGTTAAAAGCTTATATTAATAATTGCGAGCGTATCGTCGATTCGCTGAGCGGACTTCACTTAATTCCATCTTTATTGCCTTAAACCGCACCACGATAAGTTTATCTTCAGTGTTCGCAACTGAAAAGCTTACTTTGAAGTTAAATGATAATCAGCGTAATGTATTTATAGTTTAACTATATCAAGTTCCGTATACGTAAGCTTTAAAATTGTTAACTAGAAAATGTTGGCCTATGAAAGATGCTTGGTTTATTCTGCATAGGATGAAAGCGTGGTTTGCTTTTAACAACTGTAGAATTCAAGACACTATAACGGAAGAACTCCATTTCTGCCCCGTAATTATTAGTATTAATAAATGTACCGTTTCAGTTTTACTGCACCATTAAAAGCCACTTAGTGAGGAACGGTGCCATGGTGAAAATGGTGGCTTTGATTATTGACGTAACAAAATTATTGCAGTCTCTAAAAAAAATGAGCTTTCTGGAGCTGTAATTGGTGACGAACAAGCAATCAAATCAGGACGCATGCGCTTCGAACTTCGGCACGCTACTATGATGTATACAATTCTTTGTTACGGCGCTGCATTTCTAAGCTCTTGCTGAATTTCATAGCCTAAAATAGTATAAATTTCTTTTTCTCTCAGAAGCAATCACTAATTCCTATACTTCATGAAAAATTTAATAAGCTGATGAATGGCAGCTTCTCAATTGAAACTACTGATAATAACGGCTAATGATAAGGAAGGTGCATTTGCAAACCGTTCAGCATAAAAGCTACAAGGCAGCGTCTATTTAATAATCGCTGTTTACATTCTTATGGAAATCACTTGGTGACATTAAAGGATTTCTTTGTGTTCAGTTTGCTTTTGTTCTCTTTGTCTGCTTTGGCTTTACCTTCGATTTGTCAAAGAGAGAATCTGTTCAAACTTAACGTATGGTAGCTTAGGTATGTTTACATTACAAATGATGTGAATACGTACTCGATTAAAGCTATACGTATATATAGTTGAGCTAACTTTCAGGCTTTAGACAACCTGTTAGCATGAAACCGCTATTCCTCATTTTCTGGTTAGTAATGACAAATTTTTGCTTCAGCTTGTTGGGATTTAAAATACCACTCCGGACGAAAAAGGCAAGTAAACACGGCAGACTGGCCCAAGAGCATAAGGCGTTTCGCTGAGTCACAAAAGAACAAAACAGGTTGAGAAAAGCATACCGTCTGCATGTTTTGTGCGCGTGCAATGAAAAAGTCTTGATAACGCGCAGCAGCGCTAAACAAATTGGTGCCATTTATTTTTCTGATCCATTTTACTTGTTTTTGTAGCCCTCAAAGAACAAAGGCCAGAATGAAGTAGATAATACATGGTAATATTTTTACGTCATTACTGCGTAATAATTTCTGGAAATATATGAAATTGAAAATACTTTTGCGCAAAGTTTCAACTTCAGATAAACTGCAAAAAGCCATTAACCCTACAACTAATGAGAAATGGGGCAGCTGTGCAGTGATAATTCTTTCCAAAGTCTCTTGCAAGATAAACGATAGCAGAAGAATCAAGCAAGAAACAGCGATCGAACAATGGAGAGACAAAAGCACAAATATTGACACGCTGAGAAAATGCTACAGCTTAGTCGACTGATTATTGCTTGATATCGTTTTGGCCTTTAGCATTTTATGACATAAAGGTTTTATCCTTTTACAGGCAAAACAAAGATGACTGATCTGCTTCCTGCTTTATTGCGTTAATAGTACAATAAGGATTCCTACTGAAAATGCTTATTTTCAAATTTCAGGCAGGCCTACTCGGGTGCGTATGATGGCGGCTGGGTAAGTCACGAAGGCTTTAAAACTCTCCCCTTTTGTGCTAAACCATTGATACAGCTAGATGAAAACTCCTTTACTAAAATAATGTGGTTTTCTGCCGTGCTTGAGTGAGCAGGTTAATGTTCCGGGCATAGAAAGCGTCTGTTGCAAACTTAGCCGTCCAGCGTTTGAAAAAATCTAATATTTACTCCATTTCTTCATGACTTGCGAAAGTCTATGCTTGTTTTTCCTTGCTTTTATTTGGTAAGGAATGATTACGTTCCTCATGCGTGAAGCATTAGATACAGCTGTTTAAATGCCATGTAGCGTTGGTAACCTGTACTGCGCATAATAATCCTGATGTGCATACAGCAAAGCATTTTGATTTAAAGATTCAGTTTGTGAAACTATTGAGGGTTGCATTTCACTTGCAATTTCTGTTTGAACTGTTAACAGTGCTTGCTTGCCTTTTCCAACTGTTCTGAAAGTACGTTTCAAACTCGTGCAATGAAACTGTACATGCATTCAGTTGCATATCTTTAGTAAATATTTAAAAGTTTTGGGAAGCCCTCTTAAAAACTGTGGGAGAACACTTGCGCCAAGAACGAAGGCTTCGATTCACTGAACTGTTTACTGATGTAAGCGAGTACACGATAGAGGAAAGAGTCTCTACACCCCAGCTCCCGTAGTCTTATATAGACGAATATGGGGCCATTGTGGGGTGAACGGCTCGTTGGTAAGTAACCTGGAGCGGGGTCGCGCATCATCAAGGAGGTGACCTCGTCCGCTAGACGCGGCCTCGTTAGGGCCGCATCCCTTGCATCACAGGGAGGACGACGTCTACGCCAGGCAGTGCGAGGCGTCATCCCACTATGCCCTGAGGGGGGTCCGGTTCACTGGCCAGCATTGCCACAAAAACAGAGTACAAAATTTGTGAATTGTTTTCTTACTAAAAGAAACATTTTAAAGTCGATACTACCCAATCCTTTTTCCAGTGCTCAGGCACTGATACCGTTATTATGCAAACCATTTGTTTACTTTTTTATACTTTTGAAATAAAAGCGTAATCAAAGAGTACAATAAAAGCCTGCAATCGCTACACTTCGTCAGGATATGAACAGCTTATTGTCATAAGCCAGTTTTCACGAAACACATGCGCTGATACGAATTACCAAAAACTGACATGACACAATGTACTAACCAATAATAACTGCTTAGGAAAGTTTGCAGGAACAGAAAATAGTGGCTTTATTTTCTTTCTTTTCTTTTTATCAACGTATTTTAGTGAAGTCACTTGATATGCTGATGAGAATGGTTTTGGAATAGCAATGTAAATTTGCATGTTGGCTCTGCTTTATTTTAGACAAAAGCAATGGCTAAGAAAGCTCCTCTGGTTTACTACTGCGAAACAACAGCCTGCAGGAATACCATACTAGCAGCAGTTGCTAATATGCGAAGTTCGGGTGAATTGGAAAAGGCCCAAAATAAACACGAGGCATGCATGCAGCACTGCAAGACAAACAGGTAATGATATTTATGATAGCCAGTAAATAAGCGTAGCATGTTCAAAGCACCTAGGAAAAATCACTATAGTTTGACGAAGTTAATCTTTGAATGGTTTTCAAGTTCGCACAGACTTAGTGGGCGCGCGGAAGCCATAAAAAATGAATCTGATTAAAAACGTAGGAACCACAGGAATCTAAGCGCCTTTCCCTTTTGAAAAGTAGTTCACGTTTGCAATGAGCATTGAAAGCAGCAGAATCTTGGCTGAAAAAGTGGTTTACTTAATACTGTAGCAGCTGCAATTCCTACACATTAGTAAACAATCCAAGAGCAAATAGCAAGATAGCCTTTTCATCGGAGCACTGGTTGACTATCGAATATTCATTTCTGAAACGCTTTAGCCGAGTAACTTGAAAAGCTATACATCTTCTCGATCCATTCATGTCGAGTTTTAGTGAAGCACTTTTGGAAAATTATTTTTATTTCCGTTGAGCAATAGGTTCAACATTACAAACTTACCTTCGGTATCTCACACGTTTTCTCTCGTTTTGACAAGTAGATGACTATTACGCAACGCCGTAGTTTTCCATTGCTGAAATAACTGTCGTAAAAGTATATCACCGCAAGCAATGCTAACACAGCTGCCTGTGGATTAGCATAAGTTGTCGTAAATTCAAAAATGTTTAATCACTTTTAGAATTGGTTTTCTACTCAATAATTTTAAATTGGAATTTCTAGCCCAGATACATTGAACGCGCACAGAAAAAAAACTGGTAAAGCTAATGTCACGGGGAAACAGATACAACGCTAGTTGTCGTCTTGAATTTTTGCGGTGAAAGTGCATTTGTTTAGTCATGGACAGCGGAGTAAAAACATAATACAATACCTGTCGAGTATGTGGCGTAACCATTGTACCAAAATTTTTTATTAGACAGTTGAAGACTTCGCTTTGTCTTTCAGCTCTTCACTAAAAAGTGTCATTGATCTGCTTATTGACAAAAATTTGAACTAAGAAGCAGAAGAAGGTGGAGAAAAAGAAACAGCACTTTTGTCATTATGAAACCACGCATAACAAAAGACTTTCTTCAGTGCTGCCTCCTTATGATTTCTTACAGTATGACCGTGAATTATTCATAACTGCGCATGGGAATTTTAATGAAACTTCACAAGCAGATTTGCTTGATAAATAAAATCGTTACAAGGATTGTGCTCATTCCAAAGTAATGCCTTTGCTTATGATTTAATGGTTTAATATTTTTAAAAGCCTAAGAAATAAGTACATTTACGGCTGATAGTAAAAAAATTCCCAAACAATTGCATTTTCTACTTGCACAATTTTCAGCATGTTGCATCAACCAGCAGCACACTGAAGACATACGAGCACATGCACTCTGCTCATGCTTTCTTAATGTATGCTTGTTCGTACGCCACGTTTTATGTCCTACTTGTTGGTACTAGGAAAATCACTGGGAGTAACTCTCTTTTTAAAAATCCATAAATGATCAAACAAGAAAATAAAAGGGTGAAGAAATGATGCAACAATCGAAATGCCGATTTAGACATTTTGGAGTTAAGCTGATCGCATTCGTACATTCAGTATTAGCCATTTTTAATACTGAGCTGTTGGTCCATCAGTTTGTGTTTTTTACGTCATTGCTTGCTTTCACTAAACGATAACAAAGGAAGCCAGATTTTTGAGCACCACTGAAGCTACATCACGAAAGCATAGCAAATTTTAAAGCAGCCTGGCATTTTCTGTCTAGTAACCAGTTATTAATAACAACATTACATGCCTTATCTTAAGGCTTGTGGACCTGTTCAGCACATTTCACCATTTCAGCATTTCGGGGGGGGGGGCACCGCATCTCGTGACCTGTTCAGTCTGCTACTAACTGCTGCGCTTTCAACCATAGGTTCCTTGTAGCTCAGAGGCAATGTAGCTGGTAAGACCATGCGGTTATTAACAGGATTGTTTTTGGGTATCCCTATCTAATTACTCATCTTATTTAAAAGTATCAACAATATATGTTAGACTAAGTGAAATGCATGCGCTGCACCACTTAGCAGGACTGGAGTTTCCAAGATTTATTTCCAGTAAGTGATAAACCGTCTCTGTTCATTAGCTATCGCCTGTTAAGAAGCGGTATTTTAGGATTAAATAGTTAAGCTTAATATGCAATCCTTTAAATTTTATGGTTTCAACTGATGCCAGTGTGCGATTTGTTTCCACGGATTCGACTTAGCTTCTTCCCAGTGAGACTGACCAAGTGCACTGGAAGCGCGTGGTCCGATTTCAACTCTTCCCATCACTTCATTTTTCGTAATTCTGTCCCAATCCATGACGAGTATTTCGACGCTAATTTTGTCCGTAACCGCGGAGGATGGTTCGGGTAGGTCGAAAATAAATGCTTCATTGTAAACTGGTGAGACTGTTCTCTTCTTTACATGCGTTTTTTTCTTGGCTATTTTGATGCCATTGATAAGCAGATAAATTTTGACGTACGGATCTACATAAATATAGTCAGCTAACAGTCACCTGTTAAAAGTTAAATATTACCGGCATATCCAGTCAAGTCAAAAGTCGGTAGGTTCTGAGCCTTGAGTACAGCAACGCAGATTTTGTTTGTTGCTTGCCGGAAGCAGAGCGAAACCAGTACTTCTCCACGCAGCTTGACATTTTGAAACTTAAAACTGTCTTAAGTTGATCGATGCAGTAAAGAAACCAGCGCCCCAGATTATGCGTATATATCTCGGATCTTAAGTCTGTTCTATTCAACTTTAGCTACTCCTTTGTCTAGTCAGTTAATTTGCTCTTTCAAGCTCAAAAAGTGAATATATGAACGTTTCCTTCTCAAATACACACTCGATTCCAAAAACTGAGAATACTTTAAATCCGCATTTGTGTTTATGACATGCAAAAGATACTTGGATCCTTTGGATAACTTTTGCTTTACGCTTTATCTCGCTTTACCTGACTTCTACTTTTGCCATACTGTAGGGCTATTAGCTAATACCAATACCTTTTGAAGATGTAATGCTTTTGTATGGGACTATAAGTTTTCATATTGGAATCTCTTTATTACGGATTCGATGTCCCATTGAGATGTAGAATAAACAAAAAGTTTTTTCTCTCCGGAGCTTTCGGGTCTGCCGCGACCCGTCTTCAGCAGTCCATTGGACCACTGAAGACGGGTCGCGGCAGACCCGAAAGCTCCGGAGAGAAAAAACTTTTTGTTTATTCTACATCTCAATGGGACATCGAATCCGTAATAAAGAGATTCCAATATGAATACCAATACCTGTCGAAAGCTTAGGGGACAAATAGCCCATCTTTTTGTACCAGTGAACCTTCACGGGTCCCCACTGGAGGAGTTTGATCAGGTTTTAAAGTGTTCTTACAAATACGTTAACTTCGCGATAGTCGCAAGAAGGTGGCATGAATGCTTTTTATATAAACCTACAGGAACGAAGGCAATAAGGAATATTGCCGTTGGGCTCCAGGGAAGTGGAAGTGTTCACCTAAGTGCATGTTGCGGTGGACCGCGTTGCTCTGAATTTCAAGGTGGAAGAAGCAGACTTTTCAAGACAACCAAACAGATGCTGAAGATGACAGCTCATTTTCTCAGGTCGAACTAAGGATTCCGCGAACATGAGTTCAAAGAATTCTACACGCAGGTCTCAGACCCTATCATCGTCAAGTGCTGCGTAGCTTGCTGGAAAACGACTGCAAGCGAGAAACTGGATTTCGCAAAGCATTCTTGAAAATGTGTAGCAGGTGCTGCACAACGACAAGACAATGTGGTCTGACCAAGTAATATTTAAACTGAATGGTACATTAACCATAACATCAACTACTGGTTTGATGCGGTTCTCTAATAGACCCTAGAATGAAGAGTAAAAATATGCCTAGTCTTCTGATCGGAATTTTTGTATGACGTGTTAAAGTCATTCAGCTCTGACAGAAATATTGCACCTGTTTGATTCCTGCAGATGATCATCGGCAAAGTAATGTGGTATGCGAAGGATAAAGACCTAATTAATGTTCATGCACGATAGAGTGTTGGCTCATTAATCAAGGAAAACGTTCTGCATTCACAGATTGAGGATTGTTGATTAGTCACCTAGGAACTCTGATCTTTCTTTTCTCTATTTCTCCATATGGGGTTTCATGAAAAATCAACTAAAGATCAAGAAAAGCTACTCCTTTGGTTCTCATACGGCAGCTGGCGAAGCTTTTGCCGTGATTCCTATGGTGCTATGTGAGTACGTCAATAGGTGGTAAAAAGGCTAAAAAATATATCGAAGCCAACGGCTCGCAGATAGAACTTCATTAATCGCGCTATTTCATATTAATTGTTCATCTTGTCTTTCCTGAAATAGGATGTGCAAAACTTTTAGCGAACAGACCGAACTACGTGGAGCTATGCCTTCTCGAGCAACAGGACAACAGCGAACTATTATTTTTTGCCCACCCTGTGTTATTAATACTGCTGGTACATATTCCTATGAGATCCACTTGCTTTTCGATCCGTATTACTTGCATTTAATGGTAGGCACTTTAACTGTACTATACTAACACATCGCGGTCAGGTATAATGGTAGTTTTATTACCTTTAGGCTTCGGTTGACCAAGTCAATGTTTATATCGATGGCTTTGTTCGATTCCTTCAGGTTCAAAGAGTTAAGTGGGCAAAGTGCTTCACCAATGATTTTGTCACGAAGAAAACGATCGAAAGCAATTACGGCAAAGTGCAACGTTGTATTCTGCAGTTGGTTGTAATTAATCCCGTAAAAGACGAAGTCTTCATCGTAAACTGGGTCTGCAGTGTTTCTAACCACTCTTGTTTTAATCTTATGCTGCTTCTCCGGCAGCAGTTGTAACTTTACGTAAGGATCGAGCATTACTTTTTCCCTCCAGCGGCAATTCGACTTGGGAATCAGTTCCGAGGCAGAAATAATATGCACGGTGAGCGCATTTTTTTCGAAGTCATAAGTTAGTCTGTATCGCAATTTTCCGCAGGAAGAACCCTTTTCATCTGCCCTCATCTCGTAGGCTATTTCAATGTCCTCTTCTACTCCCTCATCTTCTTTCCAATCAATTGCAGAGTATTTCTGTTCGTTTGATTCCGTGACACATTCTGACAAGCTAGCCTCCATTCTATCATTTTTTGGTTGAATCTCCTTGCAGGCGGTTGAATCAATGTCTATATTCTCAGGCGACTGCATTGGAGATGGAGACTTTTTCAAGCCGCCTGGTCCAGCCGCATTTTTAAAACTTGAAACTGGCTTCACTTCTGTCGCTCTGAGCTTCTCTTGGTGAAATGTTGCTGCTTGCAAGTTAGTATAACGATATCGAGAACGACGACGTGTCAGCAAGCATACGGAAATTACAATGATTACTATAACAGAAATAGCCGCTACGCACAAGGTTGTGGTCACTAGGTTGGATTCTGAAATCATCGTTGAAAATGAGCATCCAATAAACATAATTGGTCACATTACGAAATCTATTCGCGTACATACGTATTACTCATTTTCCTAAGAATTAATGCACGCGTGGAAGCGTTCTTCATTACAAAGCGGCTACTCTTTTGAGAGCTGTCATGTAGCAATTAATAAAAACGGGACAATTCATTGTTTCCATTCGGTGTTATAAAGCTTCGCGCTAATCACTTTGCTTTCATTTGTCATCACAAAATGTGCTTTCCACTTGAAAAACAACAAAAAAGCAATAGGACGTTCGGGCAGCTACCCACGGGAGAAAGAATAAAATATGACTCGTGTCACCAGTATCAGTGCAGTAAATCCTCTCCTAACGTCAACGCGGCCCATTGTTGATCTGAAGGGAAGCTAGTGACTGATTGATAAAGTTGTGCAACCTAGATGTAATTATGGATTTAGTAACTTTGAAAGAACAGCACCAGCAACCGGTATCCTTCACTACTAGTAAAAACCGTGAAATGGGATGTGAATTCAGTGAAGACGTCTCAAAAACAAAATTTGTGAATAAGATTATTATCCTGAAAAAGAAAAAGGGGTGTGCTTAGCATTTCTTCTAGCACAACCTTATACTCAATGAAGGATTGTGCATGTCTTCCAAACTTACCTAAAGCAATCACCGACCTTTCTATCCTTGATAAAACTTCAGTTATTTGGTTTCTCAGATCAATAAATGCAGTCCTGTTTTAGCTAATGCAAATGTACGCAAACTGCTCAGACGTGATCGCAGTGCTCAGATTGTCTGCTTGCAATTAATGGCGGTTGTGGCTGACGACGCGACTGCTAATGAAAATCACAGAGCATTAACATGAGCAATTTCGTGTTCACGCCATGCTAACAAATGCATAGTCACACTATAATCAAATTTAGCTATTGTTTTTAAAAGTTACTGCCTGCTTTTCCTGATTTATTCTTACGTCATAAAACGACTCTGTTCCTCCACGGCAGGCGGATTTCTATGAACAGTGATGCTCAGTAAGATTGGTTTAAAAAAGGCGTTCAGTATCTAGTTTAACGAGGCAGTTATTTTTCAATCAAGACTGAGGCAGCGGAAGAAAATAGAAATACACATTTTGCATAGTAAATCATTGTCTTACAGTTTGATTAGCTTCACGGAGGAAAGCTAAAACTGAACGTGCGAAATTCAAGCAGCTATTTTTGAAATTGACTGTCTCGACTACTCTTCAGCTTTTCAATCTCAGCTGGGAGAATCACTGAGCAGTCAGAAAGGCGATACTGCCTTACGTTAATGGAATACATTAAGTTAAAAAGTTACAACCCAACCTTGAGAGCTATAAGCTCTGCTGAACACTTGTATGACGAAGTGCTGGCATTCCCGCCATAGAACAGCAATAATCCGCTCAAAGTATTGCTTTTGCTGTTAATCTACAATTGTTTTCCAAAAGCTCATGCTTCCACCAAATAATGTGCTGTTTTTCCGCAGCGCTAGTCACTATGCTGACACTCTTACGAACGGATCAAGTTTTTAAAACGAAGCCCTTGTTACCAAGGCGAAAATAAAACGCAAAGCTTTAAGTAATCCTTATTGTTTCATGTTGAGTTACTTTTACGGAAATTTTGTCCCGTTGATAATAATTTTATTATCAACGGGACAAAATTTCCGTAAAAGTAACTCAACAAGAAACTATACGGTCCCGTACCAAGAAGTTACATTTACAAAACGATCCTTATTGTTTATCCTTCTTTCTAAGTTGTTCAGCTCCTTTTTAATCTTAGTGCTTAGCTATTGCTACATGTTTAATGGTAAGATGTTTTGCGAAGCAGATTTAAAGAATCGTGCTTTAAAAACACTTTTTATCTTCTCAAGTTCGTACTATTTTAGACGCACCAGTGAAGTGACCAAACTTCGTCGAATCATTCCCAACATTTCCACTTTGTTAACTCTTGCAAACGCTAAACTGCGACTCGATAAATTGGTAGCCACGAACAAAATGAGAAATTAGGAAAAAGTAAACGACGCACTTAGGAAAATCAATCTGATAGGTGGCTGGCTTGCATACCACCGACCGTCGATAATGAGAAAGCTTGGTTTGAGTAATGCATTGCGTGCAAATCAATTCCAAAATCCATGTTATCAAGGAAACTAGTGCTTCAGTTAAGTAGTGTAACATGTAACTTCTGAAAATAATCCTAACACGAAAATCCTTTCTCTTATGAACTCAACAGGTTTACGCAGCAGCTTTTCTACTCTCAGCAAATGACTGACACCTTTCGCTTTAACAACAAATGGGAATTTTAAGAACCTTGTCTTACAAGTTAGAGTTGCAGCCAAACGTAAAGTATGCATGATGCTGTGTTTGACGTGAAAAGAACCTTAAAAGTTAGTATGTGTTGAAAGTTTCATTTCTTCTAGCCTCTCCGAAAGAAAGAATAGTAGATGATCTTCCTTATGGCATAAAAAACTTGGAATTGAGGCGCTGCCAATTGGCTGACATTGAGTCAGATCATCTCACTTCTGAATGTAACAATAACTGACGTGATTTGCGCGCACTCCAATACTGTAGCAAACGTTCATGTTTAAAAAAGAAGGTAACACGTACCTCGAAATTTTTTGCTTTTCGTAAATTCAGAGAACGGGATTGAACCCATGTTGGTATTCGATAAAAATGACGTTACTGTTTTGCTGACCGCATGTAGAAGCAAACTGTTCCGCCAAAGGCTGCCACCAGTAGTTCGCACGAGCCGTTGAACTCTGCCAGATCTATTGAGTGTCCATTGAACAGTACGGCTCGTCTGCTCCGTCAGCGCCTACTTCAGGCGACTTCGGCGAAATTCAATACTTTATTTTCCGCTAACCATTACTCGCTGATTTCCCAAGACAGGTTTTCAGTTTGAATATTCTACTCTTGCTTCACTGATCAATATAAGCTTGGCGTGCTAAGACCCATTTCAGTCATCTGCTGTCGGTTGCTGTTACTGACAGCCGTTAATCGTACTGAAATTTCCGCCTCGATAGCTTTAGATTAAACTTTCAAGGCAGCACTTTGCCTGACCAAAGAGCAACAACGGTTGGTAAAAATAAGTCTGCAGGTCGAAAGAGTTCTTGCAAGTCGGCATTTAAAAAGCTCAGCCAAGCTGAAAACTGATATCTTGCAATTATACGTCTGTGCATCATACAGCTACCGTAATTTTAAACTGATAACTGTATGTCCCAGCAGGACGTTACAGGCTAAATTAACACATGCAGCTAGTCGCAGTGCTTAAATTACGTAATACGCCCTTTGATATTTTGCTTGCGTAGAGTAGAGCTTCGCTATCTACCATTTTAGCAGAATTCATCATATCTCGCTGTTGATTTTTATTGGAAAACATGTTTTCCGAAGCGCGCTTGGTAAGTGAGGACTAGTACAACAAGTTAATACTGCTGTACATGATTAAAGCTGAACTCGGCAAGTTGTCTTCCCGCCCTGCGTTCACACAGCTACTGAGCAAACTGCCAGCTCCTTTTATCTTATTAACTGTCTCCATTAAGTGATATTTTGGCAATCTTCAATTAATTATATGCAACCAAAGGATAGCATCCAGCAAAGCTAATTGAAGTTTACAAAGGTTGCTTAACGGTATCCTTTTCTAGCTGTAAATTCAGCAGCATCATTTGCATCCTCTAAAGAAATTTCACAATAACGATCAGATAAGGGGATACGTAATGTTTTTGCAGAATCAGGCTGTTGTAGCAAGCATCAGTACAAACTCGTCAGCAATAAGGCCTTTAGGAATGGCTCCATTTTTAAGCTAAATCTTTATGCTGATAGAGAGAATTTAATGTGCTAACAGTGTGATCGATTATACAAGTGGATGCTTCATGTATACGTGTGCGATCAGTATTCCGGCTGCAGCTCCCTGTTGCAAAAATATCTCAACACAAAGAAGTATTCTTTTGTAATCATAACAAACAACGCAAATGAGCGGCGCTTGTTCAAGTTCATGCGGTAATATTATCATAAGGTTCGGAAATAAGGCGTGCAGCTGACAGATTTGGTCATTCGGAATTTTTCGTGAACTTTGGCAGTCACCGTAGTCAGCTATGTAAAGTACAAATTGCGCAGCTCATTATGCGTTTTTCTCCTTTGATAGGGTTAAAGAAAATGCACTCAAAGGCCTTTGCTGGAAATATGCTGGAAAGAAGGACGAACTTACTCAAAAAATAATGGAATATTTTTGTGTTTGTGTATGGCTTATTTCCTTGTGAAGCATTGATGGTATGATATACGCTGACGTGTGTTCATTTTTTACACCAACACTAACGCAGGATTAGAAATTACTTAAAACATAAGTAGCTACCACTATGCTTCCTCACAGAATGGCGTCGGTAGCCCTGAAATTGATCAACGGCAGAGTTTTATAGTGATTAGCTTTTGTTAATATAGCTAGGGCGAAATCATGTACGCATAATAATGAATATTAACTACGCATCCATATGGCTTACAACACATAAGATAAAGTACCATGTAGATTAAAAACATTTTTTGAACGAAATGACTGCTGTTGTTTTAAGTGTTTCACTCACTTCCGGTAGTTTTTTAATTAGTCGCTCGCGTACAACTGAGTTCCTTTCGAAGTGCATTCTCTCAAAGCTTTTTCAGTCACTTCTTTCGCGAGCCAGCTACTATTTTCTTTCAGCGTTTACGATTTCTCATTAAAGACTAGTTTACTACTGGAAAATACAATCAATTATTCATAAGGTGTGATCTGTTGACAGAATTTAAAATCGAAATATGATGAGCAAAGACGCTAAACTTGAACACTTTTCTAATTAGGAATACCGCATGGCTTCCTTTGGATCTATCTTAGGAGTTCGTAATCCTTTCCAAAAACTCTGCCTTCAGGATAAGTGGATTATTAAGTCTGCAACAAATGAATGCAGACGGATTGAGGGGAATATGTCAGTTTTAACTGGCAGTTACTGGCATTTTGATCTGTTTTTGTGGTACATCATTGGATGAGTACTCCTCTCTTGGCTCATGAATAAAGTTGCATGGTTAATCATTGTTTCAATCAGGCTCTCTGCTGTTGCTTTGATTACTTGAAATGATATTGTAGCTTTGAGAGTCTCAACTTGATTGTTGCTTAGTAGCGTCTGCAGTTGAGAAATAAATTTTTGATGAGCAAACAGATTCAGATTCATCAGCGAATATGAGAACATTGTTCTTAGGTGCTCATTGATAGCATTGCATAATTATGCTTAGTATTCAGTTTTTGCTGAAGTTCAGTTGATCTTTCATCCTTTAACCATAAAATCAACCAGCTTTGGAACAAGCAGAACAAAGCATGTTCCAAAAGAAGCTGTTGCTAAAAGAGTTGGCACAACCTGTTTAAGTGACCTCATTTTTTTACTCAATCATTTTTGGAACTTCTAAATCCAGACGATAACAGAAAGTACACCACTGCCAGCTGTCAACGAATAGCAAGCGTATTTTTTGACTCCAACGGTGATCGTTCGCTTCTCTCCATGTTTAAGCACGGTTCGGAAAAAGCCAGGTAGGCAAACCTACGCCTTAATAAAAATACGCTGCTTGGTAAATGGGAAAGTACGTATGGAACAATATTTTGGGCTTAAGCAAGTTCATTGAACAAAGTTTCTGGAAATACGTTTTTCCATCTTTAGCGTTTTAACGCGGTACGAACAAAAAAATTTGTCCCTACCAGCTGGTTACTATGATGATGGGAAAGCGTATTTCCAAAAGCTTGAATAATTAAAACTGAGCTGAAAAAGCTGTGCGCTTTAGTGCTTTGCACTTAGTCATACTAAAACCTGTATGGCACTGTTCTAACTTCTGCTGCTAACTGCAGTGCTTTAACTGATGAAATATATGCCCTTCAGCTATTAACTCAGATATCTCTAAAAGTCAGAGTGCCCATGAAAAAATTTAAGTTAACCATCTGTTTCCTTCGGGAATCAATTCGTAAACTTAAGCTATCATAAACAAATTCACATTTTTACATCAGCAGTGCGACAGTTTATGAGGAAGTTGTCGCATCGGAATGAACGCATGTTTTGTTACAGGTTATGATCTATTGGCATAGTGATGACTAAATGGCGACAAAGTAACGCGAGCTAGCGTTAACTTGCACCAAAATAGGACAACACAGCTAAACGTTTCCGTTGCATATCGTCTCAAAACGTTTAGCTAGTTGTAATTTGAAAGCGCTGAAGGTTCATCTTGTCGATGGCTTATGAAATTTGCTGAAGGAATGAACACGAAAGATCACCTTTACAAAAGCTTCGATGAGGTTAGTTTGCAGCTTGCCGGCTGCTGCCGTTGCAATGGAATTCGGTTCACCAAAACTGACTTTTAAATAGACCTGACGGGATTGGGTAGTGCTAGAAGTCTTCGCGTGCGTCAAATAGGAGACGATTTCTTCGTCGAGCGATAGATTTGAGGTGCATACCTGCATTTCAACTTTTCCCGAACAATATTTATGTTCTTCTTACTTTTTTCCGTATCAGTTAGCGGTGAGGTCCTTACGTATCCAATCTCATACTTCATTGATTAAGCTTATTTCTTAACCACTGATAAGAAATCAGTTATCATTTATGATAAGGCGAAATTTGCATAACGCACTTGAACCGGAATGATGAGCTAGTTATTTCTGCTTAATCGGTTTCCCGGCAGCACCCAAGTGTGTTCTCCATGGACTCTTACAGGTGTGCTCTCTCCCTCTTTCTCTCTCTTGGCTCAGACCGCCTAACCTTGTTCTGTTTGCACATATTAAATAATAACAATTTATAGCCTTTTTTGAACGAATTCTGTAACGGATTCCGCTTAGCGCAACTTTTCAACTGCATGTTTTCACGCAAACATGTTACATCAGCTGAGAATTAATGTAAAGTTCAGAAAGGTCGATATCACGTCATATTCAAGCTTCCACCGTTCCGGCACGCGTTGCCTGATACTTAAAACGAATTGTGATTGATTGGCAGCTTGCTCGTTTGACGCACTGTTTGCGAACTGCTTTTGTTTACCAAAGCTATAGTCACGAATAATATTACATCAAAGATTTGCTTTTTTCGAAATAGCAACTTTGCAGAGCTATTAATAAATTTAGAGACATAATTGGAACTATTCCGCAAAGATGCTCAAAGGCTGTATGAAAAATCGTATACGCACAACGCCTGTAAGAAAAAGCAAACTTCTCGGTGCTTACCTAAGTGTGGGACAGTGACTTTATGCTTCGTTGCGTTGACAGCTGAATTTATAGAAACCTTTGGCTTAAGCAACGAATTATCAACCTTTAAAACATTACATACTCTGTAATGCGTGCATGGAGCATGCATGGGCATACATAAAGTTCATGATTACGCCTTGCTTTCATGCCTAAGACATTTCGTTATGTATGTGCAGGAGCTTCAAAATCGGGGAGCCTTCTGTTCCTATCCATTTGAGAGAAAGGATGCTTAACCTGTATTGCAGTGCTACTTGTCATTACGCTCAACACTTACCTTGCAAGGGGAAATAAAAGGAAGTTTGCATAATTATGGACATGCATATTTACCTGCCGCTTTTACATGCGCTTTTCTTCATTAAGACTGTTTAATCATTTGGTTCAGTAGTTGTTTGCATTAAGTCCCAAAAAGCCAAATGGTTCAAGTACTCTTAAAAGCCAACAGGCCCGTTTTTTTTCAGCCATACTTTTATGAGTTTTGCGTTGACGCCAGACGATAAATTGGTTTTATCTAACGGTTATCAGAGTATCAAAAGATTGGGATTAAACAATTTTCCAATGTCTGACGATTCCAGTACCATCCCGCTGCCTTTCGAGGAAGGCAGTGCAGCGCGGTATGGAAAATATTGCTGCTTTGTCATGTAGCAATATCATAGCAACTGTATTAATAACTGACGGCGTCCTATCCTTTCCTTAAGCCACACTGTCCTTTCTACAATGCTGACGGATCTTAAGCTCTGCGTAAATACTCATTCATTGAATAGGTTTTCAACTGCGTTTACATTTCTATTAATATTGCCTTATAGCGCAACGACTGCGGCCTATTCTGGGGCTGAGATGCTGCGTAAGCAAAATGACAACATACAGTGCCGTAGCCTTATTATTCTTCGTTTACCATCAGCAGGCCAATTATTGGCAGTTTGTAGTAATACAAGGGAAGATCTGGCTATTTATGTAGTTTATTCATTTGGAAATGTCATTTTAAGCGAGTGACCTGATCATGGCACATTGACACTTTCCAAATAAGCAGATCGCATATGGAACATTCGCCTTGCCTGTTAAGGTTGCGTAGCACTTTCGATGATGGCCTCAAGTACACGAAGCCATGATGAAATGCTTTTATTAACTGCTATGGAGTAATTAATTAATTAATTGATATGCCATTTGGAAATTGAGTTTATCAACTCTTGGATGAAAGGTAGGGCCAACCAACCTTCCGATGGACAATCGTGAATGAGAGGTACATTGTTTGGCATCTCAATTTGCCAATAATGCTACTACTTGCTCCTTAGCTCATGAAAAAGCTGCCCACAGCCCGAGACTCGTTCGTAGATTGAGCAAGCCCTTCTAAACTGGCTACTGCACCTTTGTCACGTCGATCGAGCAGTCATTTGCGTTGGCAACATCAGCGCAAACAAGATACTCCCGCAGGTATTATCAACGGATGTGCTTGCCCTGAACGTTAGGACGATCATTTGGAGTTGCCACAGTTTTTGAAAATCACCATGACAAAAATGCAAGTTTCATTGTTAGCAAAAGAAGGTGCTGTTGTCCAATGTTGGTTCCCTCTTTGCGATTGCGCCTTTTGCTTGCAAACCGTTAGACGAATGGGTCTTTTTATCATGTGGACATGAATAACGCTTTCACTGAGAAGTAGTAGCTGAATTGCCTAGCTAAACTGCTGCGATACGATTGTAGCCAACGAAAGGGCTACTCTTTTAACAGGAACAAATACGTAAGACTGCCAACGGACTTTTGGTTCCTTCCGGCATAAGACAGGCAATAGGTGGCTTGCCAATTATCAGCCCACTGCCTATCATCGGTGAGCAGGTTTTGTAATTGCCTTTGGCGAAAAGGTGGACAAGACGACAGGATAGCGAGGACCGAACTGCTGTCGGCGGTACTTCCACTGCCCATTCGTCACACCCGGCTGCCGTAACTTTTGTCAATATTTGCGCTGTTTGAAACATGACGTTTGACCCTCCCTATCAAATGCGACAGTTCTGTTCCTCTGGTTGGCTACCAGCTTGAAGCACAAAGTGGTCCTCTTACGGCTTTTGGTCAATTTCGCTTTGTTTCCATGCATAAGGTTGGGCAATGTCAGAATTTTTTGTCACAGTGATTAACTTCACCTTGTAATGCGCTTGAAGCTAAATATTCATTTGGCTTAGTCACTTGCCGGCAAAAAAACCTCTGTGTAACACCTTAACTTGAGAAAGCTGACCGTATACTGCATAAGGAGAGAATTTTAACCAGTAATTTGTAATGAGAATTCCTTAGCATATGCTAAGCAGTACTTTGCAAAGAAGTTGTTCCTTAAAGCTTAATCGAACAGTTGAGATTTATTCGAATAGCGTCATTTAGCTTTTCTTAATTAGCTGTCATTCGCATATTGTCTGCTCATTCAACAGGTTGAGCAGGCGAATGAGCTACCGTTTCTTGAGCTCAACTTATTGTTGCGTTTTTGTGCACACTATTAAGTGCAGGACAGAAATTCACAATTGCGAGCATTCCGCTGCTCCAAGCTTTCAGTAGGACTTTCATTAGCGTATAATGTCGTTACCAAGTGGTTCCAAAAGGTACAACTGGAGAGTTTTGATTTGTTGCACAAAGGGAACCCTTAACGCAAAATTCCTTTCGTAAGTAACCCGAAAAGCAAGAAATTTGCGTTCCATTTAATGATGCCATTTTGATGATATATTCCAAGAGTTTGGAAACCAGTTTGGCTATCCCTTATCTGCTGATGGCCTTGACCCTCATGTTCAGAACCATTAGCAGGCGCTACTACTTTCTCGCTCGCGCGCGCGCTCTCTCTTTCTCTCTTTCTTTCTCTGTCTCTTCATCCACCGAACAATTTGTTATGATTTCAGCCATGTTTGCTCAAGCGGTTTTGATCACGTAGCATGACGTTTGGAACCGCGCTCTAACGCTCATGCTGGTCACGTCTTGAGACTGCTACTAATTTCACGAGCATTGTTTCGACAGACTGTAAATCTGGAGTTCAGATTTTACTTATAGGGCATGGCTTGGTCAGCTTTAATAGCTTGTCTGCTTGAAAGACAATGGGAGCACATGCGGGGAATGATCACCCATTTTATTTGTTTTCAACAGTAGCGCCACGGTCTTACTGAAGTTTTGCTTTCATTTTCAGACGCTGCGAACTTTCGATGACCGCTGATGGTAGTTGGAGCTGAGCGTGACTGTTCCTCAGCAGCGGAATAATACTCCCTTGCATTCTTACTCACTTTTTCACTTAGCATCCGCCTCAGCTCTTTTGCGCACTGCTGGGCGTGGCCAGTTTGTCCGACAAGTGGCTTGTCCTGTCGCCACAGCGTCCTTTTCCAAAAGACGATATGACTTCTTGCCACTGTTTGCTCACGCTTAACCACCGGGATGTCGCGGCATCCAGTTGGTTGCAGTTGCGCAAATAACGTCATCTGTGTTCGAAGCTGCGTCTGCGCTTGTTTAACTGGGAACGAGAAAGCTACAGCAAAAAATCTCAAAAGTTGCTGTTGCTCCCGTCAAGCAGTCATGATGCAAATTGCTTGGACATAGCAGTGTTGCGTGTCAGTAGCAATCTTGACCTACGAGCATAGAGTTCACCTCAACGCAGCTGACTGCCTACAGTGAGCGGTCGAAGAATTGCTCAAAGATGGTATGACATTCTACGTACAGATGGTATGACTTCTTGCTTTAAATCTTGCACTTTCTTTTGCGAACATTTATCTAATACGCCTTTCGATGGAGATCATGCGGATATGGGCCAACTAGCAAAAGGAAGGAAGTTCTCTAAGCTAAGACGTTTAGCTTTTGTAGCAACGTGAAACTCTGCAAACGCGAGAAGACGAACGGTTCTAGTTGAATTTTTTCAATGAGAAAGAATTAATGGAACGCTAGGGTAGGGTTATTCTTCATCTACTAAACACGGGAGCCCATGGACGCTCTCTGTTTTTCGCATAGTAATTGCGCACCTCAGTCTGTTCAGTAGCTGTAAGCGCATATCCTTCTGCTGAGTTGATATGAATTAAATTCCCGCACCGTGCGTACAACTCGAAGCAGTTTAGTTGTGCCATTTAATTCTTCCTTGTTTGTTTTCCATAAATTTGGTCGCGGCAAACGATTTGACAAAACAGGCATACGACGCAGGAAGCTTCTGTAGGCTTAGCCTTACCAAACTAGATGCGCAGCAAAGTGCAGCTGACGAACGATCGCTACTATTAGCTACTATAGTCATATCAATTTCCTTATTAACAGAGCGCATTGTTCAGCAGTTTTATATGATTCCATTTTAACCGATTCGTTGGGCAAATAGAAGGTCAGTTTGAACATAAGGGATAATTCAGTGGACCTTCTACAACACCCGCTCGCTGTTTTTTACCTCGCTGTTTGAGCACCCAATTTATCCTGTCAATGTTTACACTGTCATGCAAATCGAGCTCGGTACGCGACAGTTCATTCAGTTCGCTTCCGTTAGAAGCGTAAAGAACAGTGAACAGAGGATTTGAAAACTAGTGAAGCGGCTTTGCCCCGCTATAACTATGCTCTAGCTTTTGTTCAACGGCTTTATTAGCAGTCCATTTGGTGCCTTAAAGTTTGGATAAGCATATGAACAACAAGGCGAGGCTGCGAAAGGAATCGCGCTTCCACCTTTTGCTGCAGTATGCTAAATTTAAATCAACCAGTTCCAATGCAGCATACTAGTCGCTGGTCCTCATGGAATGGAATAACCACTGCATAAAAAATGTTCTCCCAACTGCCCGATCGAAATAGTAAGTATAACCGTATAACATGTAGCACTGTTTCGTGTACTTTACAAGCCGCGCGAAAAATCTGGAGTTCCACTTTCAAAAGGAATAGCCGGAAAATTTATCCAAACACAGCGGCAATGACTGCAGCCGATTTCTGATCATGGCGCAGTATTTCGTTTTTTGCAAGAATACTGCAAAATAAGAGCAGCAATAGTCGTTAGCTTCGTTTCCCTCTCGTTGCCAATACTGATGTGCTGCAGCGCGAAATCCGCAGTGTGGCAGTTAAAGCAGGTGGTAAATTGAAAAATTCATTAAAACTCTAGCACACGAAGGTTGTAAGAATGTTTGTTCAACATCGCAGGAATCTGGTTGCAGCCTTTCCAACACTTACTCACATTTGCTGATGTGCTGATCAGCTCCTGCACTAGTCGCATTTCATTAAAACAGCAACACATGCTGTTACCCTTTGTTCTTTCTGACTTATCTTTTTTGACTTCTTTTATAGTCATCTTAATCTCAAGAAAGTGAGTTTATTAGCTCAGTTTGAGAAAGCATCTATAACGGCGTTCACAAGTTCGCCCTATGAATGATGGCTTCTTAAGACTTTCAACTTAGAGAAGTCCATGTTGTTCGTGAACAATCTTATAGCAGAACACTCGCTGTACTCAACAGTGAGCTTACGTGAACAATATGGGGTGTAGGGTCGTTAGTGCACCTGAACAGGAATGTAATGTTCTTGTCACACAACTGCAAACGTCTAGCGCTTTATGCTGAAGCTTATCATCTTCTGACCTTAGTGATAATGGTGGTTACTTCTGTAGCATAACAGCCTAGGAAGGGCTACATCCGTTTTCTCAATGTGGTACTTTGCATAAGCATGTTTTCTGCCCTGTTTTTTCTAGTTTATATTGAGTGCAGGCATTTTTCTAACGTCACATGTTTAAATTAACTGGTAGGAGTATTTTCTAACTTAAGTACAGGTAACTATGAGCGTTATGCTATAGGCCAATTTATCCACTTGCTATGCGCAGTAACTCAAGTAAAAGCGATTTTCTACATTTGCGAACAGTCTAGTAGTAAAGAGCTAATCTAAGGTGCTTCCAAGGGCTTTGGTCACCCATTTAGAAACTGAAGATAAGTTTTCCCGCTTAAGTGCTCTATAGATTGATTCTTACCGCTGCAGAATTTGTTTACGCAAAATTATTGGAATGCTAAAGCTTTGTTATTGATTTTCTTCAAATCTTCGTACATCTTTTGCCAACCCCGTCTTGTTCTTTAATCTTTAACGAAAACAAAGGTTTTTCGTGATTTTTTGCACTATGAGTATCTTAATTTCTAGGATCAAGATTAGCACCACTAAACCATGAATGGATGACAGTATGTCATGACGTATACCTTTGTAACATAAAAATATTCCGTATCCAATAGTTTTATCATCCATGTCGAAGTAACTGCAGCTCTTGGTGAAACTGGTTTGTTCCGAGACTTAAAGTTTGTTTGCAAACATTTCTCCCTTTCATTAACAACTGTTCATTCATTTGTTTGACAGTAAACGTTAATAGTTCATTTTCTTGTTACAAAGCTAAAGTGGAAGGATGTACGACGGTTTGAAAAATTTACAATTTCAGGCAAGCTTTCTTGACTTTCTCTCGCACACCGTTCCATTACGCATGTTGCGCTAATGACAATCGTTTGAACGTTGGGTGGAACACTGTCTGTCTTGCCGCCCTAGTAAAGTTTTATCATCGTGCTTACGCGTTCCTGCCCTTCTCATTAGAGGAGAAAGTTGAAACATAACGGTTAGCACTAGACTGAACCGATTTTAAAATATTGCTGCAACAACGAACTTAAGAAATGTTTCCAAACTTTCTGGTTGTATTGTCTAGTCCGATTATGCTTTCTTGTTCTCTGGCGGTTGTGGACGAAGCCTAAAAGTCGATAAAAAATGGATGAACATTTCTGTCCAGGTCAAAAGTTAAGTTGCTGCATGCAGCCTTAAAACTCGGCTAGTTTAGTAAATTCCCGAGCGCTGAAGTACTGACCATTTTGGTGTTTCCTAGTAACAGTTCATTTGTTTCTTTATCGAACTTTTGTCGTTAACAGTAACGATAGCAGGAAGTCGCTTTGTGAACATGAAATTCTATTGATCTATTAAGAAAGGCAGTTTTCAGTGGTTATTCCACGATTATTCATCCAAGTAATTTTTTAAGATTGCTTTTACTAAGTCAAACAGCGAATTCAGGCGGTTGCTCATGAACGAGGAAATATTATTGTTTTTCTGCTCCATAAAGCAGATATTGCCTTTGAACATAAGGCTGCTGAACACTACTTTTCTCTTTTGGCGATAAAAGTTTGAGAAAGGGTAAAAGTTCAGCTTAACTCACTTCAGGAGCTTGCTACTCTTTACCGGCTTGATCAGCTGGTGTTCTACAGTGAAAACAAAGAGTCACATTTCGAATTTTGGTGCTAATCAGAAGCAGCAGCAAATAAACGGCTAACCGCGAAACGTTTATTAATTTCTCCATTTTAAAAAGGAAGCCATTTGCAGGGCGACTGATCTCAAGATGTTTAGCTGACGTGGTGTTTAGCCAAGAAATTACCGCCTCTTCAAGACTTTTCCACAGAATTTTAAAAAGGCACTCTTTTCTTTGGCTTCAACTTCTACTTAGAACAGTCGAACAACAAGTTTCCTAGTAGGCAGTTTGAAGTTCATACCAACAGCCTTGTGATGCTTTACTGGCTACACAAATCAACTTAAAGTAAACTATTACCTGAAAATCGTTCTGTTGGGAGCCTTTGTGCCACCTTAAATCTGCATACATCATCATATCTCAAAGAATTCTCATTATCCAGTTCTATTATTTTTCTGTTAAGATTACTTGCACAACTGTTGTCCGTTTGAGTGCGAGCAGATTAAGCTGATATGTTAAGGCAAAAACGGAAATAAATGTTGTGTGCACACAAGCTTAGACTACTTTGTAGCAACAGCATGGACAGTGCCAGAAAATGGGGTAGGAAAATGTACTGTCTAGTGTTCGTAGTTTCTCTAAAGATGTAAGCTTATCTCGTAAGTTCTAAATAGTTAAAAGAAAGACTAGTTAAGGGAATTGACCTTTACCCTTCCGACGTCATTTTATGGAGATTTCAAGATAAGAAAGGTATTGCTGAAGGAATGAACTCGTTGTCTTATCACAGCATTGAAAGCAAATGGTTAACACCCAAAAAGTTGCTTAATTTTGCCGTATAGTCACTTCATCCAAACGTTATTATTTTTTACTCATAATATCACTATTGAAAATATTTTCTTAAACACCACTAGAAGTTAAAGCAACTCTTGTTCGTGCTACTAAATCTATGACGCAATGCACATTATTCTTCGGAAGCAAAAAAACGCATAGTGCTGCTGCTCCTTAGCGTTACCGAAATGATGGAAAGCATATTTGAATTTCTTCTTCGCCGCTTACAGAGAAACAGTTGCTCGATAGAGTACGGTGATCACTGGGGCTTCTAGCACGTAGCACAATTATTCAGGTTAGTGAGCATATGGCATGCAATCCGTCATTTCACTTTTTGTCTTCGCATGTCAAGGCTCGCTTCATCTCTCGAAAACAACTCTTGCGCAAGTTTCAGCTAGTCGTCATCCGGAAGAGCAGCGTCCAGGTTTTTCATGGTCTGTTTTGAAGACGCCCGGCATGTTGGCAGCTCTGTTCCGTTCGCTCAGACTCTATCCCTCTAAATTGAGCTTTAAATTGAAAGGTAGACATGCGCTCTGCGAAAATGAGTCTCGAACTCAGAAGTTTTGTATTTTCTTGTTTTCTTTACGAACCGTGACGATCTTCAGCTAGGCGTTACTACTTCACCGATAAGCATTCGACGGTGTGTCAGATGCGGCCTTCTGATTTTCAGGTACTGTTTGCAAGTTAAAATCAAAAGCGCTTACTAGTTTCCTCCTTTCGTTCCGCCTGGGCTCGCAGATACTTTTAAATTCCTGGAGTTTTAGCAACGATTAATAAAGCGGCTGCTACTCATTCTTTCGTGACAGAATTTTAATTACCGCTGCGTGTAACTATTTGCAGGATTTTCACAAAGACTTAATTTCTTACTGACCGTTCAGGCACAAAGACTGGGATTAACACAGCAGCTAGCGCAAGTACCTTTGGCGGTTCAGTAGGCAAATAGTTCACGAACTTTGAGTAGCAAGAACGAAAATGAACTGTACTGCCTGTTTATTTCGTATCGTTTTCTCGGTGCAAATACTGGAATAATAGATTTTCTGTGAATGCGTAGTACTCACCGCTTGTCTCGAGCTGTTTGTTCATTGGGCAACGGGGATGATGCAAAGCAACAGTCCACTTCTCCATTTCAGCTTAAGGTATTGCAGACAGGATACTAATGACTTTTATTAATCTAGGCAAATTTAATTACGAACAGCTAAGAGAAGTGGTATTTCCTTTCCCGAAAGGTAGATTGGGTAACCTAAATTATCAAGTAAATTATAATCCCGTTTGCAAATTTGAAAGTCAGAAATGACTTCCAGCAGAGTATGTTGCATTGTCATAAAACGTTTCAAGGGCAAGGTCAACCCAAGATTAGCTCAGTGCGTGTCTGTTGACGATCAAACTTTTGGGTGGGATCAAACGTCTGTACTCCTAGCTGGTATTGCAGACGTGACGGCTGAGTTCGTCCTTTAGCGTTTTGCAGTCAAAACGCACAAGTTGTCAGCTAAACGATCTTATCAGCAAATTATAAATCACCACAGCAGTCGCGAAAGACAAGAAGAACCTCCCCTTAGTTTAAAAGAAGAATAATAGCTACAAATAACAGAATCTTACGACCTTAAAGCAGAGAGTCGCATTAGCCACTTCCAATACCTATTTGTTTGAAGCAGTGTTTAACGCTCACCTCTTACACCGCTTCTGATCAAGTGCGTGGTTTTCTTTTTAAATAAAAACGGACATTGAATTAAAGGTACCATTAAAGATACGCTGTAGAATATTTTCATGTCCATATCTGCGTACGCACGCCCATATGTGTTTGTATGTCCATCCTATTTCTTACGAAAGTTTCGTAGCTTCATCAGGCGGTGTGAAACCTTCATTGCTTTCTCAACCTGTGTTCAGCTTATAAATGAACTAAAGATCTTGGTTGGCGTATACAAACGCAGAGTTTAGACAGTTGAATATTTATTTAAGAAATACATACTAATAGATTTCCTGTTTACCTTCGCAGTATACACGAAATGCATGGCATTGACAAATTTTCAAAATCTTCTTTGCCGAGGTTATTTTCTCCCGTTTTATTAACTGAACATCAAGCAGGGCGATTAAGCGAGAGTGGACGATGGTTGCACAAATATGCAAATGCCTGCGGAATAAGCTAGAGGTTAAAAGTTGCATCTGTGAAATGACCGATGAAACAACGCTGAGTTTGTACATCGGGGTCTTAAGTACTAGTTCGTCACTTTCAATTACACAATCACAATTAAGGAATGCATGTTTTTAATCCCTATGACAATTTACTATGAGTGGCGAGGTGCTTTCAGAAGTCTGCTGATCGATTGCCATAATCTGTTGACGAATAAACATAAAGTATACAGTGACAGTGGGAAGGGCGAACTCTGCTTGCGTACTGCTGCAGCGCGGTTTGGAATGATGAAGGTCTTTTCTCTTTCGTACACTGATCACTTGTCGGATTTTTTCAAAACAATAGGTAGTTGTCTTTTGTTACCAGTAGCGTAGCGTCAAGTCAGCGGCGGGAATAAATTGGGATGCTGTTCTTTTTCTACACTTCACATGGGCTTTTATGATTGAATATAGTTTATTAATGACATAGCAACGCACACAGGTTTTATGTGCGCATTTGACTTATCGTTTTAATAACGAAGATCAGTGTATTTCCCGCTCGTGTATTTATCACTGAGTCAAATAAGGTCACGTTGTGTTCTTCCAATCAACTGGTTTTATGCTTACTAGTAAAGCCTTGGTCTTTTGAGGCTATTTATTACGAGTAGTATGATTGTGCTGAAAAAATTTTTAGCTATCATGCATAAGCCTCTGTCCGACTGAAAAGTTTCCTGCGTTTCTTATAAAGCAAAGATCAGCTTTTATTTTACGCTGCCGCTATATGATACTGCTGCCGTAGAGTTATAGCTTATTTGAAATAGCCATATGATGCGCCTTATGAGTCTACATGGTGCATTAGCGCAATCGCCTACAGGCAGTGATTTATTTACTAATTTCCTTTCTTAAGGTTGCATATATATTAGCGGTTAAGTTCTTCTTCAATCCACTTTAAACCTTGGCTATCTGCCGACTGCTCTCCAGTTCTTGCCAGTGCTTTAGTGTTCTAAACTTTATCACAATGGTGTAGAAATTCATCTACATAGATAATGCGTAAGTTAGAGATTTAAACTTGGACTAAAGGATGAGAGCATATCTGTAGGAAAACACATTTTATTATATGATACGGCACTTTACGAAAAATACTTTTTCAGTACTCCTTTCAGTTGATTTAGAGAGGAAACGGCGGATGCAACGATTCGTTAGTGAAATGCAGTTGACCTATAGGCATCGTGTGAAATCGCTGCTCATGGTCATTCTGGAATGAGCTGTACTAAACGGTCATGAACATCTACTCGTTTGTTCATGTCCTTTAAGAAATAGACCTGCTAAATTACATGGCATCAAAGGGTACCCAGCTGTGGAAGCTCCACCGATATTAAAGGTAAGAAAATTTGCAGCAGTTGTTTCTCGTAACGGTTACGTGACTGCTTTGATATGGAATTGATATATCGCCCTGTAAAGTTTTTATATGTCCATGGTCAAACAGAAGAAGTGTTTTATATTGAACAGTCACAACTTTTGTTAAAGCACACGATTAAGCATCTGCATTCAAGTAATTTATTGTACAAGTATGCTATGAGAAGTTATCAGCAAATGGACAGAAGAAACTAAGCTCACCAACGCTAATTAGCTGAAGCTTCGTTGCATAAATACCCTAACCGGTGTCGTTCCCTTTTTATGGCCATCCCACGACTGTTGGTCCACTTTTTCTAATGCGACAGTTATTTCAATCATCGGATGACTGAGTGGCTCTCAATTTATCTCGTTTTGCAATAATGAATTTGCGGCGCTTTGCTTACAGTTCTGAGCGTAACAGCAATGATATTTTCAAAAATGATCATTGTTGCAGAATACGCGGTGAATCTGACAACTTTTTTCTTTTCCCTTATTTGGAACAGGTTTTTTAACCTTTCGAATACGCTGAGTATTACTGGCCAATCTTTTCCCGCAGGTTTTGAATTATAGATTTGGCAGTTTTCATGTAAGTTGCTTTCTTCCATTCTAACGTTGGTCATGAAGCGTCTTTCAACAGTGCGTGGACTGGTCCTGGCTGATACAGTGATTTTAAGCTCTTGACATATCCGCGCTGTTTAATTGCCTATTCTTTAGACATTTCTGTGATAATAATTTACTTTATTTAGCTTTTCCTGACGTGCTGCAGGGCAATATTTTTTGCAAGTTTTAAAAATCTTTTTAGTAAATATTTCATTTAAAGCAAAGTAACATAAATTAAGGCAAGGAAGGAAAAAGGTGACAGATTAGCTGTTTACTGAGACAGCTTTGTGATGTTGTTTTACAGATATTCTAATTTCAAAACTGGCAGTTCAAAATGGTCGCTCAGCTCTAATTTTGTTCGCCGACGTTAGAGACTAAAAGTCAAAATTTATCTTCTGTTGTCGCAAAGACTCTTACGCTTCCAGGTGACATTAATTTGAGATTTCCATATTTAGCATTACTTACTAATTGTATTCGTGATGGCTTGAGAAATTGAAAAACATTGATTCAGTTTTTATCACTTTGGAACAGGTTCCCGTAGCTCATTCAATTGTTTTGTACCTTAGTCATTCCAAAAGCAACGTGCAGTTGTTGCTTGTCTTCGGTGCACTACTAATGAACCGTTTCTGGATTTAAATTTGTTTTCTAAAATTTAGCACAGTTTGCAAAACTCGGTAGCTTTTTACGGCAAAACAGATTGTGCAATTTTTGTCCATTAATCTCGATCTCAGTTATGACGGCACTTTCGCTATGTTGCCTTGTAGACCGTCATTTACGTAGTGAATGTCATAAGCAAGTAGTAGGAAACCTGCAGGGCACTGCTGTCATGAAAAATTATTGAAGTCTTAAAATTAGTTTGCCAGCCGTTTTATTGAATGAAGAAGAACTCCTATTAGCAAGGTTTTTGTTAGTCAACTTGTCTTCAATTGTGAATCAAAGTAATTGCATTGGTCATTCTGAAGAAGAAACAGTCTGTGCTTTTCACTAGAGCCAACACGAAGATGCGACGCAAGTGCTGTTTGTTTGCATTTCCTATAGTCTGTTGTGATATCTTCATTGTGCTTTCGACTACCGGCTATAATGTAGCCATAGTTATTATGCTGGACCGTGAAATCAGAGACTGGGAAGATAGTTTCCATTAATGATGGCCGTGTAATTGCTGCCTTGTTTGCAGCTCAGCGAGGCGCAAGTCTTTGGTAACAGGATAGTTGTTTCTTCAGAAATATCTGACTTCTGAATTCTGAAATACCTATTTTTTTGATAAATCACTCTTACCATCGACTTGCACAATTCTTATCGTTTAATGTCTACTTTAGCCTGCCATTTCTTTACAATTGAAAATAATATGTGAATAAGTAAATTATGAAATAATAATAATAATAATAATAATAATAATAATAATAATAATAATAATAATAATAATAATAATAATAATAATAATAATAATAGTAATAATAATACCAACTATTATTATTCTGCTAGAAGATTGATCTTCTTTTTATTTCAAAACCTTCGAAATTCTGTTATACTTTTTATCTTGCTAAACGAAAAAATCATCGCTTGCTTCGTAAAAACAGCTTTTCTCAGTTATTGACTTTGGTTTTGGCCATCTTATGTTCGCTTATGTGACAATACTGAGATCAGACTTTTTAAATGTTCTCACCCATAGCAGTTTTTCTTTGAGAATAGACATTAGGCTGTATGGAAAAAATGAAAATCACTCAGGTGGTTAGTTAAGCATACGATCACACTGTCACCTGCAATGTCCAGGTATGATACCTGTTTATTCTTTGATATGTCAACAGTTAAACAAGAGTGACCGAATTACCGTAGATAGGAGTAAAACGTCCTTGCTCTATTCGCTTGGTTTAACAGCGATAAACTTCTTTTCCACTGGGAACACAGCGTGTTAGTCAGATGGGGCATTGCTGCTTCACCGCATAACTTTAATGGGCATGCCTTGAACTGTCTTCCTAGTCCGCAGCGTAAATGGAGAGCAGAATGTTTTATTAAGGCGCTGTTAGTCATTTTCCCTATATGGGCTTTGCATGTATTTTAGGGGAGTTAGCCTGTGCTGGCTTGAAGGAACGTTTATTAAAGCAGGGCGCAGCAGCAAGTTGCCACCTTTTCCCCTTTAGCTGGAATGTTCTTGCCATCTGTGCGTGTTATACTTCGTTGATGAATAGGAAAACAAGAATACGGTGTGAATGAAGCCTGATTAGAAGGCGTGTTAAGTTGGTCACCTTTTTCGAAGCCTAATACACCTGCCATAGCATGTTCAGAAAGACACGCTATTAAAAGCGTGGTTAATTCTAGAAGGAATTAGAAGCGCAGCTTGCAGAATTAGCACGCTCAATTAAACTTGCCTGTGTACGGGTGTCATATACGCCTCTCACTCACTTATTCTGCATATATTAAACAGGGGCCAAAAAAGTTGGCCCTTTTTTGGCGTGTAATTTACCTACGCCTTCTCCGTTGTGGACTGCATGAGAAAGCGAAGGAAGTTTAAGCAATCGGCGGTCTGATGACCGCAGGCATTCAGTAACTTTAAATCTTTAGTAAATGCATGTAACTTTGAAGTGCACCCACGGCAAGGTGTCATGGCATGTTCGTTAGTCGACTACTTCTGCCTGAAGCTGCTGAAGCCTGAAAAGCTAGTTTTACATGATTCTTACCTGTCAACTGATCTTGTTCATACACATTTTAGAACATTCAAACTGAAACTATTCGGAGCAATTAGTTTCTAAAGGGCGTTCACTTAAAGATTGGAAGTAAGTTAGATGCGTTATGTTTTCTTATAAGAGTTAATAGTTATTGCGTGGAGGCAGAGAGCGTGAGAGAACGCGTGTGTGGGCATGAAATTGGTGACTCAGCTGGGCATGATTCTTTTCATTCCAAACGAAAGTTCAGCGTTATGCTGCCGCGCTATGTACATAAGATATCGCCAATCATATCTCTTCATTAAATCAGCTTTAATTGAACCTGTTTAAGCCGTACATCCAAGACTCGCTTGTACAGTTGTATGCTCAGTTAAAAGCATTATTCCTTGCACGTAATTTACGTTGGCCGATACAGTAAGAAAAGTCAGACTCATTATGCGCATATGCAGCCAACTCGTTGAACATTTTTATCCAGGATTCCATCTTACCGATTTCGTCTCTTCATTACGGCGCAAAGCGACGTTTGCCACTGTAATTTCAGAGAATTTTGCGTTACGAATACCTTTCTATGTCAGAAATATTTCGTAATTTCCATAGTTAAGGACTGGAGCGGATGCGTAAAGTTTTTTCTGATAACTGGTCCGTAATAAGCGGACAGTTGACTGCTAATTGTTTGATATATGAAAATTATTGCTAAAATAGGATAAGTGTCAATGAAGCAATTTTGCCTTTGCATCTTCTGTTTGTAATTATTTCGTTTTAGCCTGAATTGTAATGTAGTCATCATAAGGTTTGAAAGCAAATAGATACAGCAGTTTTTACCTTCAAATTGGCAGCAAATTTTATGCTCGCGACCTTCTGGTCAGCGAGACAACAATATTTCCTTTAGTGCGCAGTGTAATACAGCCGTCGTGGGACATTTTTACAGCTGGTCAAAAAATTTTCAAACAACCAACCTAACTAGTTTACTTAGCAACGCGTGAGAAGGTTTTGTTAATCTTTCATTGGCCTTTGATGAATGACCACCAAAGTGAACGATAGTTAATTGTCTGTTTAAATAGCTTCAGCCAAATCAACCCCTCTTGATGCTCATTGTCATTAGAAGTTTGCACGTCGCGCAAATGTTCAAATTAATTGTAAATCACGTGCTGAAATAATTCAATTTGCTGCTATTCTTTTACGTGAAGTCAGAAGTAGCGTGACTACCAAAATAGAACAAATAATTCTAAATTAGTTCCTTTCGCAGTGTCAGCTGAAATGTCTTCTTAATTTAGTTGGTTCTTCTTGAATTTTCTTTTATTAACGATCCAATCCATCTGCTACTGCGTAGGTTGTTTCAGCTGGCTAAGTATTTAATTTATGTACAGTTAGCTGGAACGAAAATCACGTAGACCTGTTGCCTCGAGGAAATTATATTGTTTAGATTAACCAACCTAGCACTATAGGCTGCGAAAATGGGTTCCTCACACCCACAAAGAACTGCGTTATTGTTTAGATTAACCAACCTGCACATAGGCTGCGAAAATGGGTTCCTCACACCCACAAAGAACTGCGTTTTGAACTGTTAATATTAAAAGGGTTAATAATAGATCACGTATACCGACTGATACGGATGAATGTAATTCGGTTTCTAACCTAGCAGTACGTGACTGCGTCGGCATATACATTGCTTTTAGTAATAATACATTGTTTTTGTTACGCCTTCGTGACCGCGCGGCTATTAAGTTTATTCCACTTACTCACACCTGCTCATTTCCTACCTAACAGTTGGCTCTCTGCATGCGCGCCGAAACTGGATATTAGCAGAATTTAAATATATTCTGCTCATCCTTTGTTTTATCAGTTTAGCATCGCCAAATAGGCTGGTGAGTCTGTGGACATATTCTTAGCACTATTTTCAGTGGAAATTGTTAGTACTGCTTTCTACTGAATATAATGTTAACTTCAGTGGAAGGCGTAAAGCACAGATTGGGATCCACGGTTCCTATGGGGACAGCTTACATTTCAGACAGCTTTGATAATGTAATGAGAGGCATCATCAACATGCACTTTTTTATCTCCCTTCAAACCTGGACTGGCAAACAAGCGCTTCCCTTTCTATTATTATAACTCATCATAATTTTTTAAGAGCGAACTGTTTAGTAGTACTCCACCTGTGAGTATTTCTCCATTTGACTTGATACGTTTGCATGTAAGAAGGTAATTTATCTTAAGACTGAGCTGACGAAGTGCCATTTGAAAGCGCCTTTCTTTTGGGTCATCTGATCAGGTTAGCGGAAATTGTTCTGCTTTTTTCAGCATCCGCTAATTGTTCTGTTCCAATTACAGTTATGCTGTGTATACGATGTATCATAATTCGAAGTAGAAAAGCATGTTAGCATAAACTCCATTGGTAACTTTTTCCAGGGAATTTAGTTTCTCTCTCTCCCTGCCGTTTCAAGAAGGGAGTTTCCACAACTTTACGTTCACGCAGTGAAACGCATATCAGTCAATCCTCTCTCCAATGTACTAATTCTTCTTTTGGATGTGAAGTAATGGCTTGAAAATGTGGTTTCTTCGTACGGGACCGTATGTTTTCATAATGCAAAGGTTTTATTACGGAATAGTAATTCACAACCGCTGAAGACGGGTCCCGGTCGACCCGAAAGCTCCGGAGTTTACGCGCATTAAAACGGGAACTATTCCGTAATAAAACCTTTGCATTACGAAGTAATGGCTGCCAAAACGTCCTTGCTCACTACCAAAAGTCTTTATCATTCCATGTTAGTCGTTTGATTACTACTCATTGATGCTCAATTCTTAGTAACATAGAGGGCTTTGGGTATCACTGCTTGGACGATTTTACTTGGAGGCATTCATAAGAATAACATCAAGAATAATTTGCATGGTTGCGCGGCATTCCGATGCGCAACTGTTACCTGTCCTAAGATAATATTCAAATTATACTTATTAGCGAAGTCCATAAGTACAACTAGCGTACGCAAGCGTAGTTGCAGTGCTATATTCAAATGATGCTAGGAATTTAGTCATCTTTCGCAGCATATCTCATTTAGTTAGCAATCAAATTTCGAACTGGCCTAGTCGCAAGGACTTCCCATTCCATTTATTTACTGGTATAATAAACAATGCGAGGAAGTATTGAGCCTTAATGACTTTTGTGGTGGTCCAAAACGCTTTGGGACGTCCGTACTCCATCAGTGTTTAGCAAGTCAGTTGCTGTGCAATGATGACGGGATGCAGGTGTCCAGAAAGCTTTGCTTTTTAAAAAAACGTCAGCAAATAGTTTTAGTCGCTACCGAGATTATGAAATCATTAAAAAAAGCTATGTTTTCAAAGCATGATACCCGTTGTCAATAGACCAACGGCGGCATGCTTACATACCCTTACAAACGTTCGTCGATTTTCAAAGTGAAATATGCTTCACAGACTGTTTAAACGAAAGTGCAGTACATCTGACCACCCTATAAGGTTATTCACGTTTTACTTTAGCATTATTCAAGAATATGAGATTGCAGGAAGCTGTAATTTATGCTAGCAATTTGTTTTAAAATGAGTAGTCCACATATACCCTCATAGATTAGGATATCCCCTGCGTGATAGGTGGTACCTTTAATTCACTCTGTGTATACGTTGGTGGTTGTGTCATTATTGCTGACTTTAATTTTAGACTAACAACTGGTTGACTTATTTTTAGCTGTTCCTTTCGTGGTTTTACAATTTCATTCCTTTTTATGTCTCGCTTTGAAAGTTATGCAGAAAATACCATCTCCGAAACCGTTCCTTCTCTATCCGGTAAGCACCTCTAATACAGCATCAATGTTTAATCAATATCGTTGCTAACTTGTACGTTCAAACTGGATTCAACTTTAACCACAACGAATGTATTTGTACTCACGACTTGTTTTCATAAGCAGATATTCCCTTACACGCAAAATGAAGCATTGATTGGTACCCAGAAATTTCCTTTGTACGCCGGATCAGCAGACGCGGCAGCTTTGGCGCGGATGCCCAATTGACTGTTGAGTTCTTCTCCTTTCCAGGACTTTAGAGTGACAATTAACTGCTTGCCAATCAATTTCGCTCCGTTCTCATCAGATTCGTTTGCAATGCTATTTTCACCTCCTGTAAGAATGCTGACTTCAAAAAGCTTCATTCACTTAATCACATTGTCACATTCTCACTGCGTTCTTTAACTTTATTTGCGGCCAAGTTTCAAGTGAATAGCCAGTTGTCAAGCTGCCTAAAAAGGATTAACTTTTCTTGAAAAGATTCGCATATTGGCGCGACAGGCTGCCTATTCATCTTATCTTCTGCCGTGTACTTCACATGTTGGCAATTGCTGTTGCTGCTGCTATTGCCATGCAGATGGATAGTGCAGAAATACGGTTGATCATAATTCACATGACTTCATGGAAAGGTTGGTGTGAAATTTAGCAGGTAAGTCCGTCAGGACGGAATATAAGGCGGGTCAACCGTTTCAAGGTCATTAATTCCGGCTGCCTGAAAGAAGCAGCATAACCTCATGGCCTTGCTGCTAATGCTCAAAGAACGGCAAATTCGAACAAATAACAAACCGGTTATTCCGTTGTCTAAACTATAAAACTTGGCCCCTTGTCTGGCTAAGTCGTATTAGAGCAGTCAAGTTCATCAGCATAAATTTATCAAACAAAAAGTTGGTTAAGGTAGTTTTACAGCGCGGGATATCGTCTGGATGAAGTGACCAGGGCTAACTGACACATCAAGCAGAATTTAGTGTCTTTATAAATTTTCCTACATTGCTTGCTGCCCTAATTGATCTGAGCTGGGTTGAATAATCATTCTCACGGAACAAGAAAGGTATAATCTTACATTCAGGAAGTAAAGTTCTGGCAGTAAGTGAAAGCTCAAGTGGCTGACAACTTGCATACCTTTTATCAGGTTAACAAGATGCTGAGCGTCTTAGGTGTCACTGGGAAAAATATTGATCATATCACGTACAGCCATGCATTGCACGTTAGTCAAACATCTCATCCACTGTTAATAGAGTAACTCACTTGTTGTAATGTTCTTATCATTGTTGAGCAGTGCAGTTAATTTTAACATTAGTCGGATTTTCATGTACCGCACCTGCCTGTTGATATATTTAGCTGGAAGAATGCAAGGCATCTAAGTGGATCCATTTAACAGGTCAAAAATTCCATGTGTCACTATTCCTGTCCGTTTATTCTTCGTAATAAACTTTTTAGCCTGCCTTCATAGGCACGCCCAGATGAATTTTGCCTTCTCTTAGGCACACCCAAGTATAGCTGCCCTCTTTGAAGCTTTCACCGCATAGCTTCGCGGAATCCTTGCTTACCTGAACAAAATTCTTAATGATTTTAGCATTATCAACTTGTCACCAATCCTGAAGTTTTAATATTAATATTTTCAACAAAAAATTTGGGCTCGTGTTGACTTTAGGTTTCCATTTTAAATATTCGTATTTTTTAGCTTTCATGCTTCCAGGTAATCCGATAGAAGCAAGTTGATTAAGCCATCTTAAACAGCTTATGAAAGTAGACCGTGCAAGCTACGTACATAGTTGAGTTCTCTTAAGTGTTTACAAAATAGAGACATTCTCATTGCCTTAAGGGCTAAGTGGTGAGCACCAGAAGCAGGATTTGTTTGAGAAAGCTTCCGCGATGGTGCAAATGCTTAGCCCCTCTCTCCACGGAGGGATAAAGTTTGAAATAGTTACAATTGAAGCAAATGCTTAAAACGCTATTGGCTTGCATGAATAGCGTTGCGTCAAACCGTTGCATCAGCATTTCAAGCCCCCTTTTCGCCGGGTTGATTACGCATTGCATAAATTCAGAATGGAACAGTCCTACAAATCACCGTTGTTTTCAATGTCCGTTAAGGAGTGGCCTCTTGTAGTCAACAGTGAAAAAGGGCTCTTAAATCTATTCCGTACGAACTGCTGTCGCTAATTGGCTGCAATGGCTTAACCCTATTGCCTACCAGTACAAAACAGACTAGCAGGGCAAACCTGCTTACCTGTACCATTGAAGGGATTTTCTTTAAGTGCCTAACAGAGCGGTCTTCGGAATGGGCGTACTTATTTTGTCTATCTTTTTAACTAAGAACTGGCTTGCTTAACACTGCAAAAAGTGGATTTAGCGGTTAAACGGTATCGTCATTGTTGGTGCGTTTTTCAGAAGCACGCGTCGCTAATCACCATTTAACTTCGGCACGAGCCACTAGTACTTCAAGCATGGAACAGCTGAGCGCAGCGTGATTCATAGTTTGCTCTGCCGACATTTTCACAAAATTAAGCACGTGTTTTCGCACGTGGTCGCATGCCCAGAGGTCGAGTGGCAAAGGAACAACGCTGTCATGACGGAAGACGCAACAGTGCCGAGGAAGTGGTTTATACGACCTAGCTAAGAGGGTAATTTTCCGTTGATTCCAAATGCTTACGTTATAAACTTCCATTTTCACATGCCCAAGAAGCCGTCGACAGCAGGTTGAACAACAAGCAGACGCGACCATCGAGAACAACTGTATGTACAGTAACCAGAGCGAACCTGTATACATTTACAGTACTCTGAGCCGCAGGGAGGGAAAGTGGCATTGATCGATACGACTTCTTTGGCTCTGGAATGTCATCGCTTCGATCGATTGGTGGCGCTGGTCGTCACAACGGTGACCGACAAAATGGCGGGCCCTGTTTTCACACTATTCCGCAGATCCTCTGGAGACGACTCGGCGTGTTCAACGAAACTGCGCTTCATTTGTAAGGGGTATTTTGAGCCACAAGACTGGTTTCCAGTTCCGCTGGAACGGTAGCGGACGCAAATTAGACTTACGTATTAGACGTTTTAAGCTACCACCAGCGCGTTCATTCGATGAGGAGCCTTCAATCAGAACTTTATTCGTTGATCACGAGTCTCGCTCAGATGGAGAATGCACTTCGCCTTTGCTGCGCCCGTAGCTATCTTATTATTGCTACAGGCAACTGCTGACGACGACGTTTGCCAAGCATTAACGGCACCTGTTTTGGTCACCCAGAATCGTCATCATCTGTGTGACCTTTCTTATAGGTTGCTTCTGGTCATGGAAAGTTTCATCATCGTCGAACTCTTGTTGCTTCTTGACTTAAACTTCTATAATGTGTGGTATTGGACATAAGCACCACCACGTGCGTGCATCCGAGGAGCAGTTGGCGCGGTCGTTAGCTTGCAGCGCGTGGCAGGCGCCGCGCGCCTGGTCGGTCGTTCCCGCTTCTTCTTCTTCTTCTCCTTCTTCCTTTGGAAAGAAAACCTCTTTGCTTAGTTATCCTTCGTTGCAGGTTTGCCAAACGTTGCGTCTTCGGTGGAGAAATGGGTCGAAAGAAGATACAGATTTCGCGTATACAGGACGAAAGAAATCGGCAGGTAGGTTTTATAGGCAAACTCTGTCGGCATTCGACGCTTTACACCTTCCGTGTATGCGCAGGTTACGTTCACTAAGCGAAAGTTCGGATTAATGAAAAAAGCCTATGAACTGTCCGTACTATGCGACTGTGAGATCGCTTTGATAATTTTCAACTCGAGCAACAAACTGTTCCAATACGCCAGCACTGATATGGACAAGGTTCTGCTTAAGTACACTGAATATAATGAACCGCACGAGAGCCGCACCAACGCTGACATCGTCGAGGTTAGTCAACTTTTCCTTTTGTTAGTACATTTATTGCGTTTGGCCAAAATAATGATCAATTTAAATGTAAAAAGCTTTTGAACAGTGATTCTTCCATGTTAGAAATAGGCAGTAGCGCCAATTGGCTTGCTCAAAAACACTGCGTTCGATCGGTCAATTGGCAGGGCGTAAAAACCGTTCGATCACATTCACCACCCTTCATCCGCCAATCGATCCGTTATGCACTGTTCTTTCAACTATCTGCCATAAATCTGTACTAATCGATTGGTATACCGCTGGTCAATGCCTTGCCATGTTTGCGCAACGATGGATTCATGGTGGGAAAGGTCGAAACATTTTCAGCCAGCCGAGCACACATTGTAGCATCGTTGACCTGTTCCCACCGGTGCCGTAGCGACTGCTCACCTATATAGTAGTTTATCAAAAATCGATTGATAAGCTGGCAAAGTGTCCCAAGGACTCAGCCTGTCTCCTTGTCCTTTAACCCTTTTTTGTTTAACTAAAATTGAGACACGTTCATCACTGTAGCTGCGGGGCAGCGGTTTGTCAATCAATGCTATCTTTCAGTTGAAAGTTGTTTCATTTTGGCATGCCGTCGTCGTCGTTGAGCTTCCAGCTCTCTTTCTCTCTCTCTCGCGCGCGCGCGCTGTCTCTATCTCTCTCCTTTTCTCTGTCACCAGTACGTATGAGTACTCGTTTGGTGAATCGAAACTTCTCAAGCTACCTCGTCAGTCGAATCCAATCGCAACCATAACGTTAAGCATAGCCCCAATTTGTGTAATTGGACTTTGCGTTGGCAGTTCCTTTCGCAGCCGTTATTTTTGTGCGACCACGCAGGCGTATCGTCCGCGTTTTCACGTAGATTTTCAAACTGTACCGATACGTCATCCATTAGAGACAATCGCTGTCAACTTAAAATTGTAATCAGTAAGGGAAGATGTCCTGTCGTGAATTCAGGTCGCCCAGATCAAAACCGGTACAGCTTGAGTATGCGTTCTTCCACGACACGTTTGCACTTCCCGCCTTTGCCTTCCACAACTTTCCATTTTCCTCTTTCCTTTTCGGCTCAAAAAAGTAGTCATTCACCTGACTCTTTCCTGTATCTCTCTTTAGTCTGTTTAGTCCATTTGTTCTTACTGCTTTATGGCATTGACAGCTACGACGTTTGTACGTTATAAATTTCCAGCCTTATTAGGCACACTTACCTAACTATGACGATTCAAAGAAAGTATACTTTTTGTGGAAGAAGTTCCTTCTAACTGCTACGCAACGAGCTCCAGCTAGTTTTTTATTACAACCTTCCGTCTAGGGCATCCTTCAGCATGTCACCCTTGGAATGCCATCAGTCATGATTAGTTTCATTTACTTACTGTACACGAAACTACTTTAAAATAGTTTGCGGTTTTTTTCCCGTATTTGAAAAAGCGGAATGAGAAACGGCATATTTTCTCAAAAGGCTCAATGCAGCGATAAACCGCTTAACTTGTCACTGCTTGTGAACGTCACATTGTGTGCTCACCACAGTTCACAATGTTTAGCGTTGGTGATGGTCACCTATAGCTGCGTGCATTAAGACTTGACATATGGTTATGGCAGTTTAATCAAAATGACTTAGCCGGCGGTAGCGTCACTTCTTGCTTATACCATCCGGAAAACGGAAGTAGAATCTTCTTGGCGAAACATTTTTGAAAAGATGTCTAACTTTTTAAAGCAATTGTCTGCAGTTAAGCTGTCAAGGGCGTTACTGGTTCTATAGAAACAGAAGGAGCGGTTCGCCAACCGCTTTCTCCTTTCGACCAGACGTCGCGCGACTTGACGGCCGTAAGTTGAACGGTGAACCGCCTTTGGCGGAATGATCGGCAATTATCCGCAAAAGGCCATAAGTTTATGCATAATTAAAAATCGCATTTGTTCTTTTCCGTCATTTGCAGTCAACGCGGGAACCCGTTGCCCGGTGATGACGACCGTCTGGATCCGTCCAGGCTGGTTAGTTTGAACAATTACCGCCTGAAAACGAGGGGGACGATCATTTTCCTTTTTGTAATTGCAGCTTCGATACGGACTGACGTAAATCCCCTTTAATGGGACCGACTGGAAGTTTCTGGGCAATAAGGCTTCAAAATATGCACTCTGTAGATCCATTTACTCCATTGCATTAGTATTTGAGCAACCTGACCTTTGACAAAACTTGGAAAACCAACGTTTGCTTGCAGATTGAAAACTGACCAACTAGTACTTGAAATAACCTTATAAAATAAATACGTGAAACATATGTGAGCGTTAAAGTTACGTATACATAGCTGAGGTTGTCTCGTAACGCGTTGAGTTAGTTCTTGGCGTCATATGAAGCACGTAAAATATAAGCATATGAGGGTTTATAATGCAAAAACTTTATTACGGAATAATTCCCGTTTAATGCGTGCTAACTCCGGAGCTTTCGGGTCAACCGAGACCCGTCTTCAGCGGTTCTAAATTATGGATATCCATAATTTAGAACCGCTGAAGACGGGTCTCGGTTGACCCGAAAGCTCCGGAGTTAGCACGCATTAAACGGGAATTATTCCGTAATAAAGTTTTTGCATTATGAAAACATACGGTCCCGTACGAAGAAACCACATTTTCAATGAGGGTTTAGGGCAAAGTTTCTGAAATTTTCTTAGTTGTAAACAGTAGGAGCGAGTTGGAATGCCAAAAGTCCTTTATGAAAGTCAGGAAATTCTTTCTAACGAGATGATATAGTGCAATTGTTCTCCGCGTTAGTCGTTATACATCTCCAGCTCTGAAACGCCCCGCTTTTTATTCTCGTTCAGCCAAATCCTGAGGCTTCTTGCTAAAAATTTCTGGTGCATGAACTAGGCAGTTCCGAACGCTTCGAGTAAGACGCGTGCGCGTAGTAGAGGCCCTTTCTTGCTCGCTTTCATTGAAAACCTTTTGTGCGGGAGCAAAGCCATGCAGAGAACAATGGTAAGATTGTGTTATTGAATAAGACATCTGCATTGATGAAATATTGCGTCTTTGTTATAATTCCATGTTTTCCCCTTTTCTTGCTTGGCTTTAATCAGGCTGTTGTAACGCAGATTTTCGTGTAATACCGCTTCGTAATGCACCTTTTTTCAGAGATTTGAGCATTAATAAAAAGTTAGTTTTAGTTGCTTTGTCATTGCATTTTTCTTGCGCGGCAGCTGCTTTTATAGTTACAAGCTCCTTCGAGTGCTGCCTAAGCCATTTCGCCACGTTCATGTTATAAATATTTAATCTATTGTAACTGTTGGTCCTTAGTTTATATCATTACCAGATATCTGCGTGGCATTCACTTATCTCTGATGGGTTTCCAGTTTCAGTCTTCTCATCTTGTTATAATTTCAGCTTCTCGCTAGGAATAAGTCGTTATAACTTTTTAGCAGATGGGTGGTCAGATTGTCGAACGCTGCTGTGTAAAAGCGAACTGCTTTGCTTTACGCCCTTCGCGACAGTGTACGCATCATCTCAACTTTTTTGGGCACTCATTAGTAGGATGCGAAAGTGCGTGGTAAAACATCTGCAATTCTTAGCGGCAAGGGCGTATGCGAAGCGAAAAAGTTACCGCTTAACTTTTCTCATGTTTTTCCAGCTTTTTGCAAAAAGATTTCACCGATACTTTTGCACCATAAGGCTCAACCGTGTAGGTAAAAGAAAGTTTAGTTTAGTCTCTGCGCCTATGCGTTAGCTGAAAAGCATAACAAATAAGAAAGTATGAATTTATTTACTAAAAGGATTTGTACAAAAGTGACTGTAAAGTTCTTCAATGAACATCTCGTAATTACAAGCTGAAAGCTGTGCTTCCCTGAGCGCGATGCGGAAGATTGTTGTGCTTCAAAAAGTTGATCGACCCAATAAGGCGACTGTCCTCACGTTGAATTGCCGAGTCACTGTAGATTAAAACGATACCTGGATTTAGCTTCGTTTATGCGGTACCGCGTTCGCTCTCGTCATATTAATATGGCGTTCCCATTTCAGTATTTATGTAGTAACTGATTGAATGCTGGGCACTTCATCAAGGAAAAACTGTTGCGCCCACTAGGCGTGTACCTCTAATGCAGCCCACTGTAACAGAATGATTAAGGCCAAAGTTCTGCCGGAAGTTCATTTGAAATATATTTTGCAATTTAACGTAAGACAAGCTGATTTTTCTGGATCATTTTCACCGTTGTCGCTTGCTTCGGTGGTTAGTCTCCTGAATTCGCGTAATGCACGCCTGGGCTGCTTGTTACACGCATTAGTATCTTCTAACTTTCTTGTGCCATATCTCTATCAGTAATTTAGGGAACAACATTTGGCCTACAGCTTTTTTGTTTCTGCCTCCAGTTTGGTGCATATTTAAAAAACAATTGGCTCGCTTGCTGACTCGGAATCCTGCTGTGATTACCTTCGGATATTTTAAAAGCGTTTACTATTTATCAATGGATTTTGGCGCCTTTCGTGTTTAGATGCTTGCTATTTGTAAAACAAAATGTTTGCATCGTCTGTGCACTGATGTTTTACGCGTGAAAAGTACTTTTCTGCGTAACGGTGTGTAAGTACGCGGCAACGCATTTTGTCCAGCACGTGCAAACAATTTTTAATGAAGTCCTTGCAAAAATAGGAACCTTATCTGATCAAATTTTTAAAGTTGGCAAACATCCATTCAACTTGGTCGATAGACTTCGTAAACTATGCGCGGAACTTGTGCGAACGTAACAAGTAGTCATAATAGCCCAGCTCAGAAAGGCTGCATCTATCGAAGTTATATAGCAAGTTCGCTAGGTGCAGCACCTCTACACTTGATTTACTGCACACGTTGTGCTTTCTTGTTGGAATTTCTACTCGCCTTTTGAGCGTTAGTGTGAGAATGTTTAGCTGTGCGTAGAAAGTCCTTAGTTTACGACGTTCCACGTTATCTAAACACGGATACGTAAATTGTTATTCTTAGAACTGTCATAGGCAGTATTTCTTCTTGTTTGGCGCTTCTTTGGGTGACAGGCAGGAAGTTTCTTCATTTCGTATTTAAACACTGTGGGAGGTTTTAAATATGCGGTTGTGAGGTGACTTTATTCCTCCACCTCTTATTGACAACTTCTAGGGAAAATATTGCATTTATTTTTGTCAAATATTAAAATAGGTCGCGTATTAAGATGGAACCTGAAGTTTTATTCATTTTGCTTCTTAGGATGACTTCATTGGCATTTTTCTCTCCTGCTGTTTGCTGTGAGCCACCTCAAGCGAAACCGTGCACCCTACTGGTTTACTAATTTTCTACTCTATGTAGTTGAATTTTCTAAGTATGCGATGCTCGTGTAGCATGTCCGTTGTCTGCTTTTCCGCCAGCAAGTAATATCTTTATCAAAACATGTAGGTATGTTCATGTTCTCAGCTTTTTTGTGGAACAGTTGCGATGATTATTTCTGCGGGTTCAAGTGCATACATTTAAGCTGTTCAAGTACCTTTCAGCTGAAATGCTGCATGACTGCCTACGGGGACGGTTACAGAAGAGCATAATGAACATTAGAATTTCTTTTGAAAGTATAAAGCGTTGATTTGTCGCGTGATTCTTGCCAGTTATTCCTACTTAAAAGGCTGACTAGTTGATTATTTAAGCCAAAACTTATCTTTGAAAATTTTACCTGGAACTCCTGCAGGATTTGTTTGCCTATTTCTGGCACTAAACTGCTCTTTCCTTTTATACCGCTCGTTACAGGACTCTACTGCTTGCACCAGTAAGTGCAATGTCCTTGGTGTTGAATTGAATCAGCTTATTCTGCCTGACTGGGCGTTTAGACTTTATCTACTTCATTATGGTACTTCTAAATGCACAGTCTTTTCTAAGGCTTTCCTTTTTGCCCACTCTGCCAGTCTTATTGGACTGATAACTTCAGTTCTCTCGTCTTGCCAAGTCTGAAGCGTGTTCCACTTTCAGATTCAACCATTACGCGTTATTTGTAGAACAGATGACCAACAGACTTGTGAGCGAGAGAAACTTTTTCGTTTTTGCACAGCTGAACTTACCATTGAGGAAAACCGCAGCTTTTCGTGCTGATAATCTTAATTCCTTTTAAGTATTGAACCATTTAATTTGCATAGTATTATCTTCTCAGTATTCACTTCATATGTAACTACTGAGCCTAACTGCGAGCTAAATCCCTCAGACTTCGTTGAATTTTAAAGCAAGCCTATACTTTGTTATCAGTAGTTTCTTGTCATGTTATCTTATTCTAAATTCTGACAACGTTTTCTTTCTTTCCGTCAAAGCGTATAAAGTCAATATTTAGCAGTAGTGTAATCCAATTTGCGCGTTTAAAGTAGTGTTGTTAGCCCCGCTTGAAGAATGACTGCTCTGGTAGCTCTTGTTTTTTCAATGGCTTTCCCTTTCACTCTTTGGGCTACCCGTTGTGCTACTCTTCATTCTTGCCGCGGTGTGTGTGGGTTTTCATTGCTTTGGCGAGAAAAATGAATGCCTTCTCGTGAAGATCTTTAAGCAGAAATCAGAGTAAAATTACTGCTGATGTGTTTATCATGATATCTAAATTGTTTAGCATAGTTAACCATTACTGCCAGTTGCGCGAGGAGAATTTCGACAAGTCGTGTCATTTCCAAGGAGACTCTTTGTTGAAAGTTGCAGAAAAGTTCGTGCTTCTTAGGGCAATGAAAATTGTTCAGTCATTACATTGAATACATTTCACCTGACGTGGTGCAGTACGCTCTATCATTTGCTGCCCTATTGATCATACCTTTCTTTTCCAGTGTTGAACTTCCTACATACATTATTGTGGTACTGTTGCTTCAGGAAAGAATGAGCGACGTCACTCTTTACAATTAGTGAAAATTAAAACGTAAAATGGCAGCGCGATTAACCGCGGCAACATGCAATCTCTACGTGTTAATATTTCATTACCGCTGGAATACGTCTTGTTATGGCATAGATCTACTCACCCGTGCGATCAGTTTCGGGAAGTGCAATAGACTCTTCAAAATACGTCGTTAACGCTAGCTTTACAGTTGCTCCTACGCATGAGTTGCACTTCCTGGTTTATCTTGAATAAATTAATGCGTCTATAGAGAAAATGAGTATCAGTAGTTTTTACGTTGTTGCTGTAGTGAAACAGCCCTTCAACTAACGGAGGGTGCCGCTGAGATTCTTTATTTAACACAAGAAATTTGGCGACAAACGACTGAAAGAACTCAAGGCAGAGCTGGTGAAAAATAGGTTTCTGCAATGCTGCACGTATGTTTCAAAAAAGTAATCCTTACTGTTGCTGCGCTGTTCGCTCGCAATCATGAAGTTTTGTTTGGAATGGTTTGATTTATGCGATTGAAATGCTTTGAGCTTTCTCGGTTCGGTGACATCTGCGCAGCATTCATTGACAGATGTGCGAATTGCATTCCTGCGTTTTCCTGATGTTCCGCCCTAAGAATGTGCGTACATTCGAAAAATTTTCTCTTTTTGTGATCATAGAAACTTTGCCTTTCTGCTAAACATGCCTGGATTGCAAGGCTTCGGCATTCACAAAATTCAAATTCGTAGCATTCCTTTGAACTGGCTTAGGCCTGTTTTTATAACAAAAAGTTTCTATGCTTGAAGAAGGAAATTTTAAGCAACTGATGGACACGCAGTTAGGTTAGCTTGATCTTGTGGTTGGAGTTGAAAATACTGATATCTTAAAGAGGATCACCTAACTGTTTGTTGATAGTATCTTCATTCTCTCCTCTACCGCTGCTGTTACTTCGCTGCTTGCGTTCTCCGCTCCGTTTGCGTGTGTTGTACAATTCCGAAGTTAAAAGCAGGTGGGCATGCATGTTGCACTTGCAAATGGAATTCTTCTGGTTGACAAGTCATGCGCATATGTACGTATCATTCCAGTTAATCATGTTCGATTCGAAATTGAGCTATCAAATGTGGTACTTTTTCCTTTCGTTTTGTCTTACCATCGTTGTCCTTTTAAGACCGTTGCCAATCAGCTATAAGAAATAACTCATCGCTCAGAATAACCTAAACTGTAGTCCAGTATAGGAAAGGTCCGTTTCGAAAGGTGGGAAGAGCGATTTTGAAAAATAAGTTTCATCATAACATGTTGACGCACGTACTAAAAATGGTCACACATTGATGCATTTCTGCGCTCAGTTTGCATTGCTATTTAACGAAGGACATACCATTACGATGTAATACGTTACTGTTAGTCCCATTAAAGATGTCAACATTCATTGCGTTCTTATTTTGATACTCCTAGAATCTCTGTACTGCCAACGTTAAGTAAAAATTTAGTTTTTGGAAATAGCAATTTTCTATGTCAGCTAACTGTCGGATTGGTAAACGTTGAGACCTACCTTGTCTCTTGTAGTAACGTGATTGTTTTTTCTCACAGATACTACTTTTATAGGCTCTCCATCGGAAGGAACATCGAAACACCGTAGGTGTTGTGAGCCAATGCGCTTCGCCAGATTCAGACGATGACAGTTTCGAAGGAACGTCACCTGTTCCGAATGCTCACCAGGCCCAACAGTTTGCTCCGCAACAAACCCATTCACCCATAAAGGAAGTAGACAGCATGTTTTCACCGCCAGTGGGTGCCGGACACGTGCCTCAGGCTTCGCGGACGGTAGATTTAAATTTGAATAGAGTAAGTTTTTTTTATAGTCGGTATGCACTCTATTTAATTGCTTTTTGCAGTTCACAGCTGCAGATGTTTCGCTTCCTTACGTTGCCCATTTTTAGAACATAATGAATCACCAGTTTAGCCAGTTCTTACCGACAACAAGTTGTTCCGAGTACAATCATCTCAGCGGTAGCGTTCTGCCAAATGGTTTCCATGTCGACAGGTCTAACCGTCCGGTGAAGGATGACGATAATAGTTAGTAGCGTTTGTTTTCGTTTTAAGTTTTAGGTTAAAGCTTTAGACTTCTCGGTGTATGCCTTAACTTCTCGTCAGAACGATGTTTCGGATTCACAACCTGGCGTGAGCCGACCGATGCTACCGCACGCCCAAGGGGCTTCTAAATCACGTCTCACAGAGGGTACCAGTTTTCGACTAGGAATGGCCAATCCCACAATTGACCCAAGAGTAATATGCCTTTCTAAAATGCTCCAATTGCTCACTAAGTTTTCCACCCGACTTAATTTAGCAGAGTCATGAGCATACAAGAATGTTGAGCAATCCGAACGCATCCTTGCCGACCTCAGCTTTAAGCAGCTATCATGGTAGTTTGTCAGCTGGTTTGACTAATGGTTTCTGCCTTGTATGACTAAGAGATTGTAGCCTAATTAGCATGGTTTCAGACTTTCAGTTGCCCTCTTCAGACCTCAGTCTTTTGGGAAGTTTCAACTCTGCAGCGCTGCTAGGCAACTGGTCAGGGCAGCCTCCGTTGGGACTTAATGCATCACAGTAAGTAGCTCTGGTCTGAATCGCTCCATAGTATTTTTATCCTGCTTTTTTAAGTGGATTAGCCGTGCATGAATTGTCCGTTCTGAACAGCGCTAGAGCGCCTAACAGCGGAGATGCTGCAATCATGCATGACAGCACTACCGTGAAATCAGTCCCAGTTTCTGCAAGAAACAAAGTCGACTCTCTTCGGTGCCCAGTAAGTGTAAGGTTAGCATTTTTTGCATTCTACAAGTAGACTTATCATTGTAGAATCCCCGTGCGGGCAATATTCTCACCAGTTATTCACCAACGACTGAGTTAGGCGAAAACGAAAGGAATAACCAATACAAGGATCAGCCGTTGGTGAAACGAACTCGGATTGACCCGAATTCTCCAGTTATTTGGTCATAGCCGGCAGGTTGGCTGTTAGCCCTAATGCCTCCTTCTTTAGTATCTCATGAGCCGACAGAGATGTAGTTTTACCCACATTTGATCAAGTTAGTTTGTCTTTCAAGTTTTACTTCAACACTTGTTTTGGCTATAGTACGCTAACTGTTGAACTCAAAATGCGCAATGAGCTATACTAATGGCTTTTGTGCGTCAAAAAGGCAGTTACTTCTCATATTTCCCTTCTACCAAACTGTGACTACTGCGATGAAATCTTTTGTTGCTCCTTTGCACTGGGCGTACAAGGAATCGTTTGTATGTTCTTTTAATTACCTGTTTTCCATGCCCTGTTCGTCCATGTCGTGGACGGTCGATTGTGCCATCCGGACAAAATACTGGTTCATAATTTTAGCATTCGTTTACTCGCTGTCTCTCTCTTTCTCTCTCTCTCTCTCTTTCTCGCTGACGTGAGTTTCCAGCGGGCTTTATGGTTGGAAGGGAATTGTGATATCCCTCTGAACGAATTTTCGTTGCCCAGTAGTTGTTTTCAATTCGCTACGTGTTTCCGGCAAAGAGAAGTAGCGTATTTCGCCTCTGGTTGAACGTTTCCAAATTTAGCTGTTGTATCGTTGTGGCTATTTTTCCTGAGTAAATTAATTACGTTATCAGGAACAGGTCAATGTTATCCGGTTTGTCTTTGGCCACAGGATCAGCTCACTGGCGTGGTTTTCCTTTTTGCGTTCTTCTCAGTTTGTCTTTTCAGTGAAACGCGCTCACCTCCGTAGACGCTTAATGGCAGTGCTTTCAGACTGTCCTTTGAATTGCTGAAATGTTTCTTATCCATATCCAAGCAAGTATTCACACGTCCAGCTGTCGTATGCACTTCTGCTTTTCTTATATGGCATGCTGCTCACTTAGATTTATCCATTTAGGGCAACTGAAAATGGAATACTTGAACTGTGTATTAGTCTAACTCGATAAACCATGTTTTTCACATTAGATTTAATCAGACTTAAAAAAGTATGGTTCTTGATCAAAGCGGCAAATACTTGCCTCTTTGATCAACGCATTAAAATGTTTGTTTCCGCCCGCTTTCAATGCTTTGTTCACTTATACAAAATTGTATTCGAAACTCCTTTAGTAACTGGATTGGTTAACGGAGTGCTCTTAATAAATTGAATGGAAAAAATGGCAAAATTCAGCCGTCTTGAGCAGAATGAGACTGAAGTTTTGGCGGAGAAAATTTAGCTCAACTGGTTCGTTCGCTGTTTTGTTTTCTTTTCGGTTTAGCACTATTCGCTTCATATGCTTTTGCTGCTACACTTACTAATGCATTATGATTATGTAGCGTTTCTGCCTTTTTTGGGTAATAACATGTACTTATACCGCCTGTTAAATAAATTCTTTTAAAGCTTTTTCTGCAGCGCTTTCGGAGCTTTCCTTGCATCATCGTCCGTGCGCAGTATGATAAGCCATAAAAGAATGCTCAAGTTCAGGACATAATTGCAAGTTCAAATAGAAAAATTCGTCCATTACGAACCAGTTTCATTCAATGTACAGAGAAAGCGAAAAGAATAAAGTTAAGAAGTAAAATCGCATATGATAAAATTTAAATAGCATAATAAAATAGCAATATTAAGTAAGTGTAAGTAAAATAAAACTGACAGTGACCAAATGGCTTCAGCAATAAAGTAAAACTTGAAAAGAAGCAAAATTAAAATCAAAAATTATTAAGAAGATAGGCTTTTAAGAATAGAATTGTGATTTCCATCTCGTTTTTCCCTGTAGCCCACGTAATTCTAAAACGATGTAGTTGCAGGTCTCATCTTTCACGTTCTTTTTTCTTCCCTTTTTTAAAGTTGCAGAAGTTCCGTATGTTTTTGAGACTTTCATCTTTGTAATAACAAATAAATTTCCGAATGATAAGCGAGGAGTGTTCATTCCATCAGAGCTGGGGAAGTCAGGTTTTAGCTGTTCGAAAGCGCCAAAATTTAGTGGAACGGTTTCTGGATGTTTCACGCTCCGTCGTGCTTTCTGTTACGCACGTAGTGTTGAAAATCGATGGCATTGCAATAGGCGCGTACCTGATTGGATGCTCAGGAACATAAAGGAATAGGAGATGGGCTGCTTTTTTGTTTTCTATCAGCTCGTAAATTACTCTACGAGTTCGAGAATCATTGCTCACAGTCGTTGAAGCGTAGCGAAACTTAGAAGAATGGAAATGAACTTCTTGTTCGTCTTATGCCTGTCATTTTTCTAACTTTTATGCCTACTAAGACAACTCCGTTAGCATTTTCTGAGTTATTCCAGCCTTCAAGAATTGTAGAGTCAGTTAAGGCAAGTCTTCTCGTTTTTCTTCTCCATTTCCTGTGTCTAGAGTAGCTTGCTAATGACAGTGGGTTCGAATTCTTCACAACGGTAGCGTATGCGAACACAATTAAACTGTCGTCACGTTTTGCTTTGCTAGCTAGCTTAAATCACTTTGAAAATATACGATATTACAGCGAACGTTTCATTTAGTTGAACAGAAAAGAAGCTGTTTTGCTTGCTTTTTCGTTTCTGCAACTAAGTCGCGTAAAGCGGACCTACCTGGAATAATACGTCATCCCTTTTGGCCTCCTAAGCGTAACGTGTCTACAGATTCGAATTTTAGGGATGCTTTGCCAAGGGTGCAATTATATTGAGGGTACCGTTTGGAGCAGCAAAACAGGAACTTGTAGGAACTCGATGCGTAGGTAGCAAACATGGATTTTAGCCTTCGTACAGCCTCCAATATTTATCGTAGTAGCGGTGAGTTTGTTTCATGATTACTTGAGAAAAGTTATGCTTCACACCTATATGACCAAGTTTATGGCAGCTACTTTATAGGAAATCTATGTTCCTGTACTGTAATTCTTTTTCTACGCGAGAACATAAATTTTTAAGAATCGAGCAATAAATAATTGTATGCTACAACTGTGTGTGCGCTTTGTTAACGCCGACGAGGAGTAGAACATGAGTCCTACTGCTGGCATGGCGTTGATGCGTAAACTCCTTTGGTTCAAACGCTTCTTTTGACATTTATTTTTTGCTTGATGATGACGAATTGGTGTCGCTAAAAGACGCCAAAACCTTTATAGCGCAAACGAAAGTTTGCACACTGTTTAAAATGAGCCTGTAGGATATTTCTTGAACAAGCGATAAACCACTAATACATACTGAACTGGGTTTGGTTAACTTTCTGAATACTTGCTTTGCCGCGAACTGCGGCTAACTGATCAGCTGCAGTTATTTTTACGTATCCTGGAAAATTGAAGCTCATTTCTGTACATAATTTGCTGGTATAAGCCTATAGTTAGAGTTTTACATCCTCCAAAATCCATGCGAGATTGCAAAGGGTGCTATAAGCAATCAGGCGATGAGAGCGCATTAGAATATCCACTTTATGTGGGCCGCCATTCTCATCTTTAATCACATGTTTTTTAACAACTTCGCCATGCCTTATTTGTGTTGCTTCATTGCAACCGTGTAACGTTAAACGATTGAAAACTATTTCAAAGATTGTTTCCTCAATGGAAATTATCCCAAATAGTAATTGCTACGGCATATGCGTTAAAGGAAGCATTAAACTTTGTGTTCACAGTGCAGCCTAAGTATTAATAAGGCTGTGCATGACTTAGTCCATCTGTTTGCTTGCGCACAGCTTTGTAAAAGCTTTTTTGCCGGTTAAGCGCTAATAAGAGGAGAAAACCTTTTTCTTTTTTGCATTAATTTAGAATTTAACCTTGTCAACTAAGCTCAACAATTTTTTCGAGCTCTGCAATGAATTCGCTGCGGCTGTTAGTTAAGTGTTTGAAGTTTTAGGTCTTCTTATTTCGATATGAAAACATATAGTCCCGTACAAAAACATCGCATCTTCATGAAAATCTGACTTTCTAATGCTTTAACAGCGCTTATGCACGCATTTGCTTGTATGGATTTTTATCTTCAGAAAGTTCAGCTTGTTTTGCAAATTGCGCTACAGTAAACGAAGATCAAGTAACCGATGTAGCTATAGGAAAAAGTTATTGGTTGCCGTATCTCAAAGTAAAACCTGTATATTGCGCAAAGGGGAAAATCAACAGATTTGAGTGAGCTGCTTTCTTCGCAGTTCGAAGCAATCTCCAATGGGCACTTGCGCGTATTGCCAATTAAATTAAAACGTTTTACTTGAGATAAGTTTCGTGCATTTGATTTATGAAGAGACACTATCAAGTAATGAATTAGCTGTTAAAATGGCCCTCACTTTTAATATCATTGATGCCTTCCGCTAACTAATTGAAGCAAGAAACTTTAAGTAAGTTATTCTTTCTCACCGCGTAGAACTAAAGAGACTTCATTCGCCTGCTGTTTACCTGTGCTGCTGAAGGTAAGCATGAACTTAGCAGCTGCACACTAAAGGTAGTCGAACACTGTCTGTTTTCATGTTTATGCACATTTTTGTGGTTTAGTAGTAAGCTAAAAAGACGCTCATGTTCAAATTAGTTTAATATTTTCTTGAAGGCAAGTTTTTACAAGAACGCTTGATTACTCATTCAGTTATGGAGACGATTATCCTTGTATTGCTTGCGTTGATTGGGCAAATCGCTCTGATTTCGGCTTTCGGCGTCCTTTCTTGATGAGAAGATGGACTTTCACGTCCTTAACATCTGAAAACGGTATGAATTCATTTTCATGCTGTTAGTAAGCCATCATTCTAGCTACTTTTAAAGGATTGCATATGCTGAGTTAGTCAAAACAAAATGGACTACTTTCAGGAAGCACCCGCTAAATGAGAGTTCACTGTACATATGTGAATGTTACTAACTGTTACAGTGCTAATACTTTTTCTGATCCAGTGAAAATAAAGTCCAAACGGAGAATTAGTGGTAGTATTCACCCAGTGCAAAGGTACACGAAATATCCTTTTCATGCATAAAAAATTTCATTTGTAATGATTTGGAAAACTTGATGTCTACATGCGTAAACATTATGAATCTAGAAGTACACTTAATGGAAATATGCATATGTTATTTTTAATAATTCCCAGTTTTGCAGTAATGTCACCCAGAAAACGTTCGTTTGAAAATTTTCCCTACATAGCAACTTGTTGTGTACGTTAAATTATGGGCTCATTGACATGCATGCACGTTAGTCATCTATTGTGCTACAGTTCTTCTTCGATCAGAAGATTTTTTACTCTGACTTGAATGAGCTGCTTCCACTAAAAACGGTTGCTTAACCGCAGAACAGCTTTTTTTAAAATCGAAATCACCTGAGCTAATACCCCCACCTTCGCTGAAGCTCGATCTTTGCGACACTTTGTACATACCACCGACAAATCCGGCTTTCCATCTTCTGTCTGTCTTGTCTTTGCTTTGACCCCTTTTGAATGCTCCTCTTTCCCGTCTTCGTATGAGTAAAAGGCTGACAAAGGGAAATATGTTAAAAATGATCAGCATTTGGGCATCCAAAATACCCCAAAGCCATTAAGACGAGCAGTCCAGCGCAAGTTCCAAAAGCAGCAACTGCCCAAGAAGGAATGCGACCTTTTTTGCTCGATGTGGCGATCTTTTGGTCAGCGAGAAGCAGCATAGCACCTAATTCTTTTATAATGCTTTCCAGAACCTAAACTATGCCATAAATGCGAGTTCAGCAGGCTTTCACAGCAATCGAAGGTGTTTACCGCCTTTAAAGGAAACCCATTTTCTAAATTTTCATTGTGTTTCTGAATTATTTGATCCACTGAATAATAATCGAGAGCTTTCAAACGCTCTGCCCTTTCCTGCACCGTGAGACCAGCACTGAGGAACAACGTCTGAAAAGCAGTGGTGTCGCATATCGTTATGCTGCTGGCTACATGCAGTTTTTTAAAGATTATGAAGTATAAATCATTGCTTACAGCTGAAGCGGGAGTCAAACCGGGCGGAGCGTTCTGCAATTATCACTACAATGATATTAATAAAGTAAATTTTGACATCACTACCACATGTGGTTTGTTTTTAACCACAAGAATTAGAATGTCTTCTCCGCAAACTCCAAAGTTCCAGCGATGACGAATCACGTCAGCAAATCTTTGACCATGCCGCCTGAGCATTTGCGTAGACCATTTGCTTATTTCAGCTGTACTGGAATGTAAATCGACACGTTTACTTTGGTTGCAGTAGGTTGATGCCCTTAATAAACTATATTGAAGATTTCGTCCGATTAAACATTGCAGCATTGCCAACCTGAAGTTGCTACGTAAAAGAGGCATTGATTGCTCAAACTTCTGAACAACGGCTACTCCTAATCTATACCAACACGGTGGGAACAATAAGGCATTGCAAATGCAGTGGTTTCCGTAGTTCTGGTTCAAGTAGTTCAGTTGAACAACTGTTCCCTCAACTGAAATGGATACAGTGCTTTAAAAAGTGAATGGTTGAAAACATATGGCTACCTCTTTTGAATTACAAAATCGGATTGCTTGTATTAGTAATTACTAAGAATTCAGATACATAATTGCATTTCTTATTTCATCGTCGCATACAGCTTCAGTGATTGGTTTTATCAACAGAGAGATGGATGAAGTCGCCGATAGTGTTAATAACTGCCATTATGACAGCAACTAAATAGGATGAGGGCTGGTATATAATGAGAAATCAGGCAGTCTTAGATCTCAGTGTCTACTTAAACTACTATAGCTGGTCCAAAAGGTAAATATTATTTGACTTAATCAACATGACAAAATCAGGTAATAATATGTTGTATGTAGTTGCATTTTTACTTAGTACGGAAATTCTCCTGCTAAAAGAAAAGCTACCAGTTCTGAAAGCTGATTTATACATTGTCCCTAGCATCCGTTAACCAGCGTCTGTGCGACTATTCAAGGTTTGCGCCACTCATAAAGTACAACGAAGCAATTGCAGTTACCCTTAAGCAAGCATATATAATTTGTAATCTAGTTTGCTGCAGCTCTAGACTAGTTTGTCGAGTTCTTTTGTTATTTACTGCATTGCTTTTATTTAAACATTTTTTTCGCGCGTACTGATTTATCCATTGCGTGACTTCGTAGAGAGGTTTTGAAATCCTCTCCGTGAACTTTAGCTAACAATTTCTCGGTTTGAGAACTAATTTGCTCATTTATTTTTAGCTCACAGAACTACTAATTTTCATAAGCTAACACAAGAACAAAAGAGTCTCAGCTAAACCTTGATTAAGGAAAATTGGAATATAGACTGACAAGGCCTTTCGTTCAATAAACATAAAAAAAACTATAAATACGTAAACCAGCTGTCTTCAGACTACATAATGCTCCTTATTCAGTCTCGTAGCTACTTTAATGGACAGAATGTTTTAAGTGCAACCCACAGCCACATCATAGCATCACTTGAATAAAAGGCTCTCAGGTTTACCTGATAACTATGTAGACTATAAATTCAAAGTATGTCTGATGAACAACCAATAAATTATTCTACGCAGTAGGTGATCAAGCGAACGAAGTTTTGTTGTAATAGCCGTTGAAACCGTTTAACTGTATCACTAAAAAAGCTTCAATAATACTAAAGTATTATCAGTCAATTGAGTCATCCACAACTGCTATTTTTGCAAAGCGCCAATATCAATGCGAACTAGGTTAATCCGAAAGATGAATCGCTTTAATTTTGCCTGACAAAACAGAGTAAAAAATTTCTGAAATGCAACGTGCGAAATGATTTTACATTGTGAAAGTTTACTTAGTGTAACTCTGGCTTTTATCGATAAAATTAGGCTTGAAAATGTGGTTGCTTGGTACGGGAGAGTATGTTTTCGTAGTGCAAAAGTTTTATTACGGAATTATTCCCGTTTAATGTGTTAAATAACTCCGGAGCTTTCGGGTCGACCGAGACCCGTCTTCAGCGGTTGTGAGTTATGGATGTAACTTGTGCGCGTGACTTGAGTCTTCTGTCGTTTTCATGGTTTGAAGCGGGTGTTTTAAAGTTCTTTGTTGGTGGTCTTCTGTTTGTATGGTATGTAATTTGTCGCGTGACGTTGTGACGCGTTACGACTGCTGCTCCATAATTGGACGTGATACAAGAACACATGGAGCAAGTGAAAGAAGAAATAATCACCGCACATGAAAAAATGCCAAAAACGGACAAATTACATACCATACAAACAGAGGACCACCAACAAAGAACTTTAAAACACCCGCTTCAAACCATGAAAACGACAGAAGACTCAAGTCACGCGCACAAGTTACATCCATAACTCACAACCGCTGAAGACGGGTCTCGGTCGACCCGAAAGCTCCGGAGTTATTAACACATTAAACGGGAATAATTCCGTAATAAAACTTTTGCATAAAACTAGGCATTCTAAAGAAGTGCCTAAACATTTCAAAGCTATAAATATACCGCGTCCGTTGAATTTAGTCGGCAGCAAGACGTTATAGACCACAACATGCTATTATTAATAAAATAAAGTTTATTTTTTAAAAACAACAAGATAAATTCGGCACTAATAAGAAAGTGCTTGCGGCTATTCTGCCCTACCAGAAAGTTGCCTATAATTAGATCACTAAGCTTCCGGGCTACTCAAATACTAAAATGCAAATTGGTCAGCAAAATATCACCAGTTCACCCTGTACAGCATTTTAGTATTTGAGCAATAAACACAAAGGTAAATGAAGAGAATGCATTAATGCTCAAATTCTACTAATACACGGAATATTAGTGGCATTCCTTTTACTTTCTCCATAAAGAGACATACACCTGTACCTTTAAAAGTACATACCTGTACATACACCTATACCTTTAAAAGAACAGCTGTCGTCAGTTTGTTCAAAACTTAAGATAAGTGAACGCAAACAACGCTTCTGTGTTTACCATCTGCATTTTGCTAATTACACCTCTGAGCGAATTATCGTTACCGCTGACCAGCATGAAGCAGTCGAAACGAAATGCCAATAATTAGCATGTTGTTGACGCTAAAACTCAATTACTACTATGATTAAGACTTTAATGCTTTAATGTTACGTAACATTTGTTTGAAATTTATTTCATTTCGCTGAGTGAGAATGAAATTCTGTGCAAACAACATTTCAGTTTCTGTCCATGCTACAAATTAACTGTGAAAATCGATCCAGCAAAGCAGTTGATAAAGCAATGCTAAAATCGGCATGTACGCCAGTTGAGCTGTGCTGCTGAATGTTTATAAACTTTGCTTATTGTCATAGTGTACATGCAGTCGTCTGAACTGCAAAGCGTGAACTTACTTACAAGGTAAGTTTCATGATGAGGAAAATAGGAACTGTGCTCCCAAAGTCCATACTTCCCGTTATTTGGAATGCTAGCAAGTTAGAGAAGAGAAGGAAAGTGAAATTAACACCTCCATTTAGATTGTAGAAAACGGTCAGAGTAAGAAAGTTGAAACGAAGATGAAATGAGTCATTTTCACTGTTGGGCTTTTCGTGATCACCAGTGCATGTTTTAATGATGTCACGTAGTCTAATGCCATTTATAACGGATTGAGAATAGGTCTTATCACTTGTCTATCTCGTGACAGATGTCAAGTCCATGTTTTTGGAATACAATTTTCACGGGAACAAGTGGATTTTCTTCATGTATAATGTGAATATTCTCTCTTCCGACCTCTCCGGCAGGGTAAGAAAACAATACTTCCTAAAACTTTAATTTTAACCATTAAATACTGATATTACCAACTAATGAAATTCCCACGTCTATCGACACGTTTACTCTTTGCTTGGAGGAATGGCAGCTTTATATAATTTATTAAGGCCTACGTAGAAGAAGAACTGCGTTAAGAGCTTTTGCTTTGCTTTGAATAAATATAAATTTTTCCTATATATTCTCGATCATTCGTTTGAACGTCGAGCACGGAACGTGCCAGTTCTGAAAGTTCCGCCAATTTCGTTATCAAGTTGTCGAAAACACAGAAACTCCTTATGTGGCAATGAAAAGACATGAAATTGTTATCAACTAACCTATCTTCAAGTTTTTATATGTCCTATCTTAACAAAAAATATTGCGTAGTTTCAGTGACCATCGAAGTTTACCTAATGCAGAAATAAGACATGCCACATATTTTCAATTTAATAGCATTGCATACTGTCATGGTTAATACCAGCTAATACCAACCACTGTTGGCCATTCTAAATGACAAATTAGGAATACTACTGCGGCAAGTAGTAATAATTCAGCAAGTAGCATCAGCGCTGTGGATCATAAGTTAAAAATGATCGGCAGTTATGGCGACTAATATTAGTATATGTGAAACGAAGCAACTAGCTTTTCTGACGCTGAAAACGCGTCCCTAATGTCAGTAATTAGTCAGAGCAAAGTTCTACAAATTCCCATTTCTAAGCCCATACTTCTGGACATACTTGAAGTTCCACTTCAGAAAGCTTCACTGCTTTTTCTTGTCGACCGCAAAAATATTCTGCTTAAGCGCCACCCAGTGAGCAATGCAGCATATTAAATTGTGTGTGCTCACTCCGCTTTGTTGTTCTATAGCACAGTCCAAAATTTCGAAAAGAACAAGTTAGTACCTGCATAAATATGCAAACATCAAAATACGCCATTATGAAACGTTTTTTAAAATACATACAATAGAGGCGATGCCATTTGGCTTTGGTTAGAGAAGTAATCATTCAACATCAACTTCAGCTCGCTCATGAAATCAAACGTAATACCAAGACATCAGTTGTACTTTAACCTTTTTTACATCCAAGTTCCTTTGGCTTTAACATCTCAAAGGCTCTCATATCTTTTTGGAAACTGTTTTGAATGCAGTCCTAAGGATGAAGTGCGCTTATAAGGGCATCAAGTGTAGTCAGTCTAAACGCTGAGTTCTAACGGTAATCATAGAAGGTTGAATAAGTCAATGGTTTAATACTGCTCACGGCAAACGAACATTATTATGCCGCTTTGAGATAGCATGAAAGGTGACTTATTTTAAATTCATTCACATTGAACAAGAAAAGCTTCATAAGCATTAATATTTTCTGTGGTCGTCAACGCAAACTCACCGCATCTCATGGAACCTTGTTGAAGTGATATGAAGGTAGCTTTCCGAGAAAAATGGGTTGGGTAGTTTACTGTTCATTCCTCATAGCGACATATTGTTATCATTTCAAAACCAACCAGCCAAAGCATTGGCACTACGCACTCCAATGATAAACAAGGGATATTCTTTCCATTAATGAACTTTTATGAATGAGCACTTTGTTATGTTTCTTTCGATGTTCACTATATGGCGAGGAAATATTTTTGAATAACAATGCATAGCGCTTTGGAGATAGCCTTATATGCAATAGAGAATCCAAGAAGATGCTGCTTTAAAGGGTTTCCATGTAACTACCTTGCAATAAGTAATACGTCAAAATAGTATAAACATAGAATAAGTAATTACCAACTGGACGCAGACGTTGGAACCGCATATGCTTGCTGCAGTGCAAGGAGAATACTGCCCAGAATGCATTCAAGAAAAAAGTGTGAATTATTGAAAACACTTTGCTTCACCTTCATTACGGCTTCGTGTTGGCTTAAGACTGATTAATTTGCCAGTAAATCGAACTGGACGCAAGATTAAGTACAAACTTTGAAATGACCTTCCTCATTGCAAAGGACATTACATTTTGCAGAGTCTGGTTTTTATGTCGCAAGCAGAAGGTTAAAAATGTTGAGCACTAATTACTGACGGTTGGCTTAAAATTGTTCGCTCCAACATTCCCTTTTTTCGCGTGATTCTTGACATCGAACAATCCAACTAAAGATCCCAGTTGGTTTATTTGGCACTGCAACTTATGATTGGTAGCTGAAAAAAATCTGTCGGATAGGGACATTCGAATTCCTGCAGTGGTAAATCAGATTTCCTTTGGACAAATGCAAAAATTCCCCAAAGCTTTCCGTATCATAAACGACTTCGTTCATCTGACATTATCTGCTTCAGTAACTCCAATACTTATGTATTGATCTGCAATCGCATGCATGTTCGTGCAATTTAAACTGATATGTTTCCTCCAACGTTTGGTTAGTATTAATCACATTTAAAGTGTACCGGAACTTTTACATTGCACTCTAACTTGTAGGAACTGACGCACTGTTCAGTTTATCAAGCCAAGCGCGCTAGCATAGTGAGAAATCTAAAACAAATAATTCAACTAAGAACAAGCGCAATCGAGTTTACATAAGCATTGTTAATCCCTTAGCTTTCTAAACAATAAGCAACGCTACTAGCATTGTTTATAGATTAGTTTGGAAACTTAAATCATGCGAAGTCTTGACATACTTTCAGATATGCTCATTGCGGAGTCTGGATCACAGATGAGGTAATCTTCCGTAACGGCAGTTGTAACTTGACAAATTTGAACAAAATTTTCGTCCGTCGGTGTTGGATAAGTGCAAGGATTAGAGGAATCTCTGCGGATCAGAGCTTGACTTGCCACGAACGCGCTTGTCTGGCTTAGCAGAATGGAGCAAAGCAATAACATAGATAGAAAACTTCCTCCTAAGCTAATTGCTCGGCAACGCAAAGCCGCAATGCTTTGCCAATGATAATGGATCAGCGAGAAAATTGTCATGAGCCAAAAAGGCTAAACGAGTTGACTCGAAGCAAAGCTTAAGAAATTCGCAATGGGCGGGCTCAGTAATTGCCCAGTGTTATGCCTCAGAATCTCGACATTTCTGGTCAATTGCCAGCATTTGAGTGGAATGGCTTTGCAAAATTAGTGAAAAAGAAGCCGTCTCTTGACTATTGGAGCTCGACGTCGTCAGCCATTGGAATTGCAAACGTCATCAATTCTCAGGTGCTAAGGTAGTGTCGGCACAGAAATCTTCTAAATCTTTTGCATTCGTTCCGCGATGATGCGATGATGCCAAGACATCAAATGACTTCTTCGCTCCGTTTCACAATCTCACGTTAGCCTACCCTATTAGCTTAGTAGTAATGCTGATGTTAATTATTGATCTTCAATCTGTCAAAGTAGAGGACAATTTTGACGCTTCTTAGAGCAGTTGCCTCACGCTCGATGGCCTTGACGTTGAAGTTTCCGTGTCAACTGGCTTCAGGTTATTGCCAATAGTTCGCCGGCGTTCTGTCACCTCGTTGCGAAAGAAGAAGATACAAGATGTTTGCATTAAGTCTGCGCCTGAAGTCAAACATAATTTTTCAGCTTGACAGTTCACGTCATTACGCATGAAGAATGGGAACACTTTGGCTAATTTATTAATTGAAACGAATGAATAAAGCCCGCTTAATTAACTCTGATCGATCTGCGAGCTATTATTAAAAGTTGTAAATTTTTCCAGAATTTCGCAAAGGCGCAATTGTTATACTTCATATGGGGCTTATTTGTTCCATGAGTATGCATCAAAAAAATTTCTATTACATGCTGTTCTGTTCGACATTATTTCAATGCAGCAGTAATAACATTAGATATAATAGGCAAAAATATTCATTGGAATTGGAGTATGATGCATGGTGAGGCTACCATGCTTCGGAATAAACGTTTGCTTGCAATTAATTCTTTTTTACCCTCCCTCTGAGAGCTTGTTCCTAATAAACCGTTACTCTGGCATTCCAGCAGCAGAAGCATGATTACAATGCGAATTGCTGCTTGCTTTTCATCCTTTTCAGCTCGCTGCGTCAAAAAATTGCTTCTGGAAGCTCAGGGAGCTTGGAACGACAATGCTGAAGCCGGAACACAAGTGATTCTTTCACCTGAACATCAAGACATACCTTTTTTTAAAAACATAATCCGTCTGTCGAACTTTGAAGTCCAATTCTCGAAAGCAAGAACAACAATTACATATAAGCGCTGCGTTTAGACAGCTTACAAATACCGCTCTCTTTTTATAAGCAGGCTGAAAGCTTTTCTAAAGGCCAGTGCTAGCAGCAAATTGTAATTTACAAAACAGTTTCCTAAAATAATCTTAATAAAATGTTCATGCAGAAATATTAACTTGCACATGTCGAAACCTTATCTCAATGAGGAGTCATGAAACTTCAGCATCAAAGGAGAAACCTATTTTCACCTGCCGAGAAATTATTTCACTCATTCTTTAATATCCCATATGGCAGTAAACTGATACAGCTTTCAATAAAGCGCACTTGCTATTTTGAAGGACATACTGCTGTAAGGCTTCTGTTGGTAGGCACTGGTAAATTAATTGCGTATCTTTTTACTATTGAGCTCGAAGGGAAAAATAAGAACTCCTTTAACCGCAGAATGCTGTTGCAGTTTTTAGCAAAGAAGATGAGCAGTATTCTGGACTAAAAATTTGATATAGCATGTGCAAGAGAGCGAAAAACACATTGACAAGATGCCTGAACTTAAGTATGTATGACTCAGGAGACCAAAGTATGCGAATTATCAACGATGCAGTTGATTCCGTTTTCGACATAAGCAAAACCAGAGTTTCCGCATACCAATATTGACGTCCTAAAGGCATACCGTGTAGGAAATGGAATTCTTCAAGTCTGTCGCAAAATTTTAAACCAAGAGCAGCTTCGTTCTTTCCCGCCTTAACTTAAGAACAAAACTACGTCTAGTTAGAAGAAGTAAAACGAAGATCTCCAAATCGTACACAGCAATTGCATGGGCTTTCAAAGCAAAAAAATTTGGCATTTCATGCACAAACAGTCTTCTGTTCCACACTGAGAGTTATAATTCCTGTTGTCCTATTGGCCTTGAAGAAGTAATTCTTTAACACTAAGCCAAAATAAATCAAAAACGTGTTACCAGTACCAGTGAAGTTTAGAAGTCTACTCAAACTGGAAAGACAAATCTATGTCCAGCTTGTTAAAGGCAAAAGCCAAGCAATAAATAATACTGATACAAGGTCGCTAAGCACAAGGAAAGGCCGCACGCTCAGCTAGAAGAAATAAGGGTGAAATGCAAAATTGAATTCTAACAGCTCCCCAATTTTATGTCGTAGGACCGTCCTGACATTTCCTAACAGGGTTTTCTTATCCTTTTAAGTGTACTATAAAACAAAAGTTCTAAAACTTTAAACACTTCATACGCATACGCAAATCGTGAAAACAATCAAAGATTGGTCCTATCCTACGCAGCTAATTGAGATTGTATTTTTCTTGAATTCCCATTCATTTCTAAAGACAGGATGTCTTTTAACAGGCTTGGGTTCCCATTCATTCTTAAAATTCTTCATGCGTCTGAAATTTTAATATTTAATGTACTGCTATTTTGCTTCGATAAAGCTTTTAGAATGCTTTTTCCGGCGTTCTTCGGTAAGGCAAAGCCGTCATTGATTCGCCAACACGCGCAGAGAGATAAAAGGTCATGTAGGAAATAATTCGATTCAAAAAATTATACTGCCAAAAGGAGGTCGGTTGTCTTGAACTTGAGCAACTTTTGCTAACGTTAAAGCTAAATGAATTGCTTGTGCCTTACTCTATAATTAAGAAATATGCAGTTAAAGGAAGCGCCTATTCCAGTTTTATACAGCATTGTATAGTTAAAAAATGGCTTAACTATGCACGCAGGATGTGTTTTAAAGTGTTACATGAACAATTATTTGCCTTCAACTGGAAAATTCACGTAATTTCATAATAGTATTGAATACGCTATGGGGAACTTATTGAATTAAGAATAAGAGCAGTAAATTCTTACAAAAGAATTTCGGCTGAGAATATAAAGCGTTCTAGCTCGGTCAAGTGACTCTTGTCTGTATTACCTTTTTGGTGCTTTCAGTACATGCTGTTTATAAATAGTTATTTTTGATCCCGTGCTAAACTTGCACAGTAATACGGCTTATCATAATATTGTTAACGATATCAGCAACTTAGCATAAGTGCACTTATAATGAAAATAATGACACGATAAGAGGTGATGAACTCTAGATTGCACGCAGTGAATATGGCCTGCTTACCTTTTTAATTGTATATAAACATATGATCTATTCACGGGTTGCAAAATCTGCTGACAAAGACAGCCAAAATTTTAGTTACGACTGAAAGGCGCCTTCAACTTCGAGGTTTACCTAGCATGGAGCAGGTAAAACATGGAAAACTGCGGTGTGCACTTAAATGCCTGACAAAGGGAGAACAAAAATAGCTGCAACAGCTGCTGTGTTTTCGCTTAAAAAATTCGTCAGTGATGGGTTTCCCATCATACATAACAATGTAAAAGTCTGCTATGCTCTCAGGTGATGCCAAAGTTTTCTTCAAGCACAATATTTCAAACCTAGCTGATATGGTCCACCGCGTGGTCCGAAGCACTATTTTGGTTGCGCATTGATCAAATCGTTCTGGCATAAGCTCACTTGTTCGTTGACATTATACTTTAACGTTTTTTTACTCCACTAAAGCTTATCCGTTGAAAGAGGTACTTTTCGTACAACTTTCCTTTTAGGTTGCGGAAACTTTCGTCGTTTAGGCAAAACGCTTAACTTGGATGAACGCAGTTATAGCTGCTTAAAAGCAAATGGAAGTCTACTCAATTCACTATGAAGGAGGATAACAATTCTTCGTACAAGTAACTCCAATGTTGAGTGATTTGGCAACGTGTGGGCTCAAACTCATTAAATAAAGAGACACAAAACCGCTTGGCGCCTAATGGCTGAGAATTATCTTCATCAACGCGAAACGAGCTGACCACGTGTAACTGACAACTCTCGTGATAAGACAGTATATTGGCCTCAAGATCACACTCACAATTATTAGTAGGAATGGTTTCATTACGCAGAGAGTAAATGCTCACTACAAGTACACGTGTAGTGCCCCAGTTCTTATCGATGTTTTCTTGTCAGCAGCCTGCTATGTAAGAATGAACATCGATGATTTTTGACACGACATAGCTTATGTAGAATGATAGATTAACACCGGCATTTTGCAAAGCATCTCATTTTTAAACAAAAACAGGGTTCACATTTTCTTAGCTAATTTTACGGCTCACTTCGTAATTCTATTTTGGGCCATCATTTTCTTATATCCTATATGAGTTTAAGGAGCATTGTTCCTTTTGTTTCCATACACCGGTCCTTTTCTTTCTTTCCAGTATATCTTAGCCAACTAATTTAATTTGATACAGCCTGGAATCTAACTATTGCTTCACAATTTTAAATATAAATTTATCTTCCTTTTAAACCTCACTTAATCCTACATTACTCTTGTTCAGTTAAGTATTTTTACGACGGTATCCTTATCATCTTTCGATAAGGGCCATAGGCACTATCGAACTTCCTTTCATATTAAGTATGATTCTATTTTGCACCGCATCTATCCAAATAAATCTGAAGGTGAGCTGAACTCTAAACGTTTTTCTGCATTCAAAAGAAAACAGAGCTTATAAGTAGCCCACCTTCATTATGCAAGCGTGTGCTTCCTTTTCTCAACGCACCAACTTTAAAAGCACCTTTCAAAGAGCCTGCTCCTAATTGACTGCCATAAAACTATCATATTTCCATTGTTTTCATAAAAATTTCAAATTTATCCAGCGCCAATATTATCCGTAGGACATTGTAAAATAATGTATCAATTTATAACATTCAATAGTTCACATGTTATGTAAAAGCAGTCGAAGCTCATTTTCGCGCAGCACTAACCCACTGTTAAGATAAACTCACCGCTACAATTCGGCTGCTGTTGCGCTGTCAGTCGATTATCAACAAGATGACGTAAACAGAACCTTACTGCTGTCTTCAGTAGGCAGAAATTACCTTGGCAACTGCCGAAATATCTTCCGCTTATTCAAAAGTTCCTAACGTATGCAGCAGAGATTGGTTCAAATGGATACGCACGGTTAGAGCAGCTCGATCGGAGTAGTTCCGTGCGCGAAGTGGAAAGGCTACTTCTATTAATACATTTCCACATTTTCAGAAGTGATTTGATTTAGGAGCATGCCATGAGAAAACGAGTAGCCAGTAAACTGCGGGTCTATTGACAACATTGATTCGAACGTGCGCACGCTGGGCTAATTTTGCCGTAAGCTTCAGGTGGGTCGAACAAATGCAAAACAAGTTTTGTCCTTCCTTTTGAATAGCACATCGAATATCTGTTATTGCTGAATTTTGAACTTCAGAAATATTGTATCGATCAGATTCTGCCTTCTTCTGCTATTATTAAACGAACATTCCCAGGTGTGTTAAATAGCGGCTACAAATGCTTGTAAAACGCAAAGATTTTTAATAGGCAGCTGAGGATGTTTGCCAAAAATCGTGTGAACAAAAGACTCTCTTTATGCTTGTGTGACTCACTTGATATTGATGTTAATATTGTGCACTCCAGTATGTTAATTGGAGGATCTACCACCTAAATATGATATGCATCCTGCAGGCGAATACCGACGCCAATAGTTGCGATTATACAAAGATGCATTTAGTCAAAACAGCCACCCACTTCAATACACTTTTCTCATAATGCGACTAATGGAGCTGAATTGAGAAGAAGGGTCTCATCATGATGGACAACAAAATCGGCAAGCCCAGCTCTATCTACGCATTTGAGCTATTCATCAATCTTCTATTCACTGTAAGTCCAAGAATGATCGCTACAGCCGGGGAGAATTAGCATCAATGATGGTCAGAGTTCAAATGGAATTTGTGAAAATGGCCTTGTTCGTCCTCTTTCAAGTTGCAGATTTTTTCCAGACAAAAAACAACTAGCTATCGAGAACAGATTATCCCGGTACTTTGTCATAACATAATAAGCTTCTTCAGAAAAGAGTTGCACATAAATAAATTGCTTCTTGGCATGAAAAGGATAAGGCCTGAAGAGTAACCAGTAACCCGAAAAGCGATGATGCTGAGAGGTACTGCCTGGCAACTAAGCACAAGATATTAATAGCATATTAAAATAAATGAACATTTGTCCTTTGATAGAAAGGTAAAAATTAGGGTGGTCGCTCGTTCGGCTGTACAATAAAATAAGAAAATCACAAGACTTACTACAACGCGAAGGAAAAGCTACGTCAGTTAATTGACTCCTTGGAGAAATGACGTTGTCGTCAAGCTAGATGCTGCTGAGAATTCTAACTGCTAATCTTTATGTCCTGGTAGCCAACTGAGTGACAGACTCTATTATTAACTTAAAAGTAATTATCGTAACAATAAAACCGGTAAAGCGAAATCGCTTGCCGCTCCGTTCCAAAATAAGTCAAGGCAAAACATCCAACATTGACAACCGTTGCTGAGAGACTGCTTTCAGCAATAAAATTCTGATTTTTCAGAAGCTAACAATTTTCCTCCGATAGGCAACCTACCTTTAGCAACTAGAGCTGCTGAACTGAATCATCCAAGCCTGAATATTTCACATCGGTGTGCAATAAACAATGAGAACTCACCTCTGCGTTAGCGTCCATTGCATTTTCAATTTGGCCATTTACTCATTGAACAGAAATTAATGAACAACGAGTTGATTTCAGACCGGACACCACAAGGAAGCAGGTTCATGTAGACAGGTCAACGCAATCGCAAGAACTCTAATAATAAAGCATGACATGCGGAAGTAGCCGCAGTAGGGGTTGAGATGCGCAATCCTACTCATTGAGTAACCTTGCTGCTTTCCATGGTTTCTTCAGCTAAGATCACTACAATTTTTTCATGCCATTAATCGTTGAAATACCAACTCGCTGTTTATGCTGTCGAGACTTCCGAATAAAATGTCTGATACATGGATGTAGCTTGGGGATTTTCGGCAGTGTCGCTATTTAAATAACGTCAGCTACAGCTAAGCAGGCAATCCAATACTTGTTAGCTGGCAGAGCAGCAGAAGATTTGGCAAGATTCACAACAGTCTGATTTACGCTTCAAAAGCACTGCAACTAAGACTGCCCTTACTCAGCCAGTCGATCAGAAATTGATTTCTAATGGACCCCCAACTTTCTTGCAATGCCAAGAGCTATACTTATCACTTTCCACTTGATCGGTATGGAGAGTCTTACTTAATTCATTGAACTCTTGGAATGGCGATTCTTGCATTTACTGTTGTTTGTCCCTTAAGCCAGCCAACTTTTCAGTCTGAAGTCAAAGAGTAATGTTTCCTTTTTATAATAGGCTACGCGCATGCCTATATCAATATGCGAACTGTTACTCACGTCTGACGCGCCTAAAATATTTCAAACTGTAAGCATTTTCAGTACGTGAAAACATTTTGACAATGGCTGAGCAGATGCATTAAATGTTTTGAAAATAAACCTAAATTACGAATTGAAATGAGCCTAGGTCAATGAGCTTTCTATACTTTGAAACTATGTTATCATAATACGCTAGTTGCAAACGCAAACCATTTTTATTCGTGTGAAGTTGACTCAGTCGTTCACTCCGAAACTCCTTGAAAAGCACTCCAGCAAGCAGTCAGCTTCCGAGGGAATTGAGACAGACGCTTTCCTTCTTGTTCATTCCATGAAAACTGCGTTGTTTGTTCCCTACTTACACCTATCCCAGTTCTAGTTGGAAAATTAAATTTTCGGTCAGCATGAGAAAGGTAAAAGTTCCTTGACGCACTGCTTTTTAAGAAATGAAAATGTTTTTCTTGAACTATATCCGCTTATTGAACTTAGGTCGATCAAAGGCGAACTAGACGAATGGCGGTCAGATAGATAACAGAGTGCAAACCTTTCAACTACATCTTACGGGCTTTACTTGCTGATCATAGGAATGATCAACAAGTAAACTTTTTTAGTTTTCGACTTTCACGTTTTCCTTCCCGTGACGTTAGTCAATATGGTTGTTTTAATGATTTCAAATCAAGCTAAATTGCTCTAATGTAGCTCAGCCAACGAGCATATGATAATATCAGTAGCAAAAATGAAACGTTAAACGAGCAGCAGGCGTTGAAAGCAACCTTAAAACACAAAGTTGACATAGCGATCAGCTTATCAAATATTATGGCCATGCCAGAGAGACGAAAAGCAGATTATTGGTTAGAAAAACATAAAACTGTTTTGCAATAAATTTTTTCCAGCATTTATAGCAACCAGTACGCTGTCATGGTAACTAAACGCGTCTACATTTTACAGAAATACTCATACGCAGAACTATTAACGTGTAACAATCTTTTCAAGGTTTTATCGCACTATAAATTCAATAGCTCGTCTATTAGTTCTGCTAACTTACTTGTTTAATGCCTCTTGTCAACATTGTAACTTAACTAAGTCTGGTAATTCTGTTGAGAAATTTCGCTATCGAAGGATGTGCAATGCTGCTAACCAGACATAACAAGTTTTCAGAGATTTACATTCAGGAAAACAGTTTTTGGGAGAGATGCTTCAAGTGATCATAATCAAATCGTACGGGAATCAATTACGTTTGTATCTTAGAGAATTATACGTTGCTCCATGTGTTTGAATGAGCATTATGCAGTTCCAGCTTGCACATAGCGTCTGTTGACGTTATCGGAACACCAAAGATGGCAGCGTGCGCATGAAGCAACCTCTGTGCCAGCAGAAGCGATAAAAATACTAACGATCAGGTAAGGCTGCAATGATCAACCAAACGCAATTTAACTTCAAAGAGCACTACAATAACATAGTTCACAAACCGCACAATAAAAAATTCTCACTTTGAAGAATGCCCTAATTAACCAGCAAAGGAGCTTAATTGGTAATAAGTCCTATTAGGTAATGGTGTTAGCACTGATCGCTTAAATCCACAAGTGTAGCAGAATGACTTTCGTAGTTATTAAGGCATATTTCGCGATAATTGCATTAGAATTACTAGGGGAAGGAAATGAGTTATCCAAATGAATATTAACCTATTATGAAATTACAAATTCCTGCAAAGTGCTATGCAGCATAATTACACTTTGCCTTTAAAGACAATTTCTTTCAAAATATTGCTTTACATGACTTACTGACTTCGTATAATTTTGACATATTTTTTACGTTTGTCTATTTTACTTCCGTGAGAAAACTTAAAGTTTTAGGGATTCGACTGATCCCGCGTAGGATTGTTCGTTAGCCAGTGATTGCACGGTAATGCTTTACCCGCTAAAGCGTAACTGTTTAGCCCTGTTGGTGTTCAGAATTTTTTATGCATTCAAATAAGTCGGAAGTAAATGAAATAAAAATAGGCAAGTAAGACGCAGTAGCACATGAAAGAAATTAAATAGAGGTAACAAACAGTTGAGCATAACAGTATAAAATAAAGCAAGACGACAAATACAGTAAAATAGATTATAAGTAAAATAAAATAAGGGATTGAAATGAAATGAACGAAAAAATGATTCAATTCTGGTTTTAAAAGAAAGAACAGTCCGTATCGTAAAAGAAAGGATTCCATATGCCTCTGATTTTAACATGATTATCCCTGTTAATAGCGCAGTTGTAACATACGCATGCAGCTTCTTTTATCTTTCTTACACGGAACGAGCGTTGCCTGCAGATAATGCTAAGCTGCCAAGAACCACAGCAACGTTATGCATGCTTTGCAGAGGCAGATATGTTCATGGTTCGCACCATTAAGGTGAGGGGTCCAATGAAAGCTGAATGATCTCTTTATCTCGATGCAATGGGTCATAAAAACATATTGTGTTGCAAAACATGCATTAGGTGGTTCAAGGTCCTTGCAACATAGGATTATCTGTAGGGAATGCCCGTTCCATCTAAAGAAGATAAAAGAAGGCCTATAAACGCGTCATAACCGCACCATTACAGAGAAAACGTTGTACTTTTTGTACACAACGCAATCTCTTTTCAAAACCGACACTGGCTCACTTTTCTACTTATCTCATTTTCTCTTGATTCATATTGCTACATTGCTATATTAATGTTCAAATATTCTTACAGTCCTTCGTATATTACTCTACTGTATTTTGACATAAACAATTCTCAATCCCAGCACAGCAAGACAGTCATTATTTAGACTGGAAGCCATCCCTAAACTATCACTGATTAACCAGCAATTCCACATTTGACCCTTACGAAAATACTAAAGGCGGGATCAATCGAATCCCGAAAGTCTCAAATGTTTCCTGGAAGAACAAATGAGTTAAACATGAAAAAGCGGATATGAAATCCTACATGCCTGTCAAAGGACTTTTATTTTTCACCACCTCCATGAGAGTATTAAACGATCAGATCCATGTAAAATACTATCGCATTATGACAGAAAAGTGATAGACTTAAAGTTTGCAAGAAAGCGTACTGAATAAGGACCTCTTACCAGGGCGCATTTTGACAAATGCGATTGCCATATGCCACTACGATGAGTTAACAGCTACCACTGCTTCAGTTTTACAAACTGACAGTTTTCTGAACTTGAATTCAACTTAACAATCTTGGATGTTTCAAATTCACAATTCCTTTGTAACTAAGTAAAGTGGGCATAAAAGTTTGCTTCACTCACCATAGGTAAGCAGCCTGAATAATAATGCCGACTGAAACCCAAAGCCGTCACACTGTTGCGCTTTTCTACAAATGATGACCAAATACGACGGTTGCATTGATGACTTTTAATCAGCTTTGTTCCATTCACCCAGTGATTCATAGCCAATTTGCAGCTGAGCCTGTTGATTAAGATGACGTTTCGCAGATTAAATGTTCTAAGCCGGCAATGGATCAATTCTTTCTTGCTATAAATATTGCTACGTCGTCCTACCCTAAAAAACAATAGTACACACTCTACAAAAGATGTATGAATAGTTTAAAGCGCTCATGCATGCATATGTAAAATGTTAACATATATACAACACTTTTCAACAGTTTATGGAAGGTAACCTACCAATTATTTCGTAGAACGGACAAAAGCGTTTTTAATGTTTTAGGAAAAACTATGTTCTAAGATGGCAACGTCCGTTGAACATCCCTTGTTGCTTGGACAAATGGAAAATTGCTTCAAAGTTTTGAATTCGTTCCCGCTCAAAGAGAAAAGACTGCATGCTTACGTAAAGAAGAATCTTGAACTTTACTCCTAGCTACAAACATTTAACCAGCCAAGAAAAAGGTGTAAAAAGTTATTGGAATTAGCGGTATAATCAAAGGCCGTAATTCAATCCAGTCATTATTTACCCTCTGCAATATGTCAGTGAACTACTTGGGAATGAAGAAATTGACTGTACGCTGGAGAACCACTGAAGCATGCGATTAAAAATCATTAAAATGGGCTATTTATTTCAGTGTACATAATAAAAACGTTAGTATAACCAGTAACAATTTTGTTTTGTTTTGCTGTACGACTGATCAGCAGAAGTGGCCGTAAAAAGGTTTCGCCAAGGTAAACTGTGAAGTGACAAAACTGCGCGTTAAGACGTAGGTATGCTCGACAAAACGACATTAAAAATTTTTGTTGCCATCACTTCGACTATAAAAATACTATTAAAGGAAATTTAACAAGATTCATGAGAAACAGGTGTTGAAGTGGTCAATGCAAAACAGATTGTTTACCCAGTGCAATTTGACTTTTACAAGCCCAAAAAATCGCACAAGCTGTAGTATGATGAACTCAGCTCAACGTTCGGTATTCATATTTGTTTTTAAAAGAAGCTGCTTTTGATCAGAATTACACAAATCACGTGTGTGAAATTGCACGGTATGTATCGGTATTTACAGCAAACGCTCCTAAAAAATAGACAATCAGAAACAGGTACAAGTATTTTCATGTTCATTGACCGTGGTAAAACTGATTTTACATTGCAAAACTGCAAAGACAACCAGAGAAGATTCAGGGCAGTACACACTAAATCCAAACGATTTTAAACACATCTTTCAAGAACAAACAAAAACCACATATATATATATATATAGGCTGATCAGCACGCCCAGGAGGTCAACATTCGCTCAACCAAGAGTAGCAATAAGAATTTCATGAGAAAATAGACTTCGAAATACTTTTGTCGATTTAAAGACTAATACCAACATAACGTCTATCAGTGCAGCTTCAAAAGCCGCGCTCTGAAAGCTTTGACAGCACGGATATGAGTCACTGTGTGAACCAATATATCTTTTTTTACAAGATCTCGTTTGCGCACGCACTGCCCGCAGTAAATATTAATTACTTGTACAACTTTGCTATTTGTAACCTGAGCCTTGTAAAATGCTAGCTTGAAATGGTTTTGCAGGAAAAACGTTACGTCTTCAAAACTAAAAAGGAAATATGAAACAACACAAGCGTGACAAAATAATGAAATCAAGAGTCACACGACTAAATAAGTAGGCTATGTTATTATGAATACGCTAAAAATAAAAGAAACCCTGTTGATCTGTTGACAACTTCAACAGCTGTTTCAATGCCTTGTGTTCAAAAAATACAGTCCAGAGACTACAGTGAAGTTATTCCAAGGCACCTCTTAATATGCAGATATTTGGAACTGCATTAGTGGGTACCGGCTCTCCATTTTCACTTAACATGTAATGCCTTGTGTTCAAAACACAGTCCAGAGACGTGAAGTTATTCCAAGGCACCTCTTAATATGCAGATATTTGGAACTGCATTAGTGGGTACCGGCTCTCCATTTTCACTTAACATGTAGTGGAAAACACGTGCGCACATCAACGTTGGCTGATAGCCATAGCACGCTGTGAGAAAAACTTTGCTTAATGCCGACGACAATACATCTCATGAGGCACAAGCGACTTTGCGGAAAAGCAATGCATGCGAACATGCAGAAGATGGCTGCGGAATCGATTGGACTTAAATGTTTGCTCAGTATTCAGAATGAAAACTCTCTTGAGAAGCTTTTTTTAAAACTGAAAAAAGGAAGGTGCAGTTGTCAAGTCGTCTAGATAAAAAAAAATATTCAGCCTTCCTAAGGCAAGCAGATAATCAGTTCAATGAAACATAAAACAGCGCTGCTGCACAAAATGTATGCACAAGTGGTAAAGATGACTAGACTGTCTACAGTACATAAGAATAGAAACGATGTATGCAGAATGTACCTGATTCAGCGAGACAGCTAATGCGGTGAGAGGCTACCAGCCGGCAGTGGTAATAACGCTATTTCAGGTTGCTGCCACTGGGCAGAATGGCACGACGTATAGATGCTGAGGTTACAGAACATACAGGAACAGGGCACTTTATTAACATCTCGTCTTCGTCTGAATTCATCAAGACAGAATGGTCACTAGTGTCTCCTTAGCCTTGATGTTAAAAGTTCCATTTTTTTCTCACGGAAACGATTATATCCGTCACATTCCTTCTTGACAGTGAAAGCAGGGATTAGTATTACTGCCCGTTATTTCCCAAAACCGATATTGAATGAATCAACTTTAAATCAGCAACGGGCATCTGCGCATGTCTTAACAATGTAGAGTAATTTTGACTTCTTTACAAGGAAGTAACTCATTTAATGCACACGTGTTGGGAAGCTTGCCAACTTCACGGCAACTCGCTTTCCATTCTTAGCGTTTAGTAACATGTAACCTCAAGGTGGGAATATTTATTGCAAACCATTTTGGTCGTATGCAAGCAGTGTTCTTCTATGTGCACCACGACAAAACAAAGTAGGAGCTTTTTTAAAGCAAAAACGCTGTTTGTTTCGCCGTCTTAATTTTTCCTATTGCGTCATTATATTACAGTGCACATAAATGAACACTGCTTACGTGAATAAAATTGCTTCCATCGATTGATTGGAATTGTCGGAACAAAGTAGATTTGACGTCAGAGGTTTATTCAAGAGATGATTCAAACTTTTTTGATTAATCTAGGAAAACATGTTTTTATAAATTCATCACAGCTTAAGAAACAGCAAACTAAAATCACAAAGTTTCTGTACCTCTTTAGCAGCTAACCGTCCTTTAACAATCTGTAATTTCTTAAAAGATCATCTACAAAAAAGCAGCGCTGTCTCGACTGTCTCTCGAGTGAAGGTGATTGTATTTTACAATTTTTGATTATAGATAGACTTTCGCTCTTCTTTCGACCATATATCCACACTGACAAAAAGCAAAATTATTCTGATACCAGAACCTGTCAAACTGATCGCATTGCTAAGTGCAGAATGTAAGTAAAAACAGATTCCTGCGTCGCAACCAGTCGCTATGTTGCGCCGAGCAGATTTTTTTGATGTGCAAAAAAATAACGGATTAACATAGCCTAACTTGTATTTGCAGGTAAAGCTTACCACATAGGTAAATACCATAAACAAGAAAAGTTATGATACCTTACTTTTAAAAATGAATATTGACAGGTTTTATCGGCGGAAAACGACATACGCTATTACGTAAGCATAAATGCCCAATAAAAAACCAACTGAGGTTAAAGCAGAGTTAACATTTCGTTGGAAATGCACAAATTGATTAAACTATGCTTTTTTCATAAAGTTATACATAGTTATTGCTTAACAAGAATCCTTTGTACTCATAAAAATTTATGCGTCAGTAAAGGGCAATAACTTTAATTAAGATACAAATAGTTGCTCGACCCAGTTTTGCGTATTCACTATTTCCAATGCGATTTAAATTATAGTGGTCGCTACATTTGTGCCGCAACAACACACAACCAACAGCAAAGAAGAATAAACGCGCAAAGCTGCTTAAGTAAACAAAAGACTTCAATATGTAAAAATTGTGGCAAGATGTAGGAATGTTTATGACTTACACATTATATTACTTGATTCGATAATGTAGGAAAACTAAATGTTACTAAAAATGCTGAAACCAGCAAGTTACTCGTTCTCCAACGGGATTTGAGACTAACATAAACATGGTGATTTCCTACAAACTGGAACAATTCAATGAATAAACATGATATTAATAAAAGTAAATATGCTTTCAGATTTCAGAAAGTGAAAGGAAGTGACATGTGACGGACATACATGAATTTATATACCTCACTGGTGTTACTGGTCTGTTACACTCTGTGAAAAAGTGACCTTCCCGTGCAATCTCTTTTCTATTGGCCTTAGGAGGTATCGTTTTTCATTCGTTTGCTGAACTTTTCTTAATAAGCAGTTTTTAGAGCAATAAGTAGGCAGTTTTGCAGACAATGTGGGCAACCATTACTGACAAGAATAAACCAAACTCAGCGTTCAAGAATTAAAAAATATAGAGTTGCATACGCATGATACAAGTTTCAACAGCCGGGATGTAAGGTTTAAACCAAAATGCCCTTACAAAAAAATTCGTCTTTAAGGCCTCCCTAAAAAATGAAGCACTCGTTTTACTAAAAGTTACTTGTACTAATGAATTGACTTAGCAGTGTTATCACATACGGTATTACACTGCTGCAGATTGAATTATAATCAGCCTTTCGACTGCTTTTTACTTTAATTGTCGCTAAAAGCTTATTCGCAGCTATCTAAGGTACTCATACGAATTTCAATGGCTTTTCCGTGATTTCTAATAAAAAAGTCTATTATGAATGCGCCACTTTCAATAATCAGCACCTCAAACAAGTGCAAGTTCAAAAACACGCAGCTTTCCTTAGCCGACTGGTCTATTGATTAAGTTGAAGTTGAATGGTTGCATGTCAATAACTAGCTAAGCTGGTTTGAACAGGCATGCACTATGATTTTGTTCAAACTAAAAATTTTATTTACCCACGCTTTCGCCCACTGAATTGTCTCATCGAATTCATGCGGTTGAACTGCTCGGAGGTAAACTGTCTCCCGGTCTTCATTCAACAAAAGACTTAAGATAAATTACGGCAAATTGCAAAATTGAACAGGAAATGAACCTAATTTCATCTAGCGCCTACTGAAAGCGAATGGAAAGCGTCATCCTCACAGAATATACAGTTTCAAAGGGGAAATTTTGCTTGCCGCACAATACTGTCAACATTTGACCTGTTCCCAATATCAGACAACTTCACACGCTTATATTCATCTCATTTTTTGTAATAGATTTTAGTTAGTCATTAGTAATTTCTTCAGAAAATCCACTGGCAGAGTATTCAAGCATACGTATGAGCAAATTGCATGTGGCCCCAAATCAAGAGCAAGGCAAGCTTTGTCGACAAGCAGGAAACTATTGTTTATTTGTAAACCCTCTGAAAATATGTGCTTTACGTTGCATCAGGTAAACCGCGCTACATCTATCATCATTGTAGCGAGTGTAAAAGCTAGGAAAATAAATTATTTTTCAACAGCTTAATAGCAGACTTATTGTTGCAGTGAAAACGTTGCCATTACTTGATGGCCAATTAAAAGTGAAGAACTAAACTTAGAAAATCCTTAGTGACGTCAGTCTTTCAAACTTCTGTAAAAATAGCAGCACACAATATGCCTCTAAAAAGGTAATATTACGAGAATGCAACTTAAAGGCATTAGCGAACGTCGCAGCAGTTCTTAAACGAATTTACATTCATGCATGACCGCTGCCCACGTAACTAAATCTTTCAGATTTCTACTACGCAGGCAGTATTTTGAGAATCACTTTTCTCAGAAGTACTTGTACGTCAGTTATTTTATTTGTTAATGCATTTATGCCTTGAAACGCTAACAAGTACGCCATGAAAATATTGCATATTCATATTATAATCTTTATTGTTGTAGTAACCTTCTTGGGTCATTGAAGGGTACAGCTGATTTGAGAACATGGGATGAGCACCTTTGGATCATTAATAGAATTGTATTTTACTAGATGTTAAAAGAATGCCTTTGGTATAACTACGGTGTTGGGTACTGACCTCAGACTTGTACTGAGCAACCCTTTGAAAATTGAAATGTCAACAATTTGCAACAGAGCATTAAAGCCCTGTTTTGGCATAACCAAAAACGATTAGTGAAATACTATGCGAGAACAACTGTTAATCATTTAATGCTACTGTCTTCAACCACGCAGGGCTTGAAAACAACGTGAATTGAAACGAATGAAAATGCTTCATCGCCTGCTTAAATGCTAAAGTATCAATGAGCTGCTTTAGAAAAAGGTTCGCCAAAGTATTAACACCACTATTCGAAAGCTATAATGCTTTCCTGAAGTTTATCAATGAAATTATGAGCGCATAGAAACAACACCTTATGCTGATTGATTTTGTCTCGTATTTTATTTCAAGAAAATGTTTTTCCCTTAAAAAGATTACGCTATTATACATACAACAAAGTGGATATGCAAAAGCCATCAGTTCTATTTAGCCATTACATCTGAAGTTTCCAATGCAACAGCTATTAATATAGGCGAGCCCATGAAAACAGTTATGAATCCACCCTCAACGCCTTTTTGAGCTCTGAATTTAGTTCTCTTGAAGTAAATGACCGCTATAACCTCGCATGGGCACAAACGAAATGCATTCAAGCCTGATAACTGGTTAACGCATTTACATATTTAGGGAACTTTAAACTGAAGATACATCGTGTACTTCTGCATCGCTTTACAGTCAACGCGTTAATAAAAGCTTGGACTGCTCATAAGTTGCAATAAATGGCGAAGCGGTTAAAAGAAAGCGCTTATTTCCTCTGCGTATAAGGTGACCTCAGCGTGAGCCGTTGCGTAGAAAAAGAATGATAGCAGAAAAATACACGTCTGGAACAACGCTATGCCCACTGACTTAATACGGAAAAAGTACCTATTATTACGTCTGCGCCTCAAGTTTCTTACTAGCTTTAATCAGTACTGCAAGAGAAAAGAAAGGTCATTTACAGAAAGCTCCTCAGTAATCCTGGGAAAGGAAGCAGTACTTTGAATGGCCTTATGTTACATTAAGAACACATATTTAGTACATAATCACTCGGGCAAAGGGCAGGAAAGAAGTGGAAACGCATGCCAATGTAACTACTTCAATGCTGAGCCGTTTGGACTATTGATTCCAGGAAAGAAATTAAATCATGGACACTAACGAGTGAGATTCATAGCTCTGCCAAAATTATCCCATTTGGTAAAGGCATTTGATGCACTAGTTCCTAAAAGGTGCTGTTCCGCAATGAACTTAGCTACCTTCACCAATCAGTTTTGCAGCTCTGCCCATTTGCCCAGAATTCCCGTCAGGGATTAACGAGAAGGGCCAAGGTGAAAACTTATCATCAAGCGCGATTATTGAAGGTGGCCAATGGCTATATTCCAGTTGTTCGACCTCGCCTTAATGAGTTAAGAAGCAATGGAAACACTCTCACAAGTTCATTTGCCGGGTTTATGGTTCAGCGGTGACTTTTGCATGGTAGAATTGTGGTCGCAAGAAGGTCACCATACCATTCTGTGAAGCGTAAACGGAAGATGTTTCTTGCTTAGCTTCTTTCAGCCTTTGTTCCCTCGTAGCGGCTTATTTTTGACCACGCAAATAGAAATGTTTAAATGCCACTCATTCGACGGAAGATGATGTTGTCCATGTACATATCGTTACTCTGCATGCAGTTTCTTTCGGTAAGTAAGAAGAAGGCAAGAAAGCGCAAGTTAAATCTTTTAGGTAATACAAGTACCATCATGGCACCATCAGGTTAAGATCATCAAAAAATTGAATTACGCTTTCATTACCCGTAGTAAAACTCATTTATAATTAAAGGTCATTTTATTTTCTTCATTTTGGTGTGCTTCAGCTAGTGAGCCTTCTTTAAACACCCATCAGTTAAGAGCGAGCAAAAGCTCCAGTAAAATATGCACATACTTCGGAAAATGTTTCCACCAGAAATCACGTAACCTTGTAACTTTATTTAGCAGAAGTTACTAATGTCTTTAGTTCGCCTTTTCTGTTCGCTGTTTGTTTATGCATCAATTTTTCTGTCAGTTTACCTTATCCTTTGGAGCAGTCCTTGCAAGCTTTCGCCTATAATGATTTAAGTAAACAAATCTTTAATTGAAAAAACTGACATGACTGCGTGCGTATCAAAAGCTGACATTCAGGATCAGCTTTGTTCATATTCCTGAGTAACTAACATGTACGCAAATAGCTCCTCGCACCACACTATCATACGAGCAGTAACTACATCGTTATTGCACATTTGAAGCACATACGCAAATTTCTGATATTCTGAGCATTCCTATATTCCATAACACCCACTAGTAATGAGGTGCAGTAATTTCACTCTCGAAAACGTGTTGAAATATTCGCTATCCTGCGGAATATTTCAGGTTAGGTCATTTCTTCATCAGCGACCAAAACGGTCTTGTTATGCTGAGGGAAACCCCGCAGAATAAAGCGCATTTTCTACAGGAATCATTGTGCCATCGAACGTGAAGTTGTAAAGGAGCTGTTATTGTGTAGCCCATTATCAAACTGTACAGCAAGTTCATAAAAATTTCATGTAAGAAAACTTGTTTTCGGATAACAGGTCAAAGTTTTTGTCAAAGAAAACGCTGCGGCAAACCACTCGTTTATGTAAGAAAACGCTTATTGTATAGATATGCATCATATTTTCAGAAGTGGCTTGCTCGCTTTTCAGCATTACATTCCCTCTTCAATAGCAATGCAATTAGCAGTTTGATTTGTTAACATATTAATACTGCCTTCTTCAGGAAATTATAAATTAACTTCCAATCCAATTAGAATGCGCTGAACCGTATTTAGAATATGAAGTATATTTTTACCATTACGCAATAATAATAAATCAAAGAAGTTATTAATAAGAGCAGACAAAACTTAGCCTACAAATTAATTTACTATATTATACTACTGATGGTTTCTTATCGTATACTTACTATAATGGAGCCGCACATTCACCTTGTTTCACGATGACGTCTACTAGATTAACTGTGCTTAACAAGAGCTAAGAAATTGTTCCACCAAGTAGAGCGCAGATACTTGCCCAAGATTTTGTGGCATACAACACGGCTTTCCGGTTTAAAAGTTGCAGATTCCTCACCTTTCTGAGCAACCATTAGTAGTATGTTCGTTTTTCACAGGTAATGCTGTTGAGAGTGATTCATTAGAATACTTAACGATTTTCCTTGAGCAATTTGGTCATGCTGGGTTTATGCTTTGTGCTTACGCGTTCGCTAACTTATTTTCCCTTCTTGAAAAGTTCTCATTTGATCTTATTACCTTAAATCCCTTAAACATTTTGCAAGCAAATCACAGCAAAAGCAGTATCAGTGTTTACTCTGTTCTGCGACTACCATCGCAGCTACCACTTAACACGACATTCATTATTAGTACTATTTTTGGCATCCGGCAATTGAAACCCTCAGGCATTCTGCATAAAATCGCAATAGCGATAGAAAAAGGGTTAGCGCTAACGCGGTTTGAATGGCTGATTGACAAGAACATGCGATTAAATTATCTTCAATGAACTTGAGCAAACATCTCTTTATGTCTCATTTGATGTAGCTTCAAAATACGGGTATATATTAATAAACTGGCAATGGTAAAAACATTGAGAAAACTAAAACGCAAAGCAGTTGTAGACAGGAAGGTGATTAGTATTTGTTTCTGGCTTGTCGAAAGCCGCGTGGAGAATCAGAATTGATCTCAATTGCAGAGGGCAAACGGAAACAGCTAGGAAACGTTAAATCAATGTCAGAGAGATGTGGAGCACTTAAACTTAGGCAGACCGTGCTGGGCACTGCAGTTCCTCTTATCATAAATAGTTCTAAGGGGAACTATGCCCAGGAAGAGATATGCTCACCTGGAGAGCTTACAAAACTTTTTACGTGAATCACTAAGGCTTTCATTTGGGGTAAGAGTTAGTATCGTCTAATTTCTGCATCTCACCCGCGGACTTGCATTCCATACGAATAATAACAGAGAGACAGAGATCTGAAGTAACTGTATCCAGCATTTCTGCCGAACAGAAAAGATTACCTGCCATTATTTACGCAGTCCATTTTAGTTGTACGAAAAGCTGAGAAAGTAGTGATCCAGCGCTGAAGTAAGTCGAATGCGTCCAGAATAAACTATTTCGCAGCCTTAAAAGTAGTACGACGTTATTTAGTAATTGTTTAATGGTATTAACTTTAACTACTGCAAAGGGTCTGAGGTTTCAAGAAGAGCTATATTTCGTAAAAGAGCTTCAATTCTTGTCTTCAGTAAAAACTCGGTCGACATAATGGGTAGAAAATTGCTTTGCAAAAGCAAGTTTCCGTGATAAGATACAAAATGCAAACATCCCGTCGCGCTGAGTGCCTCGTAAAAATTTAAGTTATTAAATTAAGTTGGCCAAATGGCTTTGTACATCAAAAGCACAGGAACGCGAGTAATACGTAATAATACTTTAAAAGCACTAATGCTAAATTAATCTATCATTTGCCTTAAACTTTGTAACGATTAAGCAACTTGTTGACGATCATAAACTTTTCCCTGTATCAATAAGGTCTGCTTTTTTGTAGAATCCAGCTATAGCGCAGCAGGCTTTTGGTTACTCGCAGTGGTCTGAATGGTCTTCCTGCAGTACAACGTGCGATAACGGCCTTCAACATCGGCTCAGACATTGTTTCAGTACTCTTTGCAAAGGCGAAAGCGTTCAATATAAGCGCTGCAATGGAAAGGTAAAGGTTTGTCTTTGAGTACTTTTAGTTGCCACCTCCGCTTGTTAGGCATTGCTTTGTTTATTACAGTAAAACCTGACGCTTTATTTCCTGTGAATCTCGCCAAGATGTCCACCTTAGCTTTTTTGGCAAATAGCTATATTACTTGGCTAGATAAAGCTAAAAAAGGAACTATAATAACAGATTACAGCGGACAATCAATGAGTCTATTCTGTTCTAAGAAGCATAGAAAAACTAAGAACATCTACTGCAAATTACCCTACTGAACGAACTAGCTGTTTATGAATCGATAACACCAGTTTTTGACTATGAAATTCCTTTGTTTATTAATATTAATAAATTATTTAGTTGAGTCGATAGGTGCATTATGGGAGTGCAAGCAAAGGATGAGAGAAACATGCCAATGCAATCTAACACCGCTTACATTGTCAACAGAACCAACCCTCACCATTGAGATGACATACGGGAACTTGAAAATGTGGTTTCTTGGTACGGGAGCGTATGTTTTCATAATGTAAAAGTTTTATTACGGAAGTATTCCCGTTTAATGTGCTAATTAACTCCGGAGCTTTCGGGTCGACCGAGACCCGTCTTATTCACAACCGCTGAAGACGGGTCTCGGTCGACCCGAAAGCTCCGGAGTTAATTAGCACATTAAACGGGAATACTTCCGTAATAAAGCTTTTACATTATGAAGACATACGGGAACCTTCTAAGTTTTTCAAAACGTTTTACTTAGAAAAATTCAGTAAGCTACAGCTACCTGTTTACAGTCATTAACAGTGATCACAATAGGACCGCGCTGTATTAGCCATATCAAATTCAGTGCTATTCAAAGTGCACCATTAATAGTAGCAACGATGGAAATGCTGTTTACCGCAACGGCATGCTAAAATTTCACAATTTATTTACGGATCATCCGTTGATGTCAAAAACCAGTCTGGTGCCTTCATCAGTGCGAAATGCGACTCCTTAAACTTTCATTCATATTTAGCGCTGACCCCTTCATGGGAACCGGCGGGCCCTCCTGAAAGCTTCGTGATTTCATGAAATTAACGACTCATCCATAAGTAAACTACGTAATAGCAACTTTAACACCTAGCTAAAAAGAATAAGATAATTGAACTAATATTTTTGAGCTGTCAAAACTACTAATATTAATAATTATTTAAACATCTAATGTAGGAAACTGTTAATAATATCAATTTTATACTGTCGAATGCTACAGCCATTTCTGGCGGTTATATGTAGCTTTTATTGCATCAATACATGGATACTGGTCACTTTTAGTGCAAAGTTTTATTTACGGAATAAACCCATTTTTCGTGGAGTTGTAATATTCCATAACATCTTATTGATATCAGCGTCTACAACACTATTAAGTGACTTTCAGTAAGCACAGATTAATGCATAAGGGAGACGAAATGAAACAAAAACAGTCGTTAAAATAGCGTAGATTATTCCTGCTGTACTGCTATTGTGGGTTTTGTTTTGTTTTCATTCGCCTCAACGAGATAGCTTCAATGTTCTTGGCATTTGTATCGAAATTTTTCCTTTTTAGGCTTCCATAGAAACCTCTGCGAAGGTTGGGGTAAAGAATTGCCCATTTGTGCGCCTGTACTTTACTGATAAAATTCCCTTTGAAAGTGAAAGTAGCTAAACGCCATCAAGCAAAAAGAGGCTGAACTTCGCAATGTGATATGGACTGACTTAGTTCTTTCGAAGAAACGAACATGTGCTTATCAATTTTTCAATGACTTCAAAGACATAAGATAAGGGAATGCATGGAATAAAGTCTTTAACATTATAAGTCATTGGCATTTAAGTTAGACTTAAAGGCTGCCTTCAGTAATAAAGTGAGAAGCGATTCAAAATTCAACCAGTTCTACTATCAGCGTTGGATGAATCAATAGCACTGGAAAAAGAGGTTGCTCCCTGAGAATTTAGCGTTTTACAAATACGCACTTTACATAGTAAGTGAAACTATGTCTTCCTTCTCAGTTAGGCGTTACGTTTTCGGTAACAGCGACACTGTGTTCAACAAAAAAGGAATAGACAAATACAAGTACGAACACAATGTCTGTTGCAGCACTAAGCCGATAGTCATATAAAAGTAACGTTTGAAGATGCTCTTAGCAAATTATATTTCGTTTAGTGTTTAAATTGTACAGGCTAATAGCCATCTTTGATAAATCCGTACAATTTGAGCGGTAAATAAATAATAAACACGAGCCACTTTACGAAGTGTTAACTAATTAAAAAGCTAAATTCTGTGGCTATAAACAAATGTTCGAATTGTTAGCAATATCTTGCATTCTCTTAATCAACACTTGAAAGTAATTTCAGTATTTTTGCATAACATGAATTGCACTGACCAAGTCAATGCTAAATAATTTAATATCTAAACGCGATACCAATTGATCGAAAAGTTCAAATAGTTATTACTAACAAGCCTTCCTTAAAAATGTGTTCAATAGAGAACACCCTTTCATACTGCGAATGAGTCGGTGTTCCTGCATATCACGTATAGTTGAAACTTAAAAAGACGGAGTAATACAATAATGAACGTAGGATTGGAAGGTCAAATAGGATTTTGCAGGGTTAACCGCTTCAACTTTCAATATTAACAGTTTTGAGGCATATCACTGCCCCCTAAGCAGTGGCTGTTGCTTTAACTATTTGAGCAACAAACGTGATGGTATATTATCAAACTTTTAGCTTTCAACCTTTTTCTTTAAGCAGTGCGACAAACCGCAGCTACAAAACGAGCTTTGCTACGGTGTTGGCGAAAGGATTTATTATGGTGCAATGATCGACCATTGGGAGCTCATGAATCAACCACAAAATCCCTGCTCTCCAATCTGCAAAGCCCCAATGCATGGTATAACAGTCAGTGTTAATAAGAAGCTTACCGATGGAAAATTGTGCGGCGCGGATTCCAATTACGTCTGCGTTGACGGTGAATGTCTCGTAAGTACTACTTAAAAATTTCTAAGCGCACTTTTATGTTAGAAGGGTGGAACATTCCTAAATTCTTTATTATTTTATCGTGCACGCTATAAGCAATTTTTAAGTTTTATCTGGCAACCTCTTATTTAAAACGTTAAGTTTTGGTGCCAGAGTACTCAACTGGACGAGGGGGTAGAGACCTGAACTCCCAATTGGCTTGCTTAATTCACTGAGCTTCCTGTGCGCAAAGAATGTTACTTTTGCAAAGCTTATTATACGATCTGTGTTGCTGAAGATACCTTATTAATATCGCCGTTGCCATTGTTACACTTTTTTATCATTTGCAAATGAAGTTGCCTAGTTCCGGCAAAGTTTGCTATAAAAACTGAACTTCAAGCGCATACAAGAATATTTTTAACAGCTGAATTGAAACATAATTTAAGTGTAGGAAAACTTGTTGAGTAGAACCATTCCACTTTTCAATGCCACAAAATGTCTGCGTTATGATGAGCTGAATTTTTATTATATTTTGTTTTCATTACTTTATATTACTTTGTTATATATGTATATCTCTGTGCCGGTTTATACGTAGCCTTGCATATTAATGTTCCAAGTGAGGAAGCACTATTTCATTAACTGTTTTAAGTTCGCTTTCACTAAGCCTTTAAAAGCTACTTCTAGACGAGTACAGTTATTCTCGTAACTCGCTAAGGAAAAGTTCACACGATTCCATAAAACTTCGGCTGATAATCTTTAAAAAATTTGCTATTTGTTTGAAACCATTAAAAGCTTCGAAAAGCGAAGCTTATCCCAAGCGAAGAAAGCTAATGTATAGATTACATTATTTCACATTGATAAGTACAGTTGTGCTTAACATAAGTTCACCTTACTTGACGCTATTTGTTGCCTTGAAACTAATTTCCATAGTTGCTACACACATATCTTTCTAACAACGTAGCATGAATATCGGCACTTCAATGCGCATAGCGCGACGTATGCTGAATTGGTTTGCAGTCATAACGTGGCGCTTATGAATGTGTTTACTCTATCTGAAACATAGAAAAAAAATTTTCTCTGGAACCTCTCCTGCCGGTAAATCTTCACTGTTGATTAGTTGATGTATGGAAATCTGTCTAGTTGTTAAGTTTCAATTTTGTCCATAACTCCAGGATACATGCTGAAGGCATTTTTGTGGGTGACAACCGTGTCAAGAAACAAACGAGCGACCAACGGATAGGTATATTGCTTTACTTTGACATTACATTATCGCACATGCCCATTAACTGGTACTAATGAGAATTTTAAGTGCTGATCACTGTTTCAATAAAACACAGGTTTAATGGAGATTTTTCAACAATTATTCGCATACAGTGCTTTTCACCAAAAAAACCGGCTATTTTCAAACGGTGTTGTTTTAGCATGATTCATGAGCTTTGCCACCGGCTTTTTAAGGCGTAATAAAAAGGCAAATTTTTAAATACTACAAAGCATGCTGAACAGTAACTTCTTTGGATGCGTCTTTAAAGAGCGTCTGTTTATTTCCGTAAGAACGTTGTTGCCATTGTATAATATGGAGTGAAAGAACTTTTCGGATCAGTGGAGGATCCCACTGCCATATCTCTCGCTGTAAATGGCGAGGGAATTAGGTGACCAGCCCAGTTGCTGCGCTAACACCCATTGACCACAGGGTTACGTGCCACGCACAACAATTTCTAGCTTCGCCAGTTCTTGCAGCCAGCAGCAGTAGGCCACTAATGCTTGCACCATTCACAACGCAGCCTTAGGAAAAGAATACTCGATTGTTGCACTGTAACGAACGCGTCGTGCTTCTATCGCATTTTCGACTTAGTCTACTACCCAGAATGGCTATTTGTAAACGGAAGCCCAAAACCGAACTGAGTCATTAGCCTTACGAACACATCATCCATCTGCATGCTCACAAAAGCGTAACTTAGAAACTCGAACCCAAACAGCACGAACCTCAGTTTTTAAATCACGTTAAGAATGCATCATGATTTTACGTGCACGTATAGGCGGAAATTTAAAAACAACCGTTTTAAAAAGTCTGCACACAAAAGAGGAAACGCAGCAGAACAGGGACAATAACAGATGTGGGTGATTCGCTACGGTGACTTCCAAGAACTTGTTGAGCGGGTCTTTCCCGGGGCGAAGCATTCGGAGCCGCCTGAGTTCGCCGAAGACTCCAGCATGCTCCTGCGAATCGCACAGCAAATTTTGCTGTAGCGCTTAGCCGGTACTTACAGTTTGTGTACGCGCACTTGTCACGAGAAGTTCCGGATATGCTTTCCACCCAAACGCGTGCAACCTTTGCCCTGCAGATTGCGGTACCTCTTCGCTTCGTCCGGGGAAATAGTACTTCCGGGTCTCACGTATTGCTCAGTCACCGGAATTAGGGTCTCACTGCTGCGATCTTTAAATGCGGTGAGGAAACGTTCACCGGATTTGCGTCACGCTTCTATGAGCACTCACTGTTGCGGATAGATTCAGCTACAATGGTACTTGCAGCTCAAAAAGAGGCTCCAGTCGACCTTGACGGATTGGTCAAAATCTCCTATTCTTACTGAGCTAATTGCCAACAATTCAGCAGCAAAACCACATTGTTCGGCTGCACTGGATGAAGCCATCTGCCTTTATCCCTGAAATAGGTTCCTCACTGATGTGGCACTCAGATGTTACCGTCATTATATTCAGTTCCTTCATGGAGAAGCTTATTGCTGTACGGCAATGGCTCCTCGAAAAGAGGAACTGCACAACTGTCTTCAATGCAAAGCTCTTTCCGCTCCCTAAGAAAGACGCATTTAGAACGTAAAAGCACTCTTATGTGCTTGTAACCATGTGTTTGTGCGCACGGATACCTCCCTATGGCACTGTGCTTTGTTTTATCTCTACCGGGGAGAAGGGCTCGCTCGCACAGTCGCAGAAGTGTCGTATGACCATTTCCTGTTCCCGTTGATGAATCCATAGAGATGCAGGAAAAGAGCTGCTTCACACTAATTGCAATGGCATTTTGGATTGCAAGTTACAGCGGAAGCTATGGCAGTGATACTCAGCTCGCAAAGAGCCACTTTTTTTAAAGAACCGCTCATACAGTCTGAGATGTCTCACAGATTCATCGCTAAACTTATTATATTTTAAGAAGCACGGGAAAAGTCATCATTCATTCAATTTTGAATGTGGAAAGCGCAGACGCCTCCAACAACGCGCATAAAAACTGTTTTTAATTTTTTTTTATTTTACGTATTAACTATAAACCACTACTGCAGTGTTTGATGTCAAGGACTAGGCAGCCCCAGCTTCCAGATCACAACTAATTTGTCGTTAACATATATGACTATCAGCCTGCATTCCAAAAGTCCCAGCTGCTTATCCCTTATGTTTTAATATTAAAAAGATTTTTAATTAAAAGGCCAGAATTTGAAATTTGTAAATTTACATAGCAGTGCTCCACTTCCAGTTAAATATAAACAAGAAAAAGGAATGTTTAAACTTCGATCTTCCACTTAAGAAACAACAATGCTGCGGATAGGCACGTCTAGACTTAACGTTATACCCTACAGTTCTAAGTATATGGCGAAACAATATTTCTGCATGAAAGAGTTCGCCAGTCGACTCCTGCATAGCTTGGCTGTAAAGTAAAACGACTTGAAAACAAAATAGAAATATAACAGAAGACAGAGTACAAATGCACATTTTATTTCTCATGAAACTTAATTAATAATATACCAATTATGTTATGCAGACTGTGATAATACGAACCATCAGTTGTACGCAACGTACCACTCAATTAGGCTAAATAAAGTTCTTTTCAGAAAAGGGGACTTCTCATCATTGCCTTCCACTATCCATAATAAAACAATTGGCATACGACAGGACAGTGTACTATTAATAAAAGCGCGATGGCTTCAGGTACTTTTTAAGTTCTCTCAAAAACGTTGAATAGCTTAAGTACTATGCTGATCCTCAGTTCATGGCTTTGGCCTCTTTTGGGGTATCTCTAAGCAAACTTCAAAATGCCCTACTAGCGAATAGATGAGCAAATTGTTAGAGAAAATACAGAACAATTCGATACCGTATGTTTCGGAACTGCTTTTGTTCTGTCGTCAGCGGTGTAAGGATCTTAAGTACTAATACCTCCCAAACCTAAAACGTTGTATAGATGCTCGGAAAGCGCAGCAGGTTGCACAAGCAACTAATAACTTCATTTAGGATGGACTAATTCTCAGATAGCAATATTATGATGGAAAGTCAAGCTTGTTTAAAAGAGTGCCACAATTTTTGATACTGTAGTATGGCAGGGTGCCCATCAGGCAGAAATTTTAAAATCAAGAATCTTTCAAACACTACGTAAGCTGTTCACCGCCCACAATAGGAAGTTGTTTAAAATTAGCACGAGAAACCATAGCGAACTGTGCTTTACGAAAAAGCCGCACATGGGTGTTTCATTGATTTCCACTTAAATCAATTCGTTGAGTCATTCTGCAAGTTGCAAAAGTCTGCCATTGTATGAGAGCGAAATATTTTGTGCAGACATTGTAGCTTCGATTTTCAATAACGCCTGAAGGCTTCAGGAACCTTACCTACAGTCTGTAGCAATTTTAAAAAAATTGACAGCAGCTTATCAATACGCACGAACGAAGTATTATAAATTTTTTATCAATCGCCAATGATGATACTAAATGATGAATCCAAACTACTACATGCCACCTCAATCTTTCAACAAAGAATTAACGACTGGGGAAAAGTGCGTTTAAAGAGAGCTACTTCTTAGAACTACTGAAACAGCTGTATGCGTGAAACCAACTCTCTCTCAAGGAATTGGTTTATAAACTATCGATTTCCACTTTCCATCATGAGCTCGACGTTATCTTATTGAGCACGCTTCCTTATACCGATTCAAAGTTCCTCCTAATGAAGAGACAACGGAATCGATTTTGTCTCACATGCTTAACTAGATGAGATATAGAATTGATGCGCATCGAATTTAAAACGGCCGCTTTTGACACGTGATGGCAATTTCATTTTGTCCGAATTTGTACCAGCAATAAATATCAATATCCATGAGCTTGATTTGCAACAGCGCGATTATCTAACGCATAGCTAACAAATGACGCATAGGAATGGCATTTCTAGATCTTTGGCGATCAAGGACAAAGTGTGACTTGAAGCATCATTGTTATGCATAGGGAAGAAGAAATCTTAGCAGCAGCAATATTCGCACTCGTAGAAGTTGTCTTCATAGCCAAGCTTATAAGCTGTATCGCTATGGATTCGTTGTGAAAATAGCTTAAGGGGCACACTGCCAGAAGAGCTCGTCGTTGATCTATCTGCTTGCTTAACGAGATATAGGCGCAAAGTAAAGGCACGTTCACTGGAAGCTAGCAAAGGCATGGCAAAATGTTCGCTAGTTCGCCTGCGAATGCCATCTGTTTGATAACCTTAGAGCATTTTCGATTAACGAACGCTTTTAATGCATTATAATAAGAAAAATTCGTAAAGCTCATCGGCTGTACGAAAGGCGTGAAAAAAGAAATTGCACTGCTCAGCGACGCTGGCAGAGTAGCAATAAACATAATTGGAACCTATTTTAAGCATTTTTCATTATACGTTTTTAATTACGTTTTTGTCAATGACCAAACGAATTGTACATCTTAGCAGCTACATAAATAGGTTTTCCACGTTTTTAACGTTAGCCACTATCAGGGAAGCTCTGTAGCATTTGTAATAAGGTTTGATAGCGGTTTTGCGAACGCTGCTGGCTAGGAATTGTCAAGGCTGAAAGAACTTCCAACGTAAAGGAAGCACTTTTTAAGCATACAGTTTACTTCTTTGAAACGTACTTCAAGCAATAATTAATTCAGGGCGTAAGACGTTTAGCACACATGGTCCGATGCTTTACTAAAAAAGATATATATATATGTATATATATATGTATATATATATATATATATATATATATAGAGAGAGAGAGAGAGAAAGTTATTTTATTGTTATGCTTTTAAGCTACATCAAAAGGGACGATTTGGATGCTGTTGCATTTATAGTTGCGGACAAACAGCTTCCGCCATATTTCCAAGTTTCAAGTAATATTTTGATCAAAGAACGGTTTCCTACACGCGCAATTCACCTCAATCAAAGTTTGAAAAATAATGCGCTCGCTAGCAATAAAAATCTATAGTTCAATTTTGGGTACGGAACGAACTTGATCTACACGAACGGGTACATTTCATGCAAACAAACAGTTTTTTAAAAAAATGAGAACTGCTCAATTGCATAGTTTATAAAGTTGGCTATTTGCTTCAAGCGACTAAGCCTTTAGTTTTATGAACTGTGCTGATTAAGGTAATGTGAACGTGTTAATGGCAAGAAATATTGAGTGAAAAAAATGAGCCAGTCGCTTTTAGTATTTTGAGTTCGGAAAACTGATGCGTAGGGAAGGTCAATGAGGCGGAACATCTGCTGGAAGACCAAGTAGATTGACTCGGCAAATCAGCCGAACTACTTAGGCGAAGAATTTGCCACTGGTGCTTTGTGCATTCTGTGCGAGGATGGGTAAAGAATGCAATTCCGCCAAGAATGACTCCTAATTTTTGCGGGTGCAAAATTGGGACCATTGACAATTCTTCATCTGTCCCGCCTTACGACAATGAAGGAGAGATGAAGATTACCTGCAGTATGACGCTGAAAAACTGCTTTACGTATCAGAGTTCAGAATTAGTCACTTCTCTGAAGGCACGCCGGAAATAACTAAAGCAAAACGGCATCGCCCTATCAAAATCTTAGAACTAATACGGAAAGCATTTCTTGTTCACAAGAAGATGAGCAGCTCAATTATTTGCATGACTGAGCAAAGTAGCCGATGGGCATGCCCGGCTGCTTGCATAAGAATTGCAAATCCCACATACGAATGAGCTGAAGAGGCATTCAAAGAAGGCTATTCAATATTAACAAACGGGTATCGAAGTATTCAAAGATGGGCAAAGCTGATACTTCTCTATCACGTAAATTTGACCCGCACCCGATTGTTACTGCAGTTTCAGATAGCCGACTGTGGCAGTGACCAGAATAAATAAATTTCGCACCACCTATTGAACTACCAATGGTTCAAAGTAATCAGCAGGTTTTTTCTCGCTTTGAATGAAAACTTTTAAAGTTAGAAGATGGCTAATAAACTCTCGAAATTCCTTACACATGACTGATAGAGTGAGCGTAATTATAGTTAGTGAAAAACGGGAAATTTAACTTAGGCACACAGGCGTCAATAATAGACTTCAGCTTGCCTCTGGTAACAGTCTAAAAGTGGATAAGGCAAGCAAGTGATTCACCTGCATTTGAATACGTTAATGACTAAGCGAAAGCGAGAGAATGCTCTTTGCCACTGCTAAGCAAAGGGGTGTGATCATTTAAACATTATTTCAATATGTTAATATTAATAATCAGCAGGCACATGTCTAAATACTTTCGCTTTTTCACTTTCTAGCTTCATCATTTACGTTTTTATTATAAAAATGCCGACAACAGCAGAGCAAGCGAAACTATGCTGATGAAGTGCAAAGTAGAGTATACCGGATTTTCTTCGTTGACAGCAGCATTTGATATACTATTGCAAATACTCCGATTCTATCCTATATGCTACTTCTTGGCGTTTCAGATGGGAAGCATTCGCACGCACACTTTTAATGCATTCATGCTAATAACAGCACGTTTACTTCTTTGATATGGCTTAGATACGTCCCAGATCACTCCATAAGAAAAAAGTGATTATTTTTTGAGCGGAATGACTACCCAGTTGGAACAAAGCGAGTCTTAACTTCTTCTTACAATGGCTTTATGCAATTGTTATTATTGGTTTACTTTATGTTGAACAGCTCATTTGAAATTTTACAAGCAAGACAGCTTTTCCGCACCAAATGCAAATGTTCCGCCAAGGAATTATCCCTAGCTATCCTCAGTTTACGTTATGCATACTCGCGTAAGCACGAAGGAACTCAAACAGCTGGAACAGAGTTTCCTCTCCTAGAACCGTACTTACGAAGTGCCATTTGATTAGAGTGCTATTACATGGCAATTGCAGGAAATAGGCTGCGACGGCATCGTGAATTCTGGCAAAAGGCTTGACTATTGTGGCGTGTGCAATGGCGATGGCACTACATGCGGCAGGCCAACGTATGTATGGAAAATGACCGATCAGTACTCCGAGTGCGATGTCACGTGCGGGGCAAAAGGTATTGTAAGAATAGTGCTGTCTTGCGCCCTAATCGGTAAGCTTTTAAGGATGGCGTGTGTCCGTTTCACTTTGCGTTAATGAAAAATCCGGCGAACGCGTCCCGGAGCATTTATGCGCCGACAAACAACGACCCACTCCTTCACTGAAACAATGCAAATACGTGCCATGTTCGGCTGAGTACGTAACGATGCAGTGAACAGTTGAACTTTATTTCTTTGCAGACAATTTTATTAAGTACGTTTAAGAGCATCTTTACAAAACGGGTATGAGGAACTTCTACCTCTCTTACGCAAAGGCTAATCATCTAATTTTTGTATTTCGCTTCTGTTCCACTCTTCTTCTGACAAAACTTATGGGCAATTTATTCTGAATAGCTAAGGCAAAGATTACGGCTTGATTGATTACTTCTATTGGTCATTCTCCGCGTACTCATAATGAAAACATGGAAATATCGAAATTTTAATGCTCTTCATATATACTCTTCAAGTGACAAGGCGCGGCGAGCGACCTATCAATCGCAAATTTAGTAACGTCTGTTAGACGTATTCGCTAGCGGAATCGTAGTGCTTCAAGTTCTTGATGAACATTCACAGCTCTGGACCCAAGCATGTCTCTGAGGTCGTTTCGCCAATAAAGCATTGCGTGATTTTGCCATTCGCTCAAAGGCGACGGAAGCAGTTCAGCAGCAAGGCTGATACACCTATGTATCGGAGATGGTTCGCTACTTTTATTATACTGCTTTCATTTGGTGCTTCAACGTGCGGTAAAAGGAATACGAATCACGCCTCAAAATTCAGGTACACTTACGTTTCCTTCAAACATTAGCGATTGTACACTAAGAAGTATTACTTCACGGTAGGTCGCAGGTTAGGCGAATCAAAAACTCAAAGGATCTGCGTTAGCCCTCGGTCAATACAGCTAGACATCAACACCCAGAGTACCATCAGAAATGTTAATTTTTTTTTCAATAAATGTTCCGCCTCCTCTAGCTGACATGGTACACCTTAGTGACGAAATACTAGTCGAAATCTAGACAAAGAGCTATGAACATTTATGACGCAACACCTCGGGAGTGAAATACAAACTTTACTTTATTTCAATGTTACTCATTCGTCTAAAGTTCCCTCCCAATAAGTATTAGTAAGATGCTGTAGTTGACTTGTTCCAACGGCTCGGCCTTTTGATATTCTGTCCAGTTATTAAGCAAAGTCTGTTCGTCAAAAAGTAGTTATTAATACACGAGAGAAGCTCCGCTGAGACTATATTGAGAGAATAAAATTTAAAAAAATGAAGCGAATAGTTTGTACTCAGATGTTTGCTATAGTGTCTCCATGTATATTGCGTCCTTCGCTGGGCATGAAGTTCCAGCACAGTGTTAGAGTTGTTTTATGTCTACGCGCACATTATTTGAATCTATAGGCAAACCACAGTAGTACTCACTCAGGTTTTCTATTTCTGGGCACAGTGTTTTTATAATCCAAAGGTGAGGCACGTCCTTCTGCCTAAACATCAGATTGAGCCGCTGCTTGGCCTTTACTTGTTTCAAAGAGAAAGCTACTCCTGAGAAGACTTTTAAGAAAAAATTGACGCTAATCGCACTGAGTGAAACTGATATACGAATTTAAGTTTGTTGCATACTTTTTGTGAATTGATAATTTTTAATAAGTTTAAGGCTAGCCTTAATCCTTTTATGCAAAGTTAGTTCTTACATGAAAACGAAGGGTTCTACATTTGTCCTCCTTTCTTAGGAAAACCAGTTGCAATAACATAAAATAACTGTCAAGTCGAAAGGCGTTGACGATCTTTCTGAATGCAACTGAACCTGCAGCTTAGACGTTTACTGATCAAACTACGCTACATGCAGAATCAGCTTCTGTTATCAATACTGTTTTTTATTGGCAGTTTGTACTTGTTAAGTTCTCCAACGCCATTATAAGTGTCTATTTTTCAGCAGTTAGCACTTTTTGTTTGCATGACGGCACAATTTCTATTTTCAATCCTCGTATTAGTATTTGTCTAATCTCATATGCTGGTATGTATTCTTTGCCGTTGTGACAATGTCGCTGCTTAATGCAGCCTATTCACCAATAGAAACTCTTTAGTACGTAAAAAATACATCCATTCAGCGAAATTACCTAACACTAGTAAACTAATAGGCCGTACAATTGGCGTGATTTTTCCCTTGTACGTGAGGAGAAACCAAAAATTTTATCGGATTACTCCCAGGAATACATTTGTCTATATTTGCTAACACGTCAACCCTACGCTTACGACTTTAAAACCTTAAACAGCTAAAAGTGTCCTCTCCTGTGCGTTAGAGGACGTGATATTTTTCATCGCGTTGTTTCCTTCTTACGGTGTCGTGCTCTACAGAAAATGATTCACTATTGGAAAACAATTTTTAAAAGCTTTTGAAACCGGCGATGTCAGGCCGTCAACAAGACCACTTCTAAAAAGCTGTGAACTTTAAAAGGTCAAATCCCCTCAGAAAAAGCCTAATCTTATCAACATTAATCTATAGAACAGGATATCGTCGTAAATGTAAGAACGTGAATCCAGGCCGGTGTTGCTAGAGAAAATACATAATCAGATGTTTAGCTTAAAAACAATGAACTTTGATCATTTAGGAGTACAGAGCAGTTTCGTTCTTGAAACTATTTAAATAATAAATTAGCCTTTGAAGGTAGTTTCTTATTCTACCGTACCAACATTGTTTCGAATACGTAGCACATTGTTACGAAACAGATTTTTCTCATGGTTTAAACTCCTAATTACGGTGACACACGTTTTGTCAGAAAGTATTATTACACCCAAAGCATTTCAGCTGATGATGGGTCAAGCTTTGACCCGAAAGCTCCAGGGTTTCGCTGTACTTTTATATCTCAAATATTGTTAGTGTAATTAATTATATTGTGTCTTAATATTAATTAAGACTAGTCATTTCACTATGCTATTTCGAACTCCAACGTTCCATGTCACTCACTGTACATGTTCTAATAGCATAGTCACAAACTTAGCTATACAATGCGCCTTTGCACTTTTCATGCAGGCCAACAAATGAGATTGGGATATGCATGCAGAAAGGTATGTAAGGTCGTATATGTTTTCCAAAACTACATTCTAATTCTCCAATGTTCGCAGAGTACCTATGTAGCCGTGAAAATAACCTATTCGTTTTCTGAGTTTCAACCCACTTTTTATTGATCACCACTCGTAACAGCAACTTGCGTTGAGTATAGAAGTAAAGAAACCGTACGTTTATGTTAAAGAAATTCAGTCTTTTTTGCTTAAAAATGGGACAGCATGAAGTAGAAAAGAATCTACAGGTAAAGGAGAAACTTTAAAGTAAGTGATTCGGGAGCAATAAAAGGAAAACTGGAACTTCAAGCAGAGTTTATTGTTATGTAAACGTGCCGTTGTATGATTTGATAAATTTATTTCCGCTACTTCCGGGTTATCCCTTAACTCGTCATTAGCGGATAGATTGTAAAAGTCACCATGAACGTAAACATTCTGCATGAAGTTCCACTGCCCCGTGAAAAGAAGTTAAGTTTTCAAAAATGGGTACTTATTTATCAAACATCAACAAGTGCTTTCTAAGAATAGTAGCAACAAAACTAACAGAAAGTTGTGCGTTGAGCTGGACTCTACAGCATGGATGGCATGCTCGAGCTATCCAAAAAGACTCATACTACGTCGTGTTCTAAATGTCTGCGTTATTTTCATGGCAGAAATTAGCCAAGCTAAAAAATGAAACACTCACACCGCTGTCATGTCATAAACAACTCAAGTGATTCTCTAACATCTTTCTAACGAGAGCTCTCTTACCTGGTCTGCGTGGTCGCGTCTGACATTTTCTCATCTCACTGACTAACAGCAAAGAGAACATCAAGAGGGTAAAAGTGATTATGTAAGCAAGTTCTAACAAAAATATCAGTGGATGGCGTTGCAGGTACCTTTAAAGCAAGTTAACTAAGTTTACAGAATGTTTCGGTCAAAGCTGCACGGTCTGATGACCGACATTTGTATTTTAACTACCCTGTATGGGCTCCCGTGTTCATAACAACTACACAAAGTCGACTTCTTAATTAACTTTACCAATTTAGTTTTGTATCATTGACTAATCACCCATTGCTGCAGAATGAGCTTCCATCAAACGATCGTTGCTTAAAGTTAACGCCACGTTTTTTTCTCAAAAGCAGTTGTACGCACAGTGCAACAAGGGTTTAGCGAGTTCCGCCCGCGTGAGTACAATCTATGACCTGCGCCAACTGACTTTCGCTATGCTTACTGATGCTCTCCCAGCATTTTGCTAAAGTTGCTTCCATGTTGCAAGGCACTGATTAATGATTACTTTTAGCTGGACTACGGGCAGATGGGAAGACTGCAATGCGTCTTGCGGTGGTGGCTGGCAAAGTCGAGCCGTTTTCTGCTTTGAAAGCTACAACAGCACAGAAGGAAAGCAGGAGAAGCGTTATGTCGACGAAAGTTACTGCTGGAAGAAACGAAAACCATTGGATCGCCAGCGATGCAACCAGCAAGGCTGCCCCAAATGGGAAGTTGGAGAATGGTCGCAGGTACGCAGAAGCAACTTAGACAAAACTATCAAATAACAAAATTTTTTTAACAGTATAAACGTAATTTTAATCATTACGCATATTGTATGTATAATCCTGCAAAAGCCAAAACTGATCTGTTACAAAAAACTAATTATTGAAAGACCTTGTTCCGTCCTAAAATTAGTTTTTTAACCCTTTCAACGAAGATTTAATCTTCACTCTTTTAGTTCGCGTTTTCTGCCATCCCATCGTCCTTAAGCTTATTATCAACGAATGAGCAAATCAAATTCCCTTTATTGTCTAGAAACAGTACTTACATGATATTTATAGACTGTGTCATACTCTGTTGTCATTGGCAACAGAAAAAAGCAGTTTTCTGGAAAGCCCGCAGCATTTTTACTCGGTTAATAAGATTGCTCTACAGACTACTGGGATTTTTTAACGTTAAAGCGATGCAGCACACTAGGAATAACAAGTTAGAAAGCTGCAAATGTCACTTGACGAAGAAGACTTCAATGTTTACTAACCATTGCATAAAGCATACCAAGTCTAAGCCCACCACAATAAAATTTCAAAAAATTAAAAGGCAACCTATCGCGGAGCTTTCATTTTCGACGCACTCCCTTATTTTCCGTGAGACTGAAGGACAAAGTTTTCGAGCAACAAATGTGCTTATTGAGTTTCATTTATTCCAGTGCTCTGCAACTTGTGGCAACGGAGTGAAATACCGAAGAGTGGCATGTCGACTGGAAAAAGGCAAAGAGATTTCTCACTTTTCATGCGACCCAAAGAAAATGCCAACGGAAGAAGAAACATGCGCTGCGCCTTTGTCGTGCGAGGAAGCCGAAAAAATACAAAGTGCAAAGTTGAAATTTTACAAGCATAGCTTTATCACCTTGCTTTGCAGAAGCGAATCATCAAAGGTTTCGCTTCATGATTGGCAAGTCGAATGAACAGTTTGAACGAGAAACAAGTGGCACAGAGCCTCGTTACTCCTTCAAGCCAAGGTAATGCTTAACTGATGAAAATATTAATACAATTTTAGCATCATCATTGGAATTTGGGTCGCCATGTTCATATGCGAAATTTATTTAGGTTTTCACCTGTTAACAAACTAAATTTATATCGATATTCAATGTAGGTACTTTAAGATCAGGTTCATAGTAACACGAGTGAAACTCTTAAAGGGCAGTCAGGAAGGATTGTTGTCATTTTGCACAGCTCTTCCTAAGAATATAACAATAATAATAAAAATATTATTATTATTATTTCCAATTTTTTAAAAAATATTCCAATACTCCAAGGTTTTTAAAAATAAAGCGTACTATTCATATTATTATTAATCATTCTCTAATATTCCATCTTGTTATGAATAAGGTTGTCCATGTTGACGTAATGCCCAAAACAAGTCTATTAATACCTTATCAAGTAAAAAGAGCAGCGTATCTTTGTAGCATAAAGATTACCTTATAGCGGATGAAAAAAAGATTTTTAAATAAAACTACAAGAATGAGAATCTCACAGTGATTTGTCTGGTCAAGCAAAGAAACCAGTGAAACTGTACATTTTTACCAACTAGAATTATGAAATAATTGTTCTCCTTAGTTGGGCAACGAGCTCTCACTGCGCGCTCCAGTAAACCCAAAAGGTCCTATGTATTTGTTTGTCATTCTTTCTTTACGAAAAGGTAAACGAATTCAAGCATCATCTTTGGCAGAGCAAAATCGAGACATACTCTTTATATTACTTCAGCTGGATGCCCGGCCCTTGGAAACCGTGTAGCACTACATGCGGACTTGGAGTAAAAACGCGTGAAGTACAGTGTGTAGCGATGCAGCTCATCACACAAAATCTTGCCATTTTGCCAGAATACGAATGCGACTGTACGTGAAAGATTGTTCACTTTTTTCCTTGTGCTCAAGTTTGCCTATTTGAAGCTAAAACAAAGCCTCAGGAATTCTATCCGTGCGAAGTAACTGCCTGTCCAAGAGTGCATGCACAAAGCACTACGCATGCTCAAGTGGACACCGTTCGCTCATTCAATGAATATCGCTGGGATTTTAAGGACTGGGGACCCTGTTCCGCTTCCTGCCTTGGTGGTAATCAATACTTTGTCCTATATAAACGTCCACCCAGACAGCAAAGCTTGTTCGTAGGAATACAAAGTACAACTTTACGATGCGTCCACGTCCACACTGGAACCGAAGTTGCCTGGTCAAATTGTAACCCAAAACAGAGGCCAGCGAATAGTACAAGGTCATGCAACAATCACCCTTGCCCACCGAGATGGGAAGTAAGGCTGTTTCACTGGTTCTAAAATCGCATAATATTGCACGAAAACGTTTAGATCGGCGACTGGTCGATCTGCAGCCATACTTGCGGTGGCGGAATTCGAACAAGACAAGTAAGATGCTTGCAAGATATTAATCGAAATGAAAAAATGATTAGCACCATGATCATGCCGGGAAACCAGTGTTCTTCGCCAAAGCCAGTCAGCCGGCAGTCATGCGCAAGCGACAGTTGCCCACCGCATTGGGTTGTGGGACCATGGAGTGAGGTACATACTTATTTTTACTTAACCTTTCATTTTACACAATAGCGTTAATTAAAAGAATGCAAAAATTGCCGTCGCTAAGTTTATGGTAAAAGAAAATTACGTTAGCATACACTTTTCATATAACCTAATTACTTTTGGCACGCGATTATCAAAAGCAACTTTCTTCCGCTTCACCATTTCATTCTTTGAAAGTGGGACAAAAAAGCCTCGGAAGTTATCTTGCTTTGTTTTAACTTTGTATCACATTTAAGCGGGTTTGCTCTTTATCTTATACAAGGGATATTAGAAATTTGCAAAGCTTTTGGGTACAAACCTGAGGTTCACTAAGAAATGGATCATTAGCCAAATACGGTTAACCCTAGTGTGGCTGGTTTCCAAGTAATGCAGATGTTGAAACCAAACGTATAATTGCGGTGCAACCAGAGAAGTTGAACTAAATTGAATAAAAATGCATAACCTTTTAACTCCAATACTTCTCTGTACTTTCAGTGCTCCGTCACCTGTGGTCCCGGTGAACAGTACCGAGCAATTGAATGTGAACAGCTGACACTTGACGGAACGACGAAGCGTTATGACCCACCTAATCCATGCTCAAACCTGCCTAAGCCACCTATTATACAGCTTTGCAGTCTAGCAGGTACGTTGTATTAATAAAAGAAAGTAATTCATCCTTACCAGCAAAATTTTCAAGCTACATGTCCTTCGGGCAAACTAAAGGGTTACCATGCTGGAGCTAACGCATTTATGAGCGCGTCGCCAAACAGCGGTAGGCGACGATTAACTTTCCGAGTTGGTGGAAGGGCAACTCTGTTCGAAGGCACAAATTTGAAAATAAAATGCCCTGCAGTTGGAACAACTGATGTACCAATAAAATGGCTGAAGAACGGTGAATTCATTTCTCGCACCGGTAAGTATGTCACGAGCATTCCAACTGGCGATATGGCTATTTTCAAGTTTTTGAAAAGTTATTAGGGAGAAATAGATCATAATGCTGATACGGAATTACTAGCCGTTTAATGTTCTATTGGTAAAGCTTTCAGGAATCACTGATTCTCATACTTGAGAATTCAAATATACTAATAATTGTAAGGATCACCTGTAGACAATCTCAGTTTTAAAGTAATACTTTTCTCAGTGTTTATGTAACCCTGAAATAAGCGACAAGCTTCAGCTTATGATTGGAATTGCAATGTACAGGCACTGAAATTTGCAAACGTTAGTAACAAAGCTATTCACATGTTTTTTCGCTTTCATGACTCCATGAATGATTCGGTCGCGTTATTTCTTTAGATAGGGTGCAAATTTCGAAAAATGGCGCGCTGCGAATCAACGAAGCCAGTTACAAGGATGCCGGTGTTTACACATGCATGTTTGGCGGGGACAAGCGAAACATCACGCTGATATTCAAGCCAAGAAAGTATGGCGCAAAAGCTAAAACATTGAAAAAACCTCGCAAATTTAAATCGTCTATGAAAGCAAAGCAAAAGCAGCTGACGCAGCAAACGCAAAATGAAAAGAACAGCACGTATAGTATCGAGTCATTTAATGTTCAGCCTGAAGCAATGACACCCGCTATGAACTTATGGGAATCAGAAAAGCTCCTTGATGCTGAAACTGGCCAAGACACTAAGCCCGCCGAGCAGACTTTCAGCGAAGCGTTGTCTGAAAAGGAAAATCAACTACAAGACGGCACTGAGTCTGATGACAAAACAGAAGCTTATCAATTGCCTCCTTCCACACTTTACGAAGTTGGACTTATCAGCTGACTTGTAAAGCTATTAATTCGGTTTTTCTCAGGATCTCAAAGCAAATCTGCGCTCGAGAGGCGCGATGCACGTTTACCACCTGCTGATCAGTGCTGACGACTTAGCATCTGTCAAGTTCTCTTGGGTTACGGGAATGTGGTCACCTTGTTCCAAAACATGCCAGAGCAAAAACGGTGGAGGAATGCAGGTTAGTTAATACTTTTTTGTGGTCAGCAGCTTCTCATATATAAGCCTTGGAATCCTATCCGATCAGGAAGAATATTTTTAAGCGTACTCAGTTGAACACTAATGCTAAGACTGATAAATGGTCTCGGAAGTTATTTCATAAACTATACGCAATTTTATACTTCATTGTGCTGTTGGTTACCAACAATTTTCAGTTCCGAAGTGTGCAATGCAAAGCAGAAATTGATGGAAGGTCCAGCTATGTTGACGACAGCATATGCATTCATGCGAACTTTCAAAAACCTTACGAAACTCAGTTTTGTGGAACAGATCCATGCCCTGAATGGTACGCAGAAGAATGGAGCGAGGTAAACTGCCACTAGTGGCCGCAGATGGTGAATATCCTACACCGTTGTCCATATTAGTGCGCAGATTCACGATGCATTCGATTTTCAACGGCAGTGCAACGAAGAACAGTTCGCTGTATATTCTTAAATGGTACCCAAGCCGGCAGCCCCAGTATGTGCAACCGTATTACCAGACCCAGACAGAAGAAAGAATGCTTCAACAAAAATTGTGTGGCCGAGTGGAGAACTGGTGACTGGCTACCAGTAAGTTGTTCCGTAAAGCAAGCTGACTTATTTTTTGTGGTTACAAAACTTCAGTGCTCCAAAACATGCGGTGACTTTGGCGTACAAATGCGTATAGCTAACTGCGTTTGGCATAAGACTCATAAGCCTGCTGGAAATAGTTGCAGCAGTAGCCTAAGACCGACCATCAGTCGTCCCTGCGAAAAGCTGCAGCCGTGTCCGAACGAGAAAAGCCGTTACAAAATGGACTTTCTCAAAGGTTGGGGAAGATGAAGGCTTTCTGGCAGCAGTCAAACTCGATTCACGGGATGAGCATCACTTGTTGCATGCCAACTTCACCTCTACACGCAAACTTTATTCTTTGCATCACTATCTTTCTTGCGCGCCCTATTTGCATTTCTCTGCTATACGCGTAAGTATTGACCAAAACAAATAGTTCTCTGAAAATACAAAATAACTCTTATTCAATCACCGTTGCGCTGGTCAAGAATTGATGAACTGTATGTTCATTCTGCACGGTGAAAAAAGTTGATCTTTTCTTTCGGTCTCGCATGCTTGCGGTCGTGAAACAAGTTTTCACTTTCCAACTGCCTTGCTAGAAAGAACGACGAAAACTATAGGAAAGCATCACCTTCTAGCATCTGCTCATTTAGTAGCAATCTTTTGCAAGCTCAATTTCAAACTTCTTTGCCAACCGACAAATATGAGCAATGCCAACTTTTCAGATTAACGTTCTACGTTTTTTAGACTTAAGAAACTGTACGGAATCGTCCAAATTTTGTCCCGTTGTAAAAATGCTCGATTTGTGCAACGTGAAGGACTACAAGCGAAGATGCTGCGTTTCGTGTTCCGAAAGTGCCGACGAAATCTACAAGTCAGTACGCAAGACAATGTCGCTATGAGGATGGTCCGAATATAGTCTCAATTTAACTAAACTTCACAAATTAGTTTCTTTTACACTACTTACTAGCATCGTCTAACAAGCTTTACATTTATTCTTCGCGTCGGTGATCAAGTTTTTTTTCTATGCAAGTTGTGTATAGAAGTTCGCTTAGCCCGCAAGAGCAAAGAATCAATAGTCGATGCACTCATTGTTAATGCGTAGTTTGGCAATCAGTGGTGGTTTCGTCAAAACTTCGTTAATTCAACCCATTCCGTGCTGAAAGCTATGCTTGCTCGTTTAAGTGCGTTTATCGTTATAAATGTTATGGCATCATTTTTCGAAGAACAAAATCATCACTAAAAGAATAACCACAATCGCCAAGTGACGTAGGAAATGACATCGGGATGTTAAGAAAATACCATTTGACATAAACAACTTCACATAAACAGCTTTACACTATTTATATGCATATAGTTTCCAGTATTTATCTCGTTTAAAAGATAGAAGCATTATCCTAACGAACGTACGTTGTGAGTTCCTTAGCCGAGTAGCACTTGCTTATAAGTACTTAACCCCACAAAAATTATGTCCTGTAACCGAAATAGATTAAGCGATGGCCTTAGAAGTAAATCATTAATACTACATTATCCGTGATTACGAACGGTAATGCCAAAAAGGGAATAACAGCAATACCTGACTTATCCGATGTTGAATAAAAAATTTGCAAACGTGTTAGAAAATTCGAATTGCGTTTGCAGTTAATATGTTATTTACCGGATTAACATGAGGAGCTTTTATTAATCTTCGTATTAAGTCATCCGCTTTATATCAACCTACAGTAGGCGAAAGAAAATCAAGACATATTTTAAAAAACCAGAAAGTTGGTTGTTCACTTTTGCAAACAAAGATACTGTGTTCAAGTATACGCCAAGGACGTTCAATGCTTTGAAGCTTAGCTATTTGATCAATAAGGTTAGGCGAAAAATGCACCTTTTACGACAGCTACTTTCTCCAGTTCGAATAAAGCTACCTGTTAACAAAAGCAATGCAAATAAGAATTTTTTCCGACATCAAGAGCTTTAATTTTATTGCGGTCCGATGGATTGCACGGATTGCTATTTTCCTACCCAATGTGGTCTCAATATACAGTGACTTACAATGGATGCTACTTGCGAAGAGACAACAACCATTCGAATGAAAATAACCGAAAATTATTCCTTCCTTTTGCAGTTTGCAATGCTTCAATACCTTTTTAAACAGTTCTTTATTTTATGTTAATACTAGGTTGGCCGCCTACAGTCGCGCACTACGCCAACTATAGCAAAGAATTAAGCTAAAAATCTTGGTTTCTCGTTATAAAATAAAAAATACTTACGAAGTATACGAAGTTCGAAGAGCTATGCTAATGCGCTGTCCAGGCATTTGTTGGCGGATGCGCTAAATGGTTACGGTGATTGTCAGGTACGTATTTTCGCAAGTAGAGCATATTGTCTACAAAGTTTGACCATGCTTCATTGGCCTTCGCTGCTTCGCCACTTTCCAGTTTACTGATTTTCTTATGAACAAAACTTCTATCCTGAGGATGCAGCAAATTGATCCATGTTACAAATATGCCAGCTTCGGGTGGAACGAATGCTGCGACATCCACTATCATGTTGAGTTTCTTTTACGGAAATTTTGTCCCGTTGATAATATTTTTATTATTCCGGAGCTTTCGGGTTCTTCAGCGGTGTTGCAATGACCCGAAAGCTACGCTGAAGACGGGTAAAAGCTACGGAATAATTAAAAATATTATCAACGGGACAAAATTTCCGTAAAAGAAACTCAACATGAAGCTATACGGTCCCGTACCAAGAAGTTACATTTACAAGACATCCTCTATCATCAAAAAGCTTTCTTTGACTACTCCGTGATCTTCACTTGCTCTTGACTTCTCGTATTGGTTAGGACATTAACGCTGCTTGTTGCTCAATCTGTCCTTTTGGAAGATCAACCGCTCAGCATTTCTTGTGCGACAGGTGAACTGCTTTCAAAGGGCATTCCAATTATGGCAAAGCCCCTAATATGAAGTATACGCTGAAAGTAGACGTGCTCATTTCAAAGTGGAATTTTGAATGAAATAATCACCTCAAAGACTAAGCACATTGGCCGAAAGGGTTAAAGAGTTGAAGAAAATGAAAAAAGTCGCCCTCACCGAATGGCTTACTGCTCTGGGTACAAAGTGCTGCGACACCAAGTAGGCGACGTTAAGTTCATCCTATTATGGCATCTGCTGGCTTACGAGAAGCAACATAATCAAAAATGAGCAAATGCACAGGGATTTGAGGAAGGAAGCGTCGTAATGGGTACTGCACGCATTACTACCACACGAGCAATTAAACAAGCTAGTATAGCTCGGAAAGGCTAGCGGTTCACTGGGTGCCCTAAATTCATGCGCAGACAAACAGCTGCATCAGCAAAATAAACAATAAGCCTCTGTGCGTGATGAATAACCATGTAAAAGCAATGCAATGAAGGCGCTTATGCTGCAGATGGTTTTTCAAATTCAACATTCCGCGAGGTAGCTTCCATGAGCAAATGGAACCAACTGTTTTTACGCCTCCATTGTCCGTTTACCATGGAAGTCCAACACTGCGCTTTTTTATCCTTGCACCGTTGTCTTTCAGATGTACTTGAACGGCTTTAGCCGAAAATAAATAGATTTTACAGGAGCAGTTCAAAACCAGCAATCGTTATCTAACTGGCGATACTTATCTCGAAAAATCTCTCCATTGCTGAGCTGAATGGAGTTGTGAAACACTTTTCCACTGTTCGACCCTAAAGCGCGGTTTGAAAATGCGTTAAAAGCGTAAAAAGCTTTTGAATTTAGCTGCTTAATCATTTTCACAAATCTGTTGTGATCATCTGTTTCTTCGGACAGTTCATTGTTTTTTTCCGTTTCTCAACTGAAAGTTTCTATGTCGTTACCAGCCAGCGGGCACATGACGAAAAAATAGTGCGACGTCTTACTTTTTGATAATAAATGCCGAATGATACTTTCAATTAGCAAGCTGCAATTCGGAAAATATCAGATTTCATTCTTACGTTTTCGCAAGCGGGTATAGCTATTCAAAATGTTCCGGCTGCTAATTTTTGTGATATCAGGTTAGTTTATTAGTCACTCATCTACGCGGCGGAAGCCAGAATCATCCTCCGCAATTCTGATTGCATTATCAAACCTGCGCATCAACTTCCCCGTGTGTACCGTGCACTGCTTAACACGTTGCAGAGGCGCCATTGGCTACCACCCGTTCAAATGGCGCTGGCAAGTGGTAAGCAAATTAAGTTAAACACGTTTTTATTAGTTTTACGCATCCGTAACGCTTCGCTTGGCAACTTTTATTTATTTTCGCTCTTCGCTGTTTTCATTGTACGTCACTTGTTTGAGATGAACCCATTATACGGTATTCAACCGAAGGGTGAGTCAGAAACTTGCAAACAAAACCTAGTGTTACGCATGTGTTTGCTGTCAGCACGTTTCGGGTAGCTAGCTGTCCCTTCCCTATTTCTATTTATTGCAAGTTCAGTTTCTCGCCACTACAATAATGCGGATATCGCATCAAAGGGAGTCGCAAAAATTTTTTAACTTCCAATGGGCATAGAAGTTTTTTCTTTGCTATACGATAATGCGTAAAGATGGCAACAACATTATTTTCAAAAAGTCCCTATAGGTTATTTAGTTTTCAAGTTCAGTTTCTCGCCACTGCTTGGGTTAACGGATCTCGCATGTCATCCTCAGTTACGTCGGTGTTTGCGCTTAGGCATAGAAGTTTTTTCTTTGCTATACGATAATGCGTAAAGATGGCAACAACATTATTTTCCAAAAAGTATGCGTAGGTTACCAAGTTTTCAGAACCCATCAAGTATGCTTGGGTCTTTTCTACGTCCTGTCATCCTCATTACGTCGGTGTTTGCGCTTAGTGTTAATACTTTTAACTGCTATGCGTCACATACTGTTTTCTAGCTTTCATGCTAATCGGCGGGAAACAATGATAAACCTTATTTCCATCTATTACTGCATTGCTACCTCTTAGACCATAGTTTCTCAACCTTTTTTGCCCCAGGGTCCCCTAGGCCATGTCATGGCCCACCGTTTATTGGGACAATGTCCTGCTGCATTATCCTTCAGGGCTCCCAGGGTCCACAATGAGAAACACTGTCTTAGACGATGCCGCGCAATTACTGCCTGCGTATTTAGCTGCTTAATAACTGCACTAGTGAATTTTATATATGCGCTCATTGTTTCTTCTTTCGGATGAGTCACACAATTTAAGTATTAACTTTTTTTAAGGCGATTTAGCCAAGCAACAAATAAGTTCGTATACGAATAAGGTATATACATATATATGTATATACAGCGTCAGCGGTATATTGCTGTGAATGTTTTGAGAAGTCATTAATCGAAGTTATAGGCCAACATGAACCTGATTAATCAATGCGCTTATTGCACAGCTGCTAGTTGATCCTTGTTTTGGCTCATGTATTCCTACGGTGATACTTTTTGAATCTTCATACCATCATTCGCTAGTGACAGGCTAAGGTGCACTCTACAAACCTCGAAATTTAGCTAAATAATGTATTGTGAAGTTTTGATGACTGGCCAGGCTTTGTTAAATCTAACATGCAGACACTGAGGATGATAAGTTGCTAGAATCCTAACCAGCGCAAAGTCGGCGTAAAGCACTACACCAGTACATAAAAGTCCATTGCCTTTGCACATTTCCTTATCAGCTGCGACTGATCGCCATATATGGTCTGCAAGTGTTTACGCATGTAAGTAGCGATGAATTTTGTCTTTAGGCATTTTATAAATTTGCGCTTATCTTACGGGAACAAAATATCCGTAAATTAATGATAAGTATGAGAGAAAAGTTGACTTCAAACGGAGAGGTATAGCTCCATTATTATCTGACTGGTGGCTTCGAGGTGCCTCCAAACTTTTCCTATGGATTATCTTGCCTTCCTCCTGTACAAGGTCAAAATATTCGCCGCTATATGAAGATGGGAGAGCGCAACCGATTAGTGAAACTTCCACACTTAATCAAAAAGGTAACAGCAGCATACAAGCCACCTTAACTTAAAAAGCCTTTCTAATTTTTCTATTGTGGAAGTGCAAAGCTTTATTACGGAATAGATTCCCGTTTAATGCGTGCTAACTCCGGAGATTTCTGGTCAACCGAGACCCGTCTTCAGCGGTTCTAAGTTATGGATATAAATTGCGCGCCTGACTTCAGTCTTCTGTCGTTTCTATGGTTTAAAGCGGGTGTTTTAAAGTTCTCTGTTGGCGGTTTTTAATAAAATTGTGTCTGCCGGCTGTCTTCTTGTGTATTATATAGCTGGTGGTGTTGTTGGTGTCTGTTGATTGTCTTTGAATATTTTCTTCCATTGCTGATTCTTGTTTTTTGCCCATTGTTTGCGTGTTCCATAAGTGTCTGTTTCTTTTTGTTTGTATAGCATGTAATTTGTCCGTTTTCGCATTTGTTTCATGTGCGGTAATTATTTCTTCCTTCACTTGTTCCATGCGTTCTTGTATCACGTCACAATGGTGGCTTTAATGTCACTGCCAGATAGACTGTTCCTACCTGTAAGTTCCAAGAATATTGTAACGTGGGCATAGGGGCTCCTGGGGCTTTTCTTGCCAGCGCCGTTATGGCGAACTACCTTACATGTTCCAGAAATAATTTATGGCATTTAAGGTTATAGCAAAGTGCAAATTCTAACCAACTCATGTAAAGCGCTTGTTTGTAGGCAGACTTCAGTATACGCGCAGCAACGCTGCGGCCTTTTACACAATGAAGATCATCACTGGCCGCAAGGTCGTGTGGACAGTAAAATTAGTTCACGTTTGATCCAGTTGAACCTGACATATGTTCTAAGAAGTGTTATCCCGCTCTTGCATTCAGACCAGCCCACAGAGCCTTGTTATAGCACTGTGCTTACAATAGGGCCATTTTTTATAAAATGACTAACATAGCAGACGCATTCCAGGTGTAGAGAGGCATTCACACACGCTAAAAGAATATAGTACTCCGCGTCGGAGTTCTACTAGCTTCTGTTGAATTTGCAAGAATAATGTCGCTGATGCAAGTAGCAATCTAAAAGTAGAACAGTTGATATGTCGCATTTGCAGACTGTTTGAGTACAGAAGAAGCAGATACGCAGATTTTACGTAGTCCTTTTGCCGAAAGCGGCAGTGAAAACGAGATACTACAATGGGAAGGAAAAGTGCGTCCAAGTAAGCAGAATTATTTTTTGGTACAAAATTTATTAAATGTTCTGCGCTCCTAACTGTAAGAGATTCCTTTGAGTTAACTGTATTGTTTAGTCCCTGTGAGGTTTTTCATTAATTCTTAATTTCTACGTACCATTGCCCGCGCTATCATTGCTCAGTCCTTATTACGTCTAAAGAAAAGGCCATACTTACTTGATGTTGCCTGCACTTCTGATCATTTGCCTTCAACAAATACTCACTAGCTTCTTGCTTTGTTAGCATAGAAACTTCTTTGCTTTAAGGCGGTTGTTTTCAGCCCGTACATCATCTTGCCCGGCGACCATTATCGATGCTGACGGCTTCAAAGTGCCATACCCGCCAAGTGAGCGGCAGTTTGGAAAAATAAGTTTGATCTTTCTTGTCTTCAGAAGAACGTTCCGATTCTTGTTCTCCCAGTCGGAATGGTCGACGGGGTCCCTACCGTCCTCGCAGCGCTTCTTTGCCGACTAAGATCATCAGATTGCCAGTTCAGACTACTCTTGGGTGTCTGAGCGCTTACTTGCCATTTTATGTGAATTAATCCATAGTGAGCTTGTAGGTCATTCAGCAACCGTCCAAAGCCACGCGACTATGCACCCTGTGCACCTGCCAAGATTCAAGAGGATTATAATCCTGAAGTGTTTCATTCCGAGGGACCAACCAATAATGACGCACTGAACGACAATCTCAAATCAGAAATCTTCAGTAGGGACTTAATTATAAACGATGCATATCCTGGAAAGGTTATGCGTACGCTTATGTTGAAAAAGTCAACTGGACGCTTCAAAATCCTATGCCCACGTTCGCGGGTTACTGATTATTGGGTAACCGTTTTTAACGCTGTGCTTTTTGCGCTGCGCGGCATTGGTACTAAGCCGTTCGCACTTTAGGAGAACCGTTTGGTCAAGAACGCGCTACTGCCGGATACAAACGAGCTGCGAAAACGTTGCAAGCAATTATCGGTGCATTCGGTGGTTGTAGGCGACTCGATGACTTTTCAACCACCTGCGGAGAAACCAACCGTCAGTGCGTCGAAAATTTGCTTCTTGCATTAACGATTTCAAAAATCCCATATAATGTTATCTATTTTCCAAGCAGATGCTCCAAAGCAAGACTCGTTTGGAAGAATCTTCGCCAAATCGTTGGCGGTTAAATACGACCTTTCAGATGAAGAGATTCAAAAGCTAGTGGAAGGTCGTAAAAGTAAGCTCCTGCCTCACACATTTAATGCTCAAAAACATAGCCATGATAATGCAGGAGGACCACGTTCCAACGTTACCACAGCTGCCATTAATAAACAGGGATCGGGATCCCGTCAGGCTGCAAAATGGATGACACCAGTTCAAAGTATTAACGTGAAAGACTGTGATCGGGATGGGGTACAGTATCGCTTTGATGAAAATGGTTTCGTGCTTACTGACTAGGAAAACAAAATAGGCATTAGTAGCTCTTCAGGCAATCAAATCGAAAGCCCAAGTTACCCCAATGTTAGAGCGAGTATGCAGCTCGACCATTCCGTACACCACCAAAGTTATGGCACAAGTATTCCAACAACTGTTGCAATGCCTTACAGCGGAATGTTGATTCAACGTGGGCTCTACAATACGGCCGGTTTGCAACCTTACGGTTCGGCGATGCCCCAAGCAGGCACGTGCAACATCCGTGCACCGAACAGCGTAAATCCGTGCAATTTTACTGATGGGCCAAGAGAAGCAAACTCGGAAAATGCACCTGCTGGAGAAGCTTCGACCAGCCAAGGAGGTAAGCGGCATTAATTGGTTGTATATTTTTAACAAACGACAATTACTTCCCAGTAGGTAGGTTGAGAATGCACTGTGAAGTATGGGTTTGTGATAGTTGTGCATTGGCATCTTCCAGACGAAACGGTGCTTCGAAGTTAGTTATTTAAAAAGCATGACCAGTGTAACAAGGCATGTATTCAAACGTATTCCTTATCTAGAATTTACCAATGCAGAACTGCCACAAGGTCACACTTAGCAATGCATTTTCGACGTATTCGGGATTCTGACCGCCACTGGTCGTACTTCGTCTCCCTGTGGTTTTTGAACAAGTTGACTCCTTTGTTCTAAAGTCATTGGGTCGGAAAGTCTTGTCTCCATCGCAAGCAGAGCTGCTTATCAAAATTTGTAATATAGCAGATTTTTTCGGTTGTCCTTAGGCTTCGACAGCCCTGTTGTGCTGCACTGCAAGTCCACTGCAAATACTTTCGCTTTGTGTAATTTTCATGCGATCATTTCAGATGCATATCGTCATTCCATACCAGAAAGCTGGTAGAAGAACAGAACTCGCTTGGGTCGCGTGTTGGAACAATTTCCCAGTGTTAAAATCTCGTGGTAGCTTATCTAACAGTATTAGCATCAAAATCTTAAGCTCATGGAATTTTGGGTAAAACTGAGAAAAATGAGCTCAACTCGTTATACCCGCACTTGCTACACTCCAAAATGATGCGATGGTTCATTCCGGTTAGAGAATTGTTCTCGTTACGTAGTTTTTCTGAATAGATCTCTTGTTTTCACAAATCAGGCATTCTAAAAGAGCTCATGCTTTTTTCCTCTGCGAGTTGCTCATTTTTCAAGCAACTTGTTGTTGAAGAGATTAGTAAAGTGGCATTATAATATGTGAGTGTTTGCTGAAGGCAACATGGATGCTGTTGTTCCCGTTTATCCTGTTTGCTCCTCGCAAACCGCAGCCATAATTGTCTGAAATCCAAACCACATAACTATTACTCATCTACGTTTTCTCAAATGCAAAATGGAACTTGTAAATGTAGGAATTCATGCTGGAATATTTGACGATAAATTTGACGCACTAATGGACTTTTATGGGCATCTACATCACCCGCAAGACGAGTGTAGAAAGCATTTGTTCATATGTGATCGACAGTGCCATGTCTCTACAGAATTCTGAAAATTAACAGCTCATTTCAATGGTGATTTCACTGCCTCTGTCCACAGGCCAATATCTGATGAAATTTTTCAAAAAACTGAAAACCGTTAGGAAGCAATTCACTCGGAAATGTATGCAACTTCAACATACGCCAGCTTACGAAGCGACCAACGCGGGAGAATAAAAATCGAAGCTTTTGTCATTATCTTATTTGATATTGGTTCTTATGTGATTATACATAAGAATTTAAAGCCTTTTCGCAACAGATGTATTTAAAATCTATTTCAGTCGATCCCGTTATCACTGAAATTCAAATTGACAATAATGACTACGCGATGCGCACTTTTCTCTACGGGTATTGAGAGGTTCTTACACAAAATCGTCACCTCCATCATTAGGACGTTTGTCTTAAGAATTTGAATCACAATTTGACGCGTCACATTTTCCCTTTGCTTTTACTCTTCTATCGTAACATAAATTCCCTACACTTTCAACGACATAAGCTTATTTTTTTATTTTATATACGAAAAGTAAACTAACTGATTTTCTCTAAGTTTTTAGTGAGCACAGCTTCGCTGTTAATCGAACCTGATCTTCGTCGAAGCAAGATAAAATAGACTGTCTAAAAATGGAAGTGATCAGTCCAAACAGAACAACTAATAATTAAGAAAGCAATCTCGCATAAATTATATGCGAAAACTGAAATCAATAATAACAAAGCCAGCACCGAAATAATATGACTGGGCAAGTAAATAAATTACGGTAAGTAGGAAGGATGGCAAAAATAAATAAGCAAAACATTAACATACAACAATAGCGGATAAAAGTGAAATAAAATCAACTAAAGTAAAATACATGCGCAATACTAAAAATCGCTTCTTTTCATTTTTTTCTCATCATTTTCTAACTTCGCTCACTGTGTACTTCATTTCATTTTACCAATTTTTCTCTAGTTTTGCACGTCAGTATATAGGGCAGGTTCGCAGATGTCATTTGTTGAAAATTCGCAGCGCGCTTACTAGCAAAGCTATCAAAATTTAAAAAAAAACACTAAAGGCTTCCTGGACAAGATGCCTATTAAATGCTAATAAACAGTATGTTAAACGCTTTATCGAACCCATACGTAGACACAGAGATGCCACAGCCGAAGTTAAGGGCAAGCAATTTATTCGAAACTGTTCTTCTTCCAAACAGTACGGTACAGTTTATAAGAGACAGATCGTTCAAAAATTAGAAAAAAAGAAACCGTCAAAGTTCAAACATGGCATACTTTCTAGGCAGCATTAAAATGACGGTCAGGTACGCCACTGCAAAATCCATAAGACTTTATATACCGGTAACCTTCCGTTCTTGTCGTGCCAGTAGAAAAAATACCGCGCAACAAGCAATGGAGCAAACGTAATATAAAGTCTCAGTTTGGTCAGCGGCCATCATAACTGTCCCCTTTTAGGATAACGTCGTAGAATGGCAGGTCGTTCGGTCATTATATATCACATAGTCGCATTCGTAAACCTGAGTTAGCGTCGTCAAAGCAACGCTTTAAAAAAAAATTAGAACATCGCACGTTTGAGAGGTTGCACCCCAACGGGCGACCGGATGGACTTCGACAGCTCAAAACAGACCGTTCGACCGTGACGTTCAAGGAAAATGAGGCAAGTTTATCACGAGCGATCGTCTAGCGCTACAAAAAACTCACAGAACAAAAAGAAGGTGACGCGCGGGGCATAAAGGACAGCACCTGAAACGAATAGAGGCGGCGGTGGCGTAAACGCGCTGCGAAAAAGGAGGAATACCAACATATGGACGTTGGAGGCGTTGCGCAACCCCGTCGAGCGCAACGCCACAAATAGACAGCGAGAACACGGGGAAGTAGTACTGGGGTAGAAAATAAATTCGGTAAGGCCACATTGTAATACGCCTAAGCAAGGCGACGTCGGTGACCGACCAATGATCATCATCATCATCATCCTAACGCTGCTTGCGCAATGGCTCCAATCTAATTTAGTCTTCAAACTTTACAACTATTGACTGCCTACGTTCTGTTCGAATGGCATTTCCGTTGGCATTGCCCATTGATGGTTCTGGCGCTGCGACGAGCTTACCTGCTGCGGTAGCAGCGCAACTGAAACGTCCAGCGTTTGATGACCATCTTGATCATACGATCTTTCAAAGGCATTCAAAGCAGCCTTGCCGATCAGACAATCCTCCTGTGTTGTGTCGCTCAGCGTACCGCACGGCTTTTCTCCAACGTCCCGCGCGCTTGCATGATTCAATGAATCGTCGAACAATGGCGCGTAGTCGTGGTCAGTGCGAACGAGATAGTCGCTGGCCATAAAAGCTGCTTCAGATGTTTGATTCGACTGAGTCCACCTGTTGCTCTCTTGACTACTTTGCAACGAAGACGATTTCAAAGCGTCTGCGGCATCCTCCTGCAAATCTTTTGCTGCGGAATGGGAAGCCCAATCGTCCTGGCGACCGGACTCTTCCGGCAGCTCACTAGTACGTCGGTCATTCCCATTGGCCAGCGCTTGAGCTACTGGCGAATTGGACGTCGAAGAGAGGCTTCGACGTAGGTTGCAAAAGCTCGCATCTGGCACCTGAGCGGACAACATTGAGAGATCACCGCTTGGGCTGAGGTGAGCATTGTCAGTTTCCTTCGTAGCAGATTCAGCGTCGCCAAACGCCTTTCCGGTACTGCACATATCAGAAAACGAGACAGAGTTTGGTACGCTTACTACTGACAAATAAGGAACCACATGTGGTGTGAGACAGTCGCTCTTCAAGTCTGAAAAATTTCAACATCTACTTTACGTTAGCCGTTTCGTTAAAAACGCGTAAGTCTGAATTCCGAACAACAAAAAGGCGTAGGATCATTACTGGCTCTCAAATCTCAAAAACATTTTCCCTAATCATCCCGCTATGTACACAACAAATGCGCTCGATAGCTAACGTTCGCCGAACCAATTATGGCCAACACTAGCGCTTAGCAACCCAAGAATTTATACGTGCACTGTAGAAAAAAAATTTAACCAAGTTAAATGATATTCAGGTACAAGTAAACTGTTTGAATTTCCAACGCGTCATATCGAGGAACGCTAAGGCTAGGAGTAAAAATCGATCCGGAAATCGGTTCGGCAAAAAAGCGCGGCTCCTCAAAGCTAACAAATGAACACTGCAACCGGATAAGTCTTCTTTTCTCTATCAAAGCTCTAAAATGTACCGGTAAGTCTAAGTCGCCATCTATTGATTATAAGCCAGTAATGATGTTTTCATTTATCGGCCGTACGACAACAAATAAAGCTTCAAGCTGTTTACCCATTCGAACCCTTTTAAGAGGAGCTCATGCGCTTAGCAGTAGCGAGTCTGGGCAAAGCAAAAAATATGGAGAACAAAAATTTCAACAAAACAGAATGCGGTGAAAACTAGTAAATAAAAAAGTCAAAACAAAATGTTTTAAAAGGTATCAGTCTCACCTGTGGGAACACGATTGTCCGTCGATGCCACAGACAAAGGCGACTGACCGTCACTTAAAGCTGACGACGGATTGAGGTTGCAATCGTTGAGGTCCTCTGGGTCGGAAGGCAACCGCTTTGAAGTTCCACCTCCATCGGGTACATGCAAGGAATAATGTTCTCCATCACAGTTGTCCGGGTTCAACAGCTCCATGAACCCACCTTGACCAGGGGCATTGAGCACAACTGACTGAATTACTTCGTTGATGGTAGTTTCACGATGAAGTCTCGTTGCAAACGAAAATGTGGCCGAATTCTCGCTGACGCATGATGTACTGCCGTACTGACTAGAAACACTTTTTTCATTTTCCGTTTTCACCTGTCGCTGATTCACGTTTGCAACTTTGGCCAAAGAAATACCATCGACGCTACTGGGTAGCGGCGCAGTTGTTAATGTACCATCGCGCTTGGATCGTAGCCTTTTTTCCGGCCCTTTGCGAGTTCCACTGTTGCGAGACCTTTTGGGCTTTTGCAATGCCGCCACGGATGTAAGATCCTTTACGTCGCCCCGATCCGTTTCAGCTAGCACTGACGAGTTGGCAATACGACCGGCTGTTGGATTCAGCCCGTCTACAAGCAAAGGATTGCTTCGACCAGCACCAATACCTGAACTTTGCAACAGCAGCCCAACCAGCAATGGGCTATTGGCACTAACAGTCGCAGGTGTTGGAGATTTCGTCGCTCGTTTTGGAACTGTACGCGCTGAGTGAGGTGAAAGCACTGTCGATTGCTGGCACTGCCAAGCACTGGCTTGCTGCGGTACATCATGTGTCTCCAATGGAAATGTTCTCAACCTAGACCTTGGATACTGGCCAACTGGAGCGCCGACAGTCTCTCTGGCAACCACTTGCTGATATTCAACTGGTGATAATACCTGATAATCCATAGACATTCTTCTACGACCTTGGGTTCCAACTAGGCCGCTGCTGGGATAAGCAGTCGACGGGATCATGTCCGCAGCAGACGGTCTGAAACAATTGCCCACAGGATCGTGCACATCTGTGCTTGGTGAGAAGGAGCTTCCACCGCCGTTGTAATCCAACGTTTGAGGCAAGCTGCGGGGATTTGCAAGTACAACATCTTCATTCTTTCCCTCAGGTCCTAATGCCGCTGGCGAGCACGAAGGATTTCCATGCGTGTCATTTCCACTGTCCACCTCCACGGACAGTACACCCAAGCTACGTAATCTGTCCGGCTCGTTTGACTGGAGCGAACGAAGCAAATACGCGGCAGCAACAGGCAGACGAAAGCTCACCCTGACGTGACTAAAGCGCTCCTCGCCACTGTCAGGGAGCTGTTCACTTTCAGGTACCTGAAAGAATGTACATCGCATTTCTTTAACGAATGTCAACGTTCGAGAAAACCAAAGGCTTTTATGGTAAAATCTCAAAGTGAAAAACATCAATTCGTGCAATCATATTTTTGCCAAACTTGCACGAAGGTCGAACAACTGCTCACAGCCTACGAGCAGCGAAAATATGAATTATCAAAAGTCTACAGACTCAAAAGCGTTTTTTTTTACTACAGGCTCGACCATCCGTTGGTTGGCTTAAAAGAAGTACAAGAAAGTTACTCACCGCTTTCCTACTTGTATTCTATGTTAAAAATATCAATTCTTACACTAATCGACTCAGACGAAGTACTTGTAGGAAACTTCCTACTCTTACAAAATCTATAACGTACATACGTAAAGTCATCTCACTAATTGTAAAGAATATGGTTCCTGCCCGCATTCGTCCACAAGAAACAAAAATTAAAGCAGCTTCGACCACCAAGACCGATGATGTTAAAGTGCAAGAAGAAATCGAAGCCTCAAGCTTAAAGTCTTGCTGAAAATAACATTTTTCCCCTCGAAAGTGTGCACACAAAGTTTACGCGGCAACAGTATAAAGACTCAACATTAATGCGCGAAATGACGCGGGAATTTCACGGAATGAACCTATGTCGTGGGGACAAGCGGTTTACGTCAGAGGTTTACACTGTTAAGCCTAATTTTTAACGTGTACATTCGAGAGCAAACGCGCTGCATCAATATTTAACGAGAAGCAAGAGAAGGCGAAAACAAGGAACAGCAGCTCAACAGCGCGTTTCGATTTCCACGTGTTTCACTCGGCCAGTGGACCGTTGGGACCATCTCCTCAAGGCGGAACTCGAGATGGGATTCCCACCACGGCAAAATGGCTGTGAGCAAACATCTTACACCCTAACTTTTGCATTGATTTATTAATAACGTGAACCCAGTTTCTGGCATTGCCATGCAAGCTAACTAGACAATAAGCTGGACGAATATTTATGCTAGTTGCACAACAAGAAAACAACGGATTGCGCATGCATATTCTCTTTCGAAACATAGCAGACCTACCAGCATGCGAAAGTATCGAGTGCTCACGTTCCCCCACACGTGCTTCAGCGCAGCGCCGCGTAAAACAAAGCCGAAAGTAGGCATGCACGTTTAGCTCTGATATTCGACTAAGCGCAGCTCGTAATTTAAAACAAGCGAGTTCACTATTCGGGATGGCATTAGACCACACCTTTTTGGCAAAATTCGCCTTGAAAACTGACCAGCGCGTACGTATCAGTAAAAAAAAAAAAAAAGGTTTCTAAGCAGGCCGAAGCTGACTACTTTTATTTGCAAAAATTTAAAGATACACTTGTTGTTAGCTTCGCTTAATTGCATTCGACCGGAATAAGCCAAAATTTGAGGAAAACAATCCTCAAAATCTACGGCGATAAAATATTCGCAGGTACAAAGTAAACAACATACAGTAAGATCTAGCACATTGTCAGGTCTTGTTCAAGCGAAAAAAAGTAGAAAATAATATCGAACAAGCGTGGAGACGAAGATATACTTTTTTGTATGTAAGACTGACGTCGTAAACGATTGAACTAACGCAATGGAAGCTTATCTTGACGTAAAAATACTTTCGAAAATGCGGACAAGAAGCGGAACGACCGGTACGTGATAAATTCCTGCCTGGACAAAAGAATTATTCCGAACAGATTCCTTTGTAAACGGAAGTTTACCATACCCTGAATGGCTACTTCTACGGAAATAGTACGCTATTCGTAAATGCGACGGGATAAGAGCAGCTACAGCTTATCATCACATGCTAGCAATGGGGATGGAAAGACAAGCACAAAATCCCTATTTAAACGCTTGTAAGGCATACGAAGGCAGCGGAATGCAAGTACCAACATATAGCTGTGAAAAATGCGATTTCTACATTCGGGCTAATTGACGCTGCGTCTAACAGATTGCAAGGACGGAGAAGCACCAAGTGGATATAACAACTTAGATAAACTGAGCCAAGCGCAGAAGGTTCGTCGGTAAAACTAAACTACTTGGAACCAATTCACAAGAAAGAATGCCAGTTTGGCAACGTGATTTGTTACGTACAAATATACACCTCTAGGGAAAGAGCGAGCCAGCCTAATGACCAAGAGAAAAAAGAGAAAATTTAATTCCAGCGTAACAGTGTAGATAGAGAACTAAAGGAAACGAAATTAAAACTGAAAGCTCATTCCAATTAACCAGAACAAAGTCTACGCGACTGAGAATTCCAAAACGGTCCAAAAACATGCCGTGCATATTATAACAGATACTTGCAAACGTCCAGCAAACTAATTAAAACTCGTTATTGTATTAGCAACAGCGCTGCGGTAGATAAAGCTATTATATGCTTACAAGGTTGCCGCTCTTACAAGTTACTCCGGCCAATCGAAATCTTATTTTCTTACGCGCTAACTCGCAATGAATACGTCGTGAGCCAAGCAGCTTTAAAAGAAAAAATCACCTTTATCGCACACTTCGATTCTCTTTTAAATTTAAAAGAAAACTAAAGCGGATATACGTTTCGAGCCGTTGAATCCACTAAGTTGGGAAAGAGGCAGAAATCCACATTTAAAGTATCCGAGCAAACGGAAATAAAAACTTCGTCTTGCCTGCATGGAGCTTTCCGGGTCCAGCTTCGTATACGGATGTGCAATTCTTTGGGGCGGCAGTAGAGAGAGTTCTTTCAGCAGGAAACGGAACGCCCGCAAAACGGCATGCCATTACAATGGAAAACTGGAATGGAAAAATCAAACTGCGCACGGAACGGGAGCGGCAAAGGAAAAAGAAAAAGTTATACTTTGCAAGAAAACGAGCAAACAGCTTACCAGCGCGCATTTATGGATAACGCCAAGAGCGTCCAAGCGAAGTGCGTATTTCAAATGAAACTTACCGAAAGCCCATGTGAGCTCGAGATCAGAAGGCAATATCTTGTCACTTTGGCTACTACTTTGGTGAGGGCTCAGGACGATAGTGAGTAAATGGAACGAGACAACCAACGTATTCCGCCGTAAATTGAAAACTTCGACGTTGTACCGTACACCGACATCTAATAAGTTTTGGCCATAAACGACTCGCAGGTAATTTTGGCTATGAGTATTCTCTTGAGCCTCAGTTTGGCTACTGCGTAAATTATGGCAAAACAAAGCAATGCAGAGTGCTCAGTTCTATTGAAAATAAATTTATATGCTTGCGCGAAGGTTTAAAAACTTTTTTCCGCTTTAAATGACTAACTCGCCCTCTTACGTAAGACGATCCGGCAGCAGAACTTGTTGGTATGGTAAATGCAGCACTTAATGTGAGAAATTGTACAATAGTAAGCTCGGGGCACAAAACACTCTTTGCGCGTCTAGTTCTCTTAGTGACTTTTTTATAACATAATATGCAATAATATTTCCTAGTATTTCTAACAATACTTCGAAACATTAAAAATATACGATTTTTTAACGCACGGATAGACTTTAATTTCCTTCTGCAAAAGCAGCCTATTTTTTGAATCTTTTGAACTCTTATTAATTAAAGAAGTTTTCCGGACCGATTTCGTCTGGTCCTTAGCGTCTCCCAAAGGTCCTATTAATAAAATCTGAGCTTACAAAGGAACACTTTACCTCTGTAAAAAAAATGAATATTTTTTGGCATGCATAACGGAAGGGCAAATGTGCCAAGCTGAACTGTAGCATACGGACGCACCTGGTATGCACAACTGTAGCAACATTTTGTTTCCAGACTCCACCGCGTCTCATTAAGCCAAATAATACTCGTTTACGGTAAAACACAAGAGCCCAATGCACGTAATGGATTCGAAAACGCGTTGGGCTTCGCTTAGAGATGAGAAGCTGAAGGCGTCTACTTTCAGGTCGTTTTGCGGTTTATTTCCGCAATATCAATCTTCTTTCCAAAACAATTCCATAATCAGACTCGCTGTATTAATATACAGCGCTTTAATAAGCGATGCGCATTAGTAACGGCAAATCGAATTGCATACTTCAGTCAGCTATGACGCAGTCGCGGTTTTGTTCACGACAATGCTGCTAAGACGCTGTCAGCATCACAAAATAATTGAATAATTTTTCCTACGGACAGCAGGCCGATTATGCAAAATTTTTTGACATCCAACCTCATCGATTACGTCATCCCTGTTAGCATGTAATCAACAACATAGCGTTCTTATCAACTTGAACTTTAAGGGTGCTACATCTTCGTAACTGTGCATACAACGAGCTCTTGTAGTCCAGTCTATCCATGCCATATATAGAAATAGTTCACATCTACTCGATAGTGGATACATAGCAACAAAGTACACTACTTGCGCTACGCTATTTCGTCTTAGTAATAGCTGCAGAATTAGTAAGATAAGTTGACACAAGTACAGTATGGTTTCAAGCTCGCTCGCTGCTTTTCAAAAACTGCATACCGGTGACGCCTTTCCAAATTTGCATTAGAGTTACTTTGATAATGTCAACAGCAACTTCATCACTGGACATCGAAAGGTAAAAATCAATTCCATTTCACGTTGATGAACCGCTAATGGATTTAAATAACTTTTGGTTTTCATTTCTAGCTAGCTGCATCCACGATAATACTAACAAAGGAAACTGATGCGCTGGAAGGGATAGGTGGCAGCACCCATTGATGCAAGAATATGCGGTATGAGACTATTGATAGTCAGCTGCAGATGACGCGCATGCCTTTTTGTCGTCGTCGGAGCGTAGTGAATTCCAGAACATAAAAGTATTTCTGCTTCATAGGGAATCAAGTGGGCGTTTAGCAAACGCTTAACAGACTGGATAATTTGGATAACAATGGACGAATACCAAATCATTTGGGCAACAGCCGGTGACCTAACTTAACAAAACAACGACAATTACCGTGCGCAGTGTGCAAACTTCAAGCAGCAATTGTCAGACAACTAAAAAGCAAATGGTTTACACTTTCGGACATTACGTAATAAATTTCAAACATGTTATGCAAATTGCTACAACAAATTGTGCATAGGGTGCTTCGCGGAAAACGCAAAAACGTCAACGTGGTAAAAAATGTGCATCACAAACAGAGACCGCGAAGAGCCGCTTCGTAAAACGTAAAAAAAACCTATGCGCGAATGAAAAGATACGAGTTGACCTGCGTAGCAAAGTTGCCCGCTACATTGAACAAAATGTTCAACGATTTAAATGGCTTAACAGTTTTTCCAATTTCAGCGCGGTTGCCATGTTGCCGGTTATTTTCATCTGACCATTCATGAACGCTACTTTTGGCGAAAGCTGACCATTAAACAACGACACAAATGTTTCCCCATTCATGGTAAAGTCCACGTCAACACTAGAATCGCCTTCCGGCGGTTTACCTTCGCCGCATGAACCGTTGGTTTTCAATTCGAGATACCATTTGTTTGGGCTTAAATCTGCAAATAAGCTGTCAAAGCGAGAACTTGTTCATTTCAAAACCGACCAACTATATTGAAAAGAAAAGTCGCCTTCATTTGGTGTACGAGCTCGGAAGTTATTTGTTCACGCAACCGAGCAAATATATTGTATGTCTCTTTGGTTACGTCCGTTGCCTCCGCATTCAAGCCGGCACCAGCGGAGCGTCGGGTCAACGTGGGCTTAGGGTCGTCCAGAAAAAAATCGCTTTGCAATGGATGACCTTAGTTAAAACACCAATATATGCAAATCCCAAACTTGCCCACAGTAGAGTCTACCTGGTTTCACAGCGTACGAATCAAAATCCGTTACCCCTAATTCACGAAGTACCTCTTCGTCAACGTAAAAATGGCCAGTAAAATTTTTTGAATCGCGTATGAGAATTGCGTAAGCCGCATCAGCCATTATTTCAGGTTTCCGACACGCAGAAGCTACGTGTTCTCCACCTCCAAGCATTTTCATCGCAGCTGTCCATATGGCTGTAATTTGTTACATACAGAAAGTATCGAGATACTGGTAAACTCAAAACGTCGCCCTAGAAGCGAATGTGGAATTGTACAAGTCATTTCGCTTCAATGTCATACGGTCGACTTTGAAAAAGGTACTGATTCACCCACCTGTTCGAGGCCATAAGGCGTTTACCCCAATTCCGTAAGGTCTCAGCTCTTCGGACATACCAAGGACGCACATTGACATTGCATACTTAGCCATCGTGTAAGCTACAAGTAATACGTACAGCGTTTCCAAAAGTTCCGTCAACTGACCATACCAACGTGATTTTTGAACCATACAGCCTTCATATTCAACGGCGGACTAATGTTCAGTATATGAGGATTTTTAGATTGCTTCAAGTATGGAATACACTTCTGCGACCTGAACGGGATGCAACTTTAACATAACAAAAGAAGCATAACGTCTGACTCGAAATTTTTACGTTAAAAATGTCCCCCTACAGTTTATGGAATTCATCAGGTCGAACCGCTTCATTGAAGTTCCAAGAGTGCCTGTAAGGCTAATTGCGGAGGCGTTATTAATGAGCACGTCGATTCCGCCAAAGGTCTTTACAGCATCGTGAACGGCATTTTCAACTGAGCCTTCATCCCGAATGTCAACAGCGCAGGGAAGGCAGCGACCACCAGCCTTTTCAACTGGAATGGAAAATAGGAATATTTTCCCTATTAGTATTAGCTTGAGGCAATTCTGTCATTTAAGAAGAAAAGCCAAGAATGAATAGCAATGTTACCATCTTCAGCAGCGGTGAACACAGTTCCTTCAAGTTTCGGGTGAGGCGCCTTAGTCTTTGCAACCACGACAATGTTAGCACCATCGCGAGCGGCCTTTACGGCTATTGCTTTACCAATGCCCCGACTAGCGCCGGTAATGAACAAAGTTTTTCCCGCCAACTTGCTTAAGGTAAAAGTGATTTTACAATAAGAATTCGCAAGCGGAACGTACCCTGTGTTAGCCATGACAGCTTATTACGGAGCAGCACCTCCTTGCGGGCTTCTAAATTGCAAACAGTAAACGTAAGCAGAGAACGCAAAAACACTGAAACTATTTTCCCGTAGAAACAAAAAGCCGTTTTGCCCATTGATGCGGACGGGTAATGGCTAACAATACTGACTGCAAGCAAATACTTTTAAAACCATCTTTATTACTACGCAAAGATGCCTGAAGGTTACGTTGCAAAAACTTGTAATTCGGAATTCTGTTAACAAATACTTAAAGTTACATATGCACTACATGATACACTTTTTGCATGCAACTGCAGCTGATCTTTAGCCAACTACAAAAACGCTCCTTGAACCTGCAACAAACCACAAACTGGCTCAATCTGTAGACGGTTATGGATAAAAATCCACATAATGTGGTTTCTTGGTACGGGAGCGTATGTTTTCATAATGCAAAGGTTTTATTACGGAATAGTTCCCGTTTTAATGCGCGTAAACTCCGCAGCTTTCGGAACGAAGATGGGTCCCGGTCGACCCGAAAGCTCCGGAGTTTACGCGCATTAAAACGGGAATTATTCCCTAATAAAACCTTTGCATTATGAAAAAATCCACATAAGCTCTAAACACTACAACAAGAAGTTGGCATGTGTTTTATGATACAAAAATCCCAGTTGCATGCACCTATGCAGCAAGGAAGCCAAAAATAGTTTTCTCTAAGCACTACCGTTAGCTAACGTCTGCTTAGTATAGCTATTGTTAGTCCAAATACAAAGAAATTTGCTTAGCAGGCAAGCTGGCAAAATATTTCAGCATTCACGCACGACGTTAGCAATTGAACTGAACGTGCTAAGGCTTACTAAGGGCAGAAAGCAGACGGTAATTGCAGATTTTCAAGTCCTAATGAAAATGTGTTTCAACCTTTTATTACATCCATCTTGCGGCAGCTACTCTACACCTTCGCAAAGTTGCTGTCCGTCTAACAGTTTATTGTTGAACCGAAAGTAGTACGGTTGCTTTGCAGCGCTTTTGACGGAGTGCTTCTAGCCTTTTGTCAACTCATCGACGTGACAGGGTTTGATTTCTGTTTTTATTATGCCATTTGCATAGCTGGACAGTGACGCGTCTCCCAAATAATCAAAGCTTAACTTAACCCACCACTGCCCTATAAAAGGCTAGCAAAATGAATGTACCGGAAGCGGATGTCCGATGACCCAAGTCTATGCGCGCAGTACCTACGTGAAGGAGTGGGAAAGAGCTAAGCTCTGTTTTACGAAAACAAGCCTCTTTGGTGAGTGTTACAGAGCGCAATACTCACTCACGAGACTACTCTAACTATAACTACAGTAAAACAGAAAAGCAGGTAAGCGTATAAAGCGCGCGCACTTGCGTACTACCACAGTGAAAAATAGTTAAATACTTTCTTTTTTTAAAGCAAAATTAATCCAACTTTTATTTTTATAACGCGAGTAGTGTTTCGCAACGTTCAGCCCTGCATGTCTCGTCTTCAGCTGCGCTATAAACTTTAGCTGGTCCTTAGTACAACGCTGTACTTCTTTCTGCTCGCCGAATTTTAGGGCAAACTGCATGCGAAATCATTGCTCGTAAAAAGATGCAGAGAGCACGTAGATTTTACTTTTTTTCAAGCTCTCGCTAAATGTTAAATTTAACTGCCCACCCGGCACACAATTTGACTGGAATACCTTAATGCGAACGCTTCTTATTCTTCTTTGGGGTTCTCACGAAAACATAGCGATTTTAGTTAGGAATTTAATTGGCCTTTCCAAATCCAAGAAGGCGTCCTACTTTCCAGGTGTTGATTGGTCATTTCGCTTTTCCATCCTCTCTCTGCGTTGCAATTTGTGATGGACAACCTTTCGGGATGGATAACTGCCTTTTGCCGGCTTGGTCTCCTTGAGCAAATAGTTCAGCGAACAACTTTGCTCTTTGTTTGACGAACTGATAGGTGGAGAACACTCTATTCGAAGCTCGTGCGCTTACTGACGACCATCCAAGGCATCCAGGTATTTCAAATCAATTAGGTGAGGTATCAGCAGATGCCTGAATTAAGACGAATAAGATTTAAGCGTCAGAACCACTTTTTCTTATTCTGTCTCACCTAATTGGGAAAAAACTGAAGCAAACCACGGGAAAAATCATTTCTATATATGGATATGGTGCCAAGCCAAAAGAGCAAAGAACGAGAAGTTGCAAAAGTTGGCAAACGGTGAACAAGTGTATTTTCCTTTGAGGAACACGTCTTATGTAATGAGTAGGCGGATACGCTGCCTAAAGTTACAATCGAACATGAACTTGTCGAGCACTTTTGATATTCACTCTCACCTGTTCCGTAAGAAGAAGCATTATGCGTTCAAACATTTCGTTTCCGTTTAAGGACGTAGCTGCCATATAAAGGAAAAGTCCATCCAGAACTGACCTTGGTATCAGCTGCAACGGCATCGGTAGCAGTAGCAGCGCTGATGTTCCAATAAGGCAGTGGGATAAAAAGGTGGCTAACCGTGTTTCCCTTACGTATGTTATCCTAAATTTGGAATTCAAAATTCAGGATGAAATTACACCATGCTTACACTTCGTGGACATGTCCTTGTGACACCCTTTCTTCAACATCCGCTAAAGCTCGTAAATGCAAAGGTGAATGAGGTAGGGCAGCGTGCATCCACGGCAGCCCAAATAGTGAAAGGAAGACGTTTAGAATGGCCACCATAAGTAAATCAAGATGCGTTGACGATCCTTTTCTAAGCCTAAATCCACAGAATGCGATTGAATTAAACGTTACTAAGGCTTACAGATTTTAAAGCATATTCCGCTTCTTGTATTTAGTTGGTGGAATTCATCGTTCGTTCATTAACAGCTAATACTTAATAAAAACAGACGCTACAAAATTACTGAACTTGCCTTGGCAGAACTCAATTCAATAGTTCAACTCTTTAGTATTCAACTGGGTGTTATTTTTTGGAAAAAATGAAAAACTAACCTACTCTTCATTAGTTTTTACGGTAACTGTTTTTTGGAATTTTTTCCACCACGGAACCTTAATGTGCTCAAGGTTAAGGACTAAGCAAAACGGTTATTAAAGCCGCCAGCGCTTAAAGTAAAAGTATGCCCAGAACGGGCTACTTGATCCTTAATAGAACGACTATGTTATAAAAAGTCTAGTAACACTACCCTTTAAGTGATCATTTTTGAAACACAACAAAGATTTCCATTTAAGCAATCGAGCTGTGAAGTCTAAATGTGCAGAACAAGGCTTTCAAGCACTTCTGAACATACTTGTTTTGTTGATTGTTAATTATTGCAGACGTAATATTTTGATCCAAGAAAAAAAGAACAGATAAGCAGAATCCAAGACCCATTGACGCAAAAATTGCTCCTACAGGTAGCTGGCTGATGGATGCCAAAGTTCCAATTGGTTGCCTTTGCTTGTAGTCAAATCGTTCGACTGAAACAGTGGAACTAATTAATCAACATTTGCAGCGACGCATAAAACAGGTGAAGGAGGAATGCTGTGATAAAAAGAGCGCTAACTTTTAACTTCCCGAAAGCAGTAGGACCCTGTGAACGTCATCACCATCACAGCCACCGGTAGCGCATAGTCCGCAAGGATCTCACGCTTTGCCCTTGTTAGATACGGCCTAAAAATTATGGAGCACTTTTACAATTCAAACATTGCGGGCATCTTCGTGCCTCACGTTTTTCTAAAATTATAAATGAATGAACCTAGCCACAACGTGCCAAGCATAAGCAGCAAATATAGTATGCTGGCTTCACGGTTGCATTCTTTTGCTTGAGATGATTTTTCCGTAGTGAAATTAATAGAAGTAGAATTTGGTTCCAGCGTCTGGCATGAGCTGTCGTGGTAAAAGATTTTGTAGTCTAAAAGTTACTCGTAAATGCAGTGAGTAGGGCGGTTTTCTTTTGAGCTCACTGTTAGAAAGTGCCTTTAGGGACTCGGCAACAAACGCGATTGCAATAAAAATTGAAAATATCTCTTCAGTGGACCTGAAAATTTTCACCTATAGTGTAACCGCCGAAATAAACTTTGTCGTCAATGATATCTTAACTTTCGCAATTCAAAATATGCTGCGCAAGAAGGCAACAAAACTTTTACCAAGTCTCGCATTCCATCGCCAGTTATAAATAAACTTTTAGAAAGCATATTACGATAGTTATATTCTTGTTACACTGGAAGTTTTATTGGGAAAAGTCATTGTTAAAAAACATACCAGTAATATGTACTTTCTGAGGCATTGATCACCTCGACATTAACAGTGTGAAGAAATGATTATGAGAAATAGGTCAAGTCATTACGGCAAGAAATCTTATTTCAAATGTGAAGCTCATACAACTAGAAGCTCTTGCCAGTTTTAACATGTATATATATATACAGTAAAACCCCCGTAAGTTGACCACCCAACGGACTGGGGAAGACTGGTCAACATAGGAGGTGGGGAACATATAGGAAGTGGGTATAAGTGGCTCGGCTAACATGCGGACAAATCAACTGGCTAAAATGCGGTCAACTTAGGGAGGTGGTCACTATATAGGAGTGGTCAACTTCATGGGTTTTACTGTATAGTATATATATATATACAGTAGAACCTCCGAAGTTGACCACCTCTCTATGTCGACCACCTCCTTAAGTTGACCGAATTTTGACCACTTGGTTGGTCCGCACGTTAATAATATAATATACCCACAGCCTCTTATGTTGACCACCTCCTATGTTGACCAGTTTTTCCCGGTCCCTTGGGTGGTCAACTTATGGAGGTTCTACTGTATATATATACAGTAGAACCTCCGAAGTTGACCACCTCCCTATGTCGACCACCTCCTAAGTTGACCGAATTTTGACCAGTTGGTTGGTCAGCACGTTAATAAGCGCAAGGACAACCTCTATACGTCGACCACCACCGTAAGTGGGAAGTTGACCGCTTTAGCCGTGACCTGGTATATGCACGCAATGCTAACTTGCACTCTGTAAATTGGCCACTTCAGTTTGCTCTGTGTCAGTCGCTAGCAGCTGTTAACCATCATTGCCTCAATGTGCTGTTACTCAACGTAGCGAAGTTTTTCATTAGCCTACATTGGAGATTCCTGATTACAGAACCGATTCCGTCGCTTTGACGATGCTTCTTTTATGCTTGCCGGCACAGCTTGCGCGTTTCCTCAAGTACATAAGCTCCCACCTACGCGTTGGCAGCATTCGCCCATTGAGGAAATATGACAAATCGAGCCTACTTGAACTCGTTCGCGTCGAGCTCAGTTCTATTCATTCGCTTTGCTATAGGTGTGCGGCAGGTTTCCTTAACGTGTCTTCGCGAGTAAAGATAGCCCGACTTACGCAGTAATAGACGCAGTAGTAGCTACCAAGCTGGTTGCAGTTTGCATTATGGCCAAACGGAAAGAATCGAGAGAGTTGGCACTGAAGGAAAAAGTGGATCTTATCCGCTTTCTCGAAACTAACAGTCAAAGGAAGACAGCAGAACGGTTTCATGTGAGCAAGACTACCGTTGGCAACATCCAGAGACGTAAACGTGAGTACTTGGAAAGATATGAGAAGGAAAGCGGAGACGCGCAGCGAAGAAAAAGGAGAACCTCCCTGGACCAAGTCAATGAAGCAGCGTTACATTGGTTTAAGCAAATGAGAGCAGCTAATGCACGCATCTCTGGCCCAATGATCCAGGAAATTGCTAGAAAATTCGCCGTGGAATTCGGTTTCACAGGTTTCCAAGCATCAAACGGTTGGCTGGCAAAGTTCAAGCTCCGTTATCAGATTTCTCAGAAAATCTTATGCGGCGAATCTAGCGAAGTTCCCGTCGAGGTCTTGGAAGACTTCATCTTGAAATTTCGTCATTTCGCCAGTGGCTTTAAGGAAGAAGACATATTCAATGCTGATGAATGCGGCTTGTTCTTCAAAGCTATGCCTGATAGAAGTCTTGTACTAAAAGGCGATAAATGCAAAAGCGGGAAGCTCTCCAAAGAACGCTTCACTGTGCTTCTTTGCGCTAGCGCAACTGGGGAGAAGTTGAAGCCATTGGTCATTGGTAAGTCAACGAAACCCCGAGCTTTTAAGAACTTGAAGCCTGATGACCTCCCTGCCACTTGGAGATCAAATAAATCCGCCTGGATGACAGCCGCCATATTCGAACAGTGGGTAAGAAGTGTCGACGGACAGATGAAGCGAATGAAACGTTCCATCTTATTGGTAGTAGACAACTGCCCGAGCCATCCCCACGTGAAAGACCTCACAAATGTCACGTTAAAATTCCTGCCCCCAAACACTACCTCAAAGACCCAGCCTTTAGATCAAGGAGTAATTAAGACGTTTAAGGCGAAATACCGGACCCAGCTTCTGCGGTGGATCGTTGGCATAGCAGAACACACCAGCTCATTTGCGGGAGCGACTACGATTGCTGCGTCCATTAATGCTTTGGACGCTGTGGTTCAACCGGAGGCAATACGGAAATGCTTCAGGAGAGCTGGATTCGTCAGAGACGAAGAGGATCATGTCGAGCTCCGGCCTGATAGTCCCACTCCTGAAGTAGAGATTGAAGGAGTAAACTTCGAAGATTTCGTTTCAATGGATGATGAATTGGCCACTTCTACCGAACCCGACCCACAAGCAATCTTTCAGTCTATACTAGCCAAAGCGGGACTGAGCCCAGAAGACGACGTAGAGGAGGAAAGTGAAAATGAAACGGAAATGGTACAGAAGCTGAAAGAAGAGGACGTCGGGCGCGTGTTAGCGCAGCTGAAGTGTTTTGCTGCTGAAAAATGTCCAAAGATGCTGAGCGCGGTAGCTACCGCGGAGACCGCCCTTGGTGCTTATGTTTGCAGTAAGAAGAAGCACCAGACTAGAATTGATACCTTTTTCAGCAAGCAGTGTAGCCCCTAAAAAGCTTATGCATGATTTTACAGTGTTGTTTTTATGCATCTCACCGTTTAATAGACCTCTGCAATAGAATAAAACTCATACAGATGCTAATCTGTTCAGCCGAGCCAGTTATACCCACAGTTCCAATATATTGACCACCTCCTATGTTGACCAGTTTTCTCCGGTCCCTTGGGTGGTCAACTTACGGAGGTTCTACTGTATATATATATATATATATATATATATGTCGGAGGTTCTACTGTATATATATATATATATATATATATATATATATATATATACAGTAGAACCTCCGAAGTTGACCACCTTATGTCGACCACCTCCTAAGTTGACCGAATTTTGACCACTTGGTTGGTCAGCACGTTAATAAGCGCAAGGACAACCTCTATACGTCGACCACCACCGTAAGTGGGAAGTTGACCGCTTTAGCCGTGACTGGTATATGGACGCAATGCTAACTTGCACTCTGTAAATTGGCCACTTCAGTTTGCTCTGTGTCAGTCGCTAGCAGCTGTTAACCATCATTGCCTCAATGTGCTGTTACTCAACGTAGCGAAGTTTTTCATTACCTACATTGGAGATTCCTGATTACAGAACCGATTCCGTCGCTTTGACGATGCTTCTTTTATGCTTGCCGGCACAGCTTGCGCGTTTCCTCAAGTACATAAGCTCCCACCTACGCGTTGGCAGCATTCGCCCATTGAGGGAAATATGACAAATCGAGCCTACTTGAACTCGTTCGCGTCGAGCTCAGTTCTATTCATTCGCTTTGCTATAGGTGTGCGGCAGGTTTCCTTAACGTGTCTTCGCGAGTAAAGATAGCCTGACTTACGCAGTAATAGACGCAGTAGTAGCTACCAAGCTGGTTGCAGTTTGCATTATGGCCAAACGGAAAGAATCGAGAGAGTTGGCACTGAAGGAAAAAGTGGATCTTATCCGCTTTCTCGAAACTAACAGTCAAAGGAAGACAGCAGAACGGTTTCATGTGAGCAAGACTACCGTTGGCAACATCCAGAGACGTAAACGTGAGTACTTGGAAAGATATGAGAAGGAAAGCGGAGACGCGCAGCGAAGAAAAAGGAGAACCTCCCTGGACCAAGTCAATGAAGCAGCGTTACATTGGTTTAAGCAAATGAGAGCAGCTAATGCACGCATCTCTGCCCAATGATCCAGGAAATTGCTAGAAAATTCGCCGTGGAATTCGGTTTCACAGGTTTCCAAGCATCAAACGGTTGGCTGGCAAAGTTCAAGCTCCGTTATCAGATTTCTCAGAAAATCTTATGCGGCGAATCTAGCGAAGTTCCCGTCGAGGTCTTGGAAGACTTCATCTTGAAATTTCGTCATTTCGCCAGTGGCTTTAAGGAAGAAGACATATTCAATGCTGATGAATGCGGCTTGTTCTTCAAAGCTATGCCTGATAGAAGTCTTGTACTAAAAGGCGATAAATGCAAAAGCGGGAAGCTCTCCAAAGAACGCTTCACTGTGCTTCTTTGCGCTAGCGCAACTGGGGAGAAGTTGAAGCCATTGGTCATTGGTAAGTCAACGAAACCCCGAGCTTTTAAGAACTTGAAGCCTGATGACCTCCCTGCCACTTGGAGATCAAATAAATCCGCCTGGATGACAGCCGCCATATTCGAAGAGTGGGTAAGAAGTGTCGACGGACAGATGAAGCGAATGAAACGTTCCATCTTATTGGTAGTAGACAACTGCCCGAGCCATCCCCACGTGAAAGACCTCACAAATGTCACGTTAAAATTCCTGCCCCCAAACACTACCTCAAAGACCCAGCCTTTAGATCAAGGAGTAATTAAGACGTTTAAGGCGAAATACCGGACCCAGCTTCTGCGGTGGATCGTTGGCATAGCAGAACACACCAGCTCATTTGCGGGAGCGACTACGATTGCTGCGTCCATTAATGCTTTGGACGCTGTACTTTGGATCAATTCTTCCTGGAATAAGGTTCAACCGGAGGCAATACGGAAATGCTTCAGGAGAGCTGGATTCGTCAGAGACGAAGAGGATCATGTCGAGCTCCGGCCTGATAGTCCCACTCCCGAAGTAGAGATTGAAGGAGTAAACTTCGAAGATTTCGTTTCAATGGATGATGAATTGGCCACTTCTACCGAACCCGACCCACAAGCAATCTTTCAGTCTATACTAGCCGAAGCGGGACTGAGCCCAGAAGACGACGTAGAGGAGGAAAGTGAAAATGAGACGGAAATGGTACAGAAGCTGAAGGAAGAGGACGTCGGGCGCGTGTTAGCGCAGCTGAAGTGTTTTGCTGCTGAAAAATGTCCAAAGATGCTGAGCGCGGTAGCTATCGCGGAGACCGCCCTTGGTGCTTATGTTTGCAGTAAGAAGAAGCACCAGACTAGAATTGATACCTTTTTCAGCAAGCAGTGTAACCCCTAAAAAGCTTATGCATGATTTTACAGTGTTATTTTTATGCATCTCACCGTTTAATAGACCTCCAATTGATGCTCTGCAATAGAATAAAACGCATACAGATGCTAATCTGTTCACCCAAGCCAGTTATACCCACAGTTCCAATATATTGACCACCTCCTATGTTGACCAGTTTTCTCCGGTCCCTTGGGTGGTCAACATAAGAGGCTGTGGGTATATTATATTATTAACGTGCGGACCAACCAAGTGGTCAAAATTCGGTCAACTTAAGGAGGTGGTCGACATATATATATATAAACATGACTGGAAGGAATTCTATCACCCTTAAGGTACACTGTAAGCTATTATTGTTTCGCTGGACTTCCCAGAACCGATTTTCAAGTTGAAGACATAAGTCGATATGAATTCTCACCAAAATGAGTGTGTTAATGATTTTTAAGCAAAAAAATGTTGATAAGCTGAACTGCGTTAGCTGTTTTACTTACCGTGTTGCCCATTTCATAATGTTGGAAAGCTCCGTACCAGCGTATAATACAAGAAACAATTGACACCATAGTCCAACACAAGCGTAAAGAGCAAAGAATTCTAACTCGAATTCTCGCGAAATTTGATATATTACTGAAACAAAAGTCATTTATTGAGCGTAGTTGTCCGCTTGAAGCAAAGCAAGCTGTCCTACTTTTCACATAAATGGAAAGTGGCACTGTCGTCAAAAGAACGATAATTGGTTGACCTCCGAAGACCGAAAAGAAGAGCCCGCCCATAGCCTGTGCAAAAATGGACTGCTTGACTCCTTGAAAGCACATTTATGTACTTGTCAACGTCAAAACATACGAACTGGCTTACCCATGTGACCTTCCGTATTGTCGTGGTTCAACACTCCGAATGCTATGGAAGGTAGAAGGCAAGCGAAGTACAAAAATACCACAGTGCTGAGCAGCTTCTGTATCGTTTTTGGGCCCCGAATTCCTGAATATCAGAAATAACCATGAGAAAAGCTGACAGAAGAAAGCAAGTACATGCGTATCCAAAATACGCATTTGGATATTTTTTCCCCCGCAAAACTTGGCTTGCTATGTTCGACCATTGTGGTCGTTCTATGATTACGGGATCAGAAACATTCTGAAAACTACGAATTTTTTCATAAGAATAAACGGGATTAACGTGACTGACGATCTTGAATATTAACGGGACGGCATTAAACCGAAAACAATAAAAGTGTCTGCCCTTCATGCTAGATTAAGGTTAAATGAATATGAACTAACTACTTACCATCCGCATAATCGGATAAATAATGAGGAAGGCGTCCCAAGAAGTTTTCCTTCACTCCTCTGCCAAAGTACCACCGGTCGGGACCAATATAAAACACACAAATATGAATCGACTAACTTTGACTCGTCAAGGAAAAGGTATACTAATTGCTGCTTTGCATTCGAAAGATGGAGCGACAGCTTTCTATCTCTGCTTTGATTCTGCTCTACCGCCAACTCTTTTGCCGCAAACAGCATCGTCTGGCGAAAGTACTCGACGCTAGGAGCCATTACTAAGCGTTGGCGAATGTCCAAATCCGCAAATAAAGTTGCAAATGTCCTTGCAGTTTCCAGAGCCGTTTTTGTGCCTTTCTGCAAAAAAGAACAAACATCTGTTGACCACAAAGAGTCAAACGTATAACAGCCTACCGCTCGCGAAGGCGCGATGACAATAATTATAAAGCGCAAATCTTGCATGGTTCGTCCCAGGTTGGTTGGATGCGTCAGTCGAGCGATGGCAACATGCCGATGCTGAACTGTCGGCAAAACGCAACTAAAGTTCATTTATCTTTACGTCACATCAAGTGTGGGTAACGAATTTAAAGGAGCATACATGGCACATATCCAAGTCTGATCGAAGTCGTGAGTTCCCGCGATGCTGGTTGTACAGATGCTTTGCACGGTCCGCGTCAAAATGTGGACTAAAAAAAATTCATATTTAGCCTTTAAAAAGTCACTTTCCTTGGGGCTCCGAATTTCCCTGACGGAACAGCCCCTACAGTTGTGCACGTGTTGATATTTATTAAAAAACATATAAATGAAAAGACGAAACCATTTCACGCGGCAGAAGAACCATCCTGCTTTATAAAATTAGGCGTAGCTTGTATAAATTAGCTTGCAAGCTCTCTTACACTGGTTTCCGGCGTTTTCAGTAAAAAGGGCATTCTTCACTTGTTCAGATGTGAATTCAGGTTCTTGGATATCCATCTCGTGAATAATTCTGCAAAATAAGAACAAATTATACTAGGCAAGCTAGTTTTCGAACGGCAAAAAGGAATAATGTGCATTAATCGATGCCTTGATAACTGTTTCGCGTTTAATGGAAAGAAAGTTTTCCCGACAGACACCTTGCTCTCAAGGGCAGTCCAACTTCCAAAAATGGGTTGCATTTTAATACGGCGAGAATTGGAAATTCCATAACTTCTTCAAGTCAGCAAGGTTCAAGATTACTTGTGAGGTTTTATCGGTTGTACGCTCCACCGACATACTGTACTTTTCCAGCCTTCCTGTTTTGCCCTTGCCTAAATCTAAGCCGAAATGTAAGGCCTTTATTTTGGCCTCGCTTTAGCTAAGGACAATACAGGATAGCTGGTACGCTTACCACTGGAGGCAGAACAACATGCTCGCAATCTCAAGTGAAAGGAACCTGCATTTCTCAAAAAATGGGACGCATAACCGACGAGACCAAATTTTTGCTTCGATGAAGGATTTAAAGGCGCGGTTTTTAATAAAAAGCATACAAATTTGCTGTTAAAATTTTATTTACGGAAATACTCGTCCAGAAGAGCCAAAAGCTGAATATAACGCGCACTAGAGCTTGCGGGTCGCTCTTGAGATACTGATTCTTTCGCCGAAGACGGATGCAGAAGTGAGCCGAAATTCTTCTATGCGCTATATTCGGCTTGTTCCTTTTTTTTATTAAGTTGTTTGTAAACGAATTTGTAGCTCGAAATAGGAATAACTTATTGTCAGTTTAAGTTGTCGCATTTTCAACAAATCATTGGAAGAAAAAAATTTCTGCATATAATGATATTAGAGAATGTAATTAGCGCAAATTGAGAGCACATGCAGATAGCAAGAATAAAGGTAAAATGAAATTGGCATACGCAAATTAATGACAGCGCGTTAGGTTTTTTGCATATTTAAACTTTAGCTCCTTCGCGTGCAATCGGACTGACGAAATTTTCCGCCAGACATGTAAATGCTTTAAACAACAGCGTCATAGCATTACACGCAAAAAACGGTGACGTAATCAGAGAACGGTCATTCTAATCTTCATTATCCAGTTATTAGCTGGATAAGGATACGGGTGACGTCCGTTAAGCGTAAGACCTTTTAGTCAAAATAAAAGGTGCTTTTAGAACTAAATGGATTTCAGTGCTACAATGGAAATAGCCGCCTGCGGATAACCACTTACCAATCCCCCTTTTAGTCGCTTACAAAATCTTCTGACGTAATCATACTGAGTTACTGCGGGAGGATTGTACCATAGCAGTATCACTAATCCCTATCCTTTCGTCTCTGTTAATGCGAAGATTAGGGCGAATGCGCTTTGCTTCGGTGAGTTTTCGGAGGCTGAACTAATCACAAGTTGCAGTAATTAAATGCGTCAAGAGAGTATCTTCACCAAGTAAAAAACAATGTCGTACGTACTAACCAGCAACTAAGCTGAGAACTTTCGTATGATTCCCAATAGACTGAGAAACGTTTCTAAAGCAATTTCGCCAAAAGGTATGACGTTTCTTTTTGACAACAATGGTTAGGTTGAAGAAGAAAAATTTTGCAGGCATTTTGGTGAGCGCATAAGAGTTGCGTTCTTCGTCACTGAACTCTAAGGCACTCCAAAAAATTACATTACGTTCTATAGTTGCTAAAGCCGAAATGTTGAAAGCAAAAGTTTTTCAAATGGATTTACATCCTTTTCTTGTTCTTTACCTAAACAGATAACCAACCAAAAATAGATGAAACGTCCTTAGAAGTAGTAATCTGCATATTCAAGCCAAAAATGAAGCTCTCGTGGTTTCAAAAACTTTGCAAATAAAAATGTGAACGTCTTCTTGTTCCTGAGTGCGCAAAGATCAGCCTGTTTAGGCTTCTCTTACGCACTTCCAGACGCTGAGCCTATTTTTAACCAGTTACTTAGCAGACGATGATAAAATCAAAACTTAAACCTAATCTTAAGCAGTGCTTATGCCGTTGGGATATACTTGCCTTACAGTGATATTATCAGTTTGACAATTTTGTAATTGGTGTGCGAACGTTTAGCTTGCATACCATGTTTGCCCAAATAGGAACACCTTTCGAAATGCTTGCATTGCGATTCTAATACTGGCTACAGTTAGTTCCCGCGAACTGGCCCATTCAAAGTTAAAACTGTCTATAATTTGTGAAGTAGGCGGTTGAACCTTCAAGGATGTCACGCTGCTTTTGCCGTAAAAGTGTTACGCAGAAGCTTGGGTGTCAGGAGATGTTTTTCTGCAGCGACTGGAAGCTCCTCAGATGTATCGAAAATTTCTATAGTCTTGTTTCAACTGGAAGGCTATTGATTTTTTAACTGAGTGGCATAGTGCTTAAGGGTTGCAAAAAGCGTATGAATAATGTCCTCAAGAAGCTGTGCACACGTTTCCTCAAATATGATTGATAAATTAAAAGCAGCAGGCTAAAATTTAGGTGAATCTGTTCTTCAAACAAAACTAGAAGGGAGAAAAAAGCCAACGTTCGTAGTACTTGCTTAGTACGAAAGCTGCCAACGCAAATCTGTCCCAGCATTTTGTAGTGTTTGGATCCCGTTTTTAACAGCAAGTTTGGAGTTAAATATGCAATTACTTATCAATAAACAAAATTAGCAATAAAATACGCGTGTTAACGTGGAGGCGAAAAAGGTTAACAGTTAACAGTGCGAAAAGAATGCAATCACCAGATTGGAACTGCACTTGCAAAATCAACAGAGGCTACACTTGTCCTGACTACTGCGCAAAGGCAGTCAACCGAGTAGAATATTTTTATTCTCTTCTACTTAGTGATTGTTGAACGTCGACAGAATGTAACATAATGCACAGTGGTATCATGACAAAAGGAGAAATATTCGTACTAATCAATAAACAAAAACGGATGGAAGGGCATCGCTGTTTCTCAACAAATGAGCATCTCGGAGCTGTTACAATCGACCTGCTTTTGTATGAATTTAGCTATGTATACTTTTTTTCAAAAGATGCTTCTGTCATTGTAATAAATATAAGTCTTGTTTACGCAGCAGAAAGTAAGGAAATGTGAGACGCAGCTAATTCGCGCATGGTTAACGGAAGGCGACAGAGTCTCGTCTTCAATCTTCCAAGTGAGTCATTTATTGTTTCGGAAAGCTTCGTTCTCATCCATTGCTCAAGGGATTAGGTGCGAAAGATGTCTTCCATTTTAGACATTTCGTTCAAAACTTAGGTAAGCCTAAACCTGACAGAGCAATCGAACTCACTCGAGGTTCCTTTTAAGCTACAGGCTTTGAAAAACAAACATAACTGGCCGTCTGCCGGGTGTCTTCACTTACGGAAAAGCAATTCAAACTGCTGATGCAGATGAAGACACAACCAGGCATGTTTCCGTTCCATCAAAAAAGAAACCGACAGATAATCATTATGCCACACTGTCATGCGTATTCATCAGCGAAATTCAATGCAGCATATTCAAAAGGCTATCTTAAGATTTAAATAGGCAACCAGTTTAAAGGTTTCAGCTTGTCCGCCTAACGGACAAGCGTCCATTTTTGCCACTGTTCTCCTAACAAATTTACTTAACCGCATCGACATTAAAAGGGAGGTTAACTTTGACATGTTTTACGCTCCTTGTGAGCCAGCTCGCATAGTGTTTCTACTTGATCAATGTCATTTCGCTGAAGTGAACTTTTCTGTTTCTAACGCAGTACCGGAACGTAAAAGTACCTTTCCAAATCCTCTAGACTAGTCACGTTTATTTTTTAATTTCATAACGTGGTCACTATTACAATGATGATCGAATTGAAAACTTGATTTAAGCAACGTTCATCATGCTAAACTGCCTACGTGTAACATTTTGTAGGGAAATGCAAAAGCGCAATTCTCCGAGGCAACACTGATGTGCTCAACCTATGGTACTCACTGCTGTGCTCATTCTATTGATCGGTTGAGAAATTGCTGCACTAGCGTAGAGTAGTCATATGCACCTTAAGAGCGAACTGCTAATGTTCGAAGCAGGGTGTTTCTTGATAACACGTGTTCCTAAGTGCTTGGCTAGCAAATGTCACATTTTACAAATATTCAAACAATTGCGTAAGTGATACCATAGGTAAGTTTAGTGTTATGTTTATTCGTCAAGGAAGAAAAGGGCATAGCAGCACATAAATGTTTGAACACGAATGTCCATTCAGTTTACATTCTAACCTTGATACGTACTGGAACGCTGACATCGAATAAGGCTGCTGCATCTGTTAACAAGCATTAGAGAGGAGATGATGTGCGTTCCTTCGTAATAGTTAAAGCATTTGCTTCTTCAACTATTTGAAGAATTAAAAGCCAAATATGCTGAGATTCCTGGAACATTGTGAAATTTTGAAATAGTTGCCTGCCTTCCAGACATAGTTGTCATGTCAAAACTGAATACCAATACATTACTACGCTGACGGAACAACGACATTTCGTTTGCTATTGGAGATGCTGCCTTCCCGTTTCGTCGGGAAGGCAGCATCTCCCAAAGCTCACTTTACTTATGGCAAAAGGTAGCGTTAAAAGAAAAGAAAAATTACAACTAATAAATTTTCGTAAAAATCATAACCAGTAGTTAGCTAGTGGCAATATGTTCACGGCTGCCTACGGGACATTGATCTATCAGAAGTATGAATACATGATGGACAATGTTACAAACGGAAGAAATAATTAGGTTTGAAAATAACTGTAAAGTTTTGCCAACTTAGCTTTGAAATCTATTTCCAAGTTAGGCTGTTCACGATGCACTTACTTGTTAAAAATTTCTTCCAGACTTGTCTCCGGTAAATCCAAGAGTAATACCGCTTTGTTTAGCAGATGATCGATGTCCATAGTGGCTCGCACTTCGGAACCGAAGTCCTTCATAGGAATTTTCTCATGCTTGGCATACATCAACGTTACGTTGTCGTATACTTCTGAAAATATTCATTATTTACTTGTGTGGTCGAAGGCCACAGCAGGAAATTTCGACGACTACATGAAGGATAATTTCTGAGCTTCCTTTCTCAAGATGCGCTACCGATTGCCACTCCAAGTTTCATACTTTCTTACGCAAATCTAAGAACTGCTGCTTTGTGTAAGATGTTCTACCATAGTACTTTAAAGAAAATATTTTTCCCACAAAACTAGTAGCGCTAAATTAAGACAATCATGAAAAGTTCGTCTGCCTGCCTGAACAACAGTCCGATGGCTTTTCTGAAAGCGGACGACGCCAAAACTGACATAGTCCTACTTGAAAATGCTCTGTTCTGGGATTCCGTAATTTGCAAACTTTTAATTCACGGTCACTAGGATTTCGAACCTTTGGAATGGTTCGAAATAAGCTTCTCGACTGTTATTAATAGCTGAAATATGTTTTTCTTTGTAATGACCAAATTTTTATAAGCACTGCACGCATGCAAAAATGAACTCGTAAAGTGAAAATTTCTTTGCGGAAGAAGTCGACATACAGCACATACCTAACTACAAAACGAACACATTTAACTTATCATGAATGCCTAGCGTTTTAAGACTGAAAAAACAAAGGTAGGACATTAGCTTCGCTGTGACTGAACCTCGTTAATGCGTTTAGAATGTGGAACAATTGGAAAGCTGCAAGACGGCGTGACTTTCAAAAGCAGAAACTGCCCCGCCAAATAGAGAAAGAAAGCTTTGGTCACTTGGGCAGGACGATTCTTAGCTTTTGCGAAATCATTTTCAAAAAGCGCGTAGCTAAAAAGCATATGTAATTAAAAGTTCAATATTTGGCAAAGCTTTTGCGCTTTTCCAAGGCGTGGCGTCCGCGCGCTCGATTACTCTAGCAGAATTCGATTGAGAAATAAATTCCCATGGCAATGCGCGCGGATGAATTTCAAGTCCAGTGTTCGAATCGAACGGAGTCGTTTGAAAAGGATATGTTCGCAAGATGAGCCCGCGCACGTTCATTTCCTTACTAAAGCGTAGGCGTCAAGAAAAATTGACCAGAAGCAAAAATTCCGAAAAGAAGAACTGCCCCTCAGTTTATGCAGTCCGTAGCCAGATTAGCCAAGTATATTTGTTTAGGCGAATATGGAAACAAAAGCACATCGTGTCCATTTCTTAAGTTGTCAGTTTTACGTATAACTGCGACAAGGCTAACAAAAGCCAAAATGGGGTTTTTGAATGGATGAATGGAGAATGAACTTGACTACAAACGGCTGCCGCCCTTGTCGTTTCTGGCGAAAAACTTAGAAGGCTCCTTGCCGCTCCATATATTGTGCTTTCCACAAACATTCTATTATGTATGATCGTGCTGATAATGCTACGTAATTAATGCACGTATAACGACTGTAGTAAAACGAACTTGACTGTCAAGTGAAGGCAGATGCAGTCAAGTGAAGGCAAATGCATACACAAATTGCTACCCTTCCGATTGCCGTTTTGTCGGAAGAACCAATTTATTCCTAAGCTACTAAATCATTGCCACGAATTGACGCAGCTGCGGAAAACTAAATTTCGAAGCTTCGCCAAGTGCTCCGGCTTTAAGAGAAAGTTCAGACGAGTTCATCAAAAGTACTCGCTTTTACAGATTGAAAATTCGTACGAACCCCTAATGCCTGCCCAGCAAGCAGCAACTACAAACACAAATGCAACGGCTGTCTCTGGCTGGCAATTTAGCTACTGGCAACATCTGAGCACAAATGATTACGCTTTTTTAGCATATCACAACGGCAAGAGGATGCTTTGCAATCTCGCGAGGAGTCACCTTCCTTCCGTGAAGCATTGGAGTCCCACAATGAAACGATATGCAGCGCTCGAATAGACGACGCAAAGGATAGCGGTCGACCGCTTCGTAATGCCAAAGGCAATTTGAAAGTTCTAACAAAAATCGCGAGCCAACTCCGCTAACGCGCTGGCAAGTTGGGGGCAGACCGCCTTCCGTTAAAATAATATTCTCTCGCCAAGTAATTGCAGCAGCATCTACAGGCAGCATTGTTTTCCAAAGTCAAATGTAATGGAAGCAGCGCACTCGTCAGCCGCCATTCCTCGTTCTTTAAAAAGCAAGAAAACGAAAAATATATGATGAATCTCCTCGGCTGTCTGCGGCAAAGCGATTAATAAATTAAGCGATTAAGCTGAATATCCTTCATCGATTCAATGGCCAACGATGGAATAGAAAATGGATTTGCAATATATATAGGGGAAATGAGGTTGGAAAGCAATACCAACAAAAAAGCGCGGCTTACCGCATTGCTATTCTAGCTGCCTTCAAAAAGTGACATGGTTCCAAGGTATGCAAAGCTGATCATACAAGAGCGCAAAACTCACGACTGAGATTTCAGCATGACGAATGATAGCGTGAAACCTTTAAAGGAAGTGAAAATCCAGGATGGGTGAATTGACTTTCTATGATTAATCTGCTAATGGTCTCGAAGCAACTGCTGCATATTCAAAGTATGGAAATGCTCTTCCTTTGCTGTAAACATCTGCAGCAGCCTACTTTCAGAATTCCTTTCTATTGTTAAGGAAAAGCGCACTGCTCGTTCAGGGAGAGTCTATTGCTAAGCGTCAACTTCCATCTAACCCTACACAATGAAATCTGTCGCAGCATCATATGTAAGGAGAAGGAAGCAAGATGATACTCCGCGAAGCAAGCTACCTGTTCCCTCAAGCAGCGCTGAGCAACAGAGGGGAAGAAAATTTGATTGCCTGTGAACCTGCGAAATCGTGTTACCCTATCTCTTTGTGCTGAGCGTCGAAGCGACAGCATATTGCGGACGATTAACTTGTTCTTTTCAAGTCACAAGATAGCATAGGGGCCCACGGACGAAACATTGAATTAGATAGGACGAATAGGTTCCCATTAAGGTAACAGGAGACCCACCTTCGCTACATTCGTCAAATTCGTTGACACTGTCTTCGTCGAAGAGGTCGATGGATGACCTACTGGCCGTTGAATTTGTAACGGTGAGGTAACGCTGTCCGGATTCATGGCGATTGACACTGTTGACACGATGCTGAAGATCCTGAGAGGGATCACTCGCCATGGCGTCCCGTTGCTGTTGCTGCTGTTGGGCCGCTCTTGCCCTTCTCAGGGAATGGGTGTTCAACGCAAACGAAGAGGCGCACTGGAACTGCTGCAGCGGATGCTTGGGACGGTTCTCATAGAGCACAGAACTCGAAGATGCCATCACTGCCAGACCGTCGGAAAGGTGTTGCTTATTCGTCATTGTCAATAGCGCGCCTTTGTCTTGATTTTGTTCCGTTCGGGATGCCTGCGCCGAGGGAAGACGATTAAAATGCAAACCTTAGGCATTTGGCCACCTACAATGGACGTCAGAATTTCACTGCTGCTGCAGCGACGTGGGTGGTTGCCTTGATTGTACTCAGAATGCATGTCTGTAGTCATAAGAATACTTGCAATCAACGGTGAGATTATGTGCGAGAGTAACCGTTCGTTCAGCCGGAGCAGTTTACAAGAAATGGCAGCCCGCTGCCTTCGTCGACCCAAACTACAGAGCGGCCAGAGGAGGAGGTGGAGAATAGAGATAAAGTAGCTAATCGCTATGTGCTACGTCTGCAGCTCGGCGGCATCGGCGCCTATGACGGCGGTCTGGCTGCCAACGCCACAACTAACGTTGTGTCGCTACTTCTTCGTCTCTTCTAACTACACAGGAATCAGTTGTTCCGCCGCTGTCAACCTCGGAACATTAGCGGAGTGAACAGTTGCTTACGTTCATTCAGATAAGCAAGAGCTCAAGAACAGAAGGCGTGACATGTCAAGCTGTTTAAGCCTTTTTGGTCGCACCCTTTCGCCTTCGTATTTTAAAGCAATTCAAAGCACTAGTCACTCTCCAAAATGGAACGGAAAGGAAAAATGCGGCAAGTGGATCGCTTGTCGCCACTTGAAACTCTCAACGGTGGGCAAAAGCATGACAACGACGACAGCGCTACCAATGAGCTCTTTTTGCTAAAAGCCCCTCTTTCAGTATGCTTTTCTTGTGCTCGTAAAAATTATGTCCGTCGTTGTCAATCCATTCTTTCTACCTCGTAGCAACGACCGCTTTATGGGGTATGGCGGATGAAGCGGTTCATTTAGCCTTTTAGCTTGCTTTTTTAACTTTGCTTCGTGCTAGCAGGAAGTTTAGCCGGCAAGTTGGACCGATCTTCATGCCGTTAACGGTGCCCCAAGTAATCGCTTATTGATCCAGCATGATTTATTTCAATAGATTGACGAATGATCATTAACGTCGATTGACAAATACTCGGTAAATCAGTAGCAAGTGCGCAAAATAGGCGCAAAATGAGCCAATAATCCATGGACAATTAGTAAGACGAGCCGAACAAATACCGCCGTCCAGTAGCCATTCAAGCTGTTAACTTTTCACAGAAACCCGCTTTTAGCATCCTTTCTCCATTTGACAATTGATCGTTGCACGGTACTTCAGGTGCCCTCGTTTATACCTTCATTTGCATTTCCAACACCCGACATCCTGGCGCTGAACTTGCATGTCCAAGTTTGCCTACCCTAACCTACCACAACACATAATGTTGCCCATGGAGGGCTTTTCGCAGCTTTCGTTTTGCTTTGAATCCTTACACGCCCTATCTGCTCTCTTGTCTTGATAAGCGCCTGCGCCAAAAGCAATAAACCCATTGAACATGTAGACAGCTCTGACTAACTTCCTGTCGACATCGTTAGCTTCAACGTCCGATGGCTTAAGTGATTTAGCAGTGATGGTCTGTGAAGTTGCTCCTCGTCATGCAAGTTCACTGCCAAACAGTGTGCCCTCTTGTGTGAGATTTCTCTGATTGCGACAATGTCATTGCACTTGCTCATGGAACTCGAAATGGCGGCCCAAAACATATGCGTATGTCGCAGCAACCGCTTGCGAATCGCGGTTCAACGAGTAATATAATCGAAATATAGCCATTGCTATGCATTACAGCACTGCGGGTCAAACTGTTGCTGTACCACTGCCGTTTGAGTCACTGGCTTTGACATCAGCTAGAAAAGTCCAAAAGAATTAAAACTAAATAAGCTGAACGCATCCAGCATTTGTCGCGGCTGTTTCAGGGCAACTGCGACTGTTTTCCAACTTAAGGATAAATAATCCGACGTTTGAAACGGAGCTACGTAAACGGCAGCTGTTCAGCAGCAGCCGGTTGGAAATTGGAATTGTCTGCGCCTTCCTCTGGTAATCGAAGTTCTACAAGGTTGTTCAACTGACGTTGGCCATACCGGGGAGCGCAAAAAAGTTTTTCGCTTAACGTAAACACGAACGTTGCCCTAAGAAATGAAAATCCGGTTCTCGCTCATTTGCATATTGCGAAATATCTTCCAAAAAGCGAAAACAAAATGTTTTGTCGCCACGCGCTGCAACGCATTGCCTTTCTAGGCGCGCAGGCGCGGCACAACTTGCTTGGAAGTGTCTGCTCAAAAGTTGGCTGCGCGCGTAAGCTGTGCTTACATCTCTTAAAAATTTGAAAAGCAGATGAAATGTGATCGCCAGCCAAAACGCGCTTCCCTGTTTAACGCGATCGTTACGTCAATCGACCGTCTCCCCATGCTCCTTTAATGCTACTTTTTTACTCAGTCAGAAAATCCAGTAAGACCTCCTAAGTGACTTTCCCGTAAAGCTTACGTTTGCTTTTGCGCGCAGCAGCTTATCCGTCTCACATCTGATAGCTTTGGGTAGCTGGCATGCTTCGTGAACGGACTGTTAAGGAGATTAAAAGTTGAACTATCCGATGAGCATTGGTTGGGATGCCAGTAGAACCTGCTGCCCAGCATCGTCATCATGGCAAAGAATTATAGTTGGTCACCTGACAGGAAAACGTTTTAAAAACGCGTTGAATAATTTTTCCCATCAGCTCTGCTATTCTTACAAGCATTTTTGGTGCGCTAACCTGGATGGCTAGGAAACACGTACGAATAGAGTCAGCCAGTTTTGAAAAGGCAAATGCTTCGGGCTCATGGTAACAGGTTTTGACATACGTAGTCTGTAAGAGTTCATTAAAGCTTCTTCATTAGTCCATAATTTTTTTGATCGATAACGATTAAACGTGAAAATGGCAAGCTAAGCTTTACTTACGACTGCTTGCAAAGTGAAGCTTGCAAGAAGAGCTGCCAGAGATTATTTTGCATCAGTTCATTCCCACTGCGAAAGCTCGCTGTTCGTCAAAGGTTTTGCTGCAAGCATTCTTAGACTTGCTAAGGTAACTACATTTTTAAGACATGCTAAGAATCGTATCGTCTAGACCTAACTTAGCTTCCAACTTCAGTTTGACAGAAACCTTCAATTAAGGATTGAATTGCGATTATTTCCCATTTATTAGTGCGCGCTACTTCTCTTTGACCGCCTCTTCGCTTGACATTGCTTCCGAAACTATTCCTTCTTATAAATGAATGTGAACGTCCATGTCTGGGCAATTACTTTGGTAAAGCTGAAATTGGACTTTTTCATCCTTATATGCATGGTCGAATTGTTGAACATATTTTCCAGAAAAATATGCGCTGACGAAATGGAGTTGCCTACTTGTCTAAGTGAGAAAAGGTTCTTTGCTCAAGAGAAATGCCATTGATGCGCCTCTCAACATTGTCATGAGCATGAAAATCGAAACGACGAAAATGTTTCTAAAGAATGACGAACTTTCGCCAAGGCAACAAGCGTCGTCGCAGGATAGCATCCGATCTTAACAGCATTAATTCATTGCTGAACAGCAATTGCAAGTTCGAGGCGCAAGTGCGCGGCATATTTTTCAACGCATGTAACAAAACAGTATAAGCACGTCATTAGTTTGGGTTTTAAAGATTCCTTCGCTTCAGAGGCGCAAGTTGCATTGACTGATTTATCGCGTTGACACCCCATGGGAAGCCAGTTAAGAGAAGAAATTGCCATTCTTAATTTCATGATGATACCACTAAATACTTTGCTCCGCACATCATCATCCAACTAACAATTGGATTATGCGATACCAGATTGCAATGGTTGAAAGAAGTGCCAAAGATATAATTTTTAATGCTATTGATTATAACAATCAGTATGCCAGCAGGACTAAATCCAAAATGAAACCCTTTGTGCTGCTCCCTTCTATTGCAACAATGCAAGTCGGTGCGTTTTGCTGAGAATGCACGCCATTTCGTTGCAAAATGAAATTATGATCATCAAAGAGTAGTACTGAAAATGCGATTTCTACAAATGGCAACATGTTGTTTAATTTGAGACAACAGATTAGTCCCACTGATGCAATACATTATCGAATGGTCAGAGAACAAGTGACCTCTAGTGCTTTGATTCTTCCGTTATTGCCAATGCCTTTGCCATTTTGAATCTCACACTGCGCGCAATCTCTACCATGATAGCAGGGCTTGAAAATAACCTCAGCGCTCATATTTAAATTAAGCATGAGGAATACCAGTAGTCCTCGATCCCATTATATGGACAAGTACTATGGTATTTCCTTCGACAAGAACAAGAAGAATAGAGGTAACACCAGGCGACCTATAGTTCAAATCACGTGAAACGAGATAGAAAAACATGTGTTTTCAAGAATTGTGATCAGTATCTGTTCAAACTAGCGGCGGCACCCTATTAAACCTGTTTTTCCAGACGCTGATTTTTTCCACCCCTTTCCATTAAGATTGACACTAGGAAGCATGACAAGGCCAATCCTGAAAACTCTGCCGCATTGAAGAAAGCCTTCTTTTTAAAACTGGTTATTTTTGGCAGTGGGCTATGAAGAATTATGAGGTCTATCTTTGCGAACTAACGGTGTGCTACTACTGAACTTTACCAAACGATCCGTCCGAAACAACTAGCCAAGGTCTCCGCAGAATCAACGCATTAAGAATTGCGCTGTATGTTTACAAATCCCGTATTGGTATTCGTACGCTTTTTAAAAAATTAATTGTAATTGACTTCAAAAAACATACCTCTTTTTATCACATACGTATCAGCTCATACGCAGTGACTACCCGATGTTTAGAAACACGATCAAACGTAGGATAGAAGAAAAGGATGGTTTTGAGACAATCTTTTTTAATCAAACTTTCACATTGGTAGCAAATATATTCCAGTTAGTGTATGTTGCATTTGTCTTAAATTCCTTACGTATTCTGAGAAAAACGAACCTGAATCACTTTGAACAAAAAACAAGAATTCATTCCCGTTAGTGTATGCTGCATTTGCCTTGAATTATTTACTTAATCTATGAAAAACATAGCTGAATCCAATATAAAGTTGCATTTTAATTCCGGCTTTATTAAAATAAATAGCTTGAAACGTAGGATTATTTCAACTATTGTTTAAAGTATACGGTGAAATGGTAGCAAAAAAATGGCTAAGAAAATCTGTTTGTGAATTAAGACTTTAATTATGAGCAGCCAACACACGGGGTTTACTAATTTCAGAGCTACAACTACAGCATCAAATTGCGTGTTCCCTGTTGTAGCCAGAAAGGCGTGGTTGCTGGACCCATTTTCTAGTTTGGTTCCGGTTGTACATTGAAGCAGCAACAAATAACTCAGGCATTCTGAATCAAAAGTTACGAAGACATTCCGTAAAAAGCAAGTGTCAGTAAAGTGTTGGACAAAAGAAAAAGAATATCCCATAATTCCTTTTTTAGATAATGCAACAATTATAACACAATAGGAAGACTTTATATCTGCACTATTCCCAACGCAAAGGCGCCATTCTTGGCTTCGTTGTGATGGAGCGATTCGTAGCTGCCCTGTCTGCAAACATTTCGTGTTGCAACTTTGTTAATTACAGCCTGAGGCAAAAGGCGGCGTTGCCTTCCGTTTCACTTTTCTGCATGTGAAAGCTTACTCGACGATACTTTAATGGACATAATTGCTATTTATTCAAGCAATAGTATTGGTCTTTTGCAGGGCAGTTTACGCAAAAGAAAAAAAATGATAGTACACGTTCCCAAAAGCTGGGCTTAGGCTGACAGCTTGTGCCCACCTTGCTGGCAAGAAAACTATAGGACGTCCACGTTTTTCAATGGATATAACATCATGCCCATGTCCAGAGATGTGGAAAGTTTGGGTAGACTTTTCATATACTACATTAAAAGTAGGTTGATGATATTCTGTAGTGCATAAGCAAAATCAAAATAGTCTTCATGCTAGCAACAGTGCTTGGCTTTTCATTGCTTCAGTTTTGTAATGACCAATGACAGAAGAAACAGATAGCTTTTTCACCAAGCAGTACGAAGGCATTAGATTCTTTACATGAAACCCATTTTAAAGTCATGGAGTGAATGTATCCGCATTAACAGAAAATTTACAAGCAAAACTCATTTATTTAAATTTTTGGACAGGTTTGACAAGCAGCCAGACTTAAACTGAATTCCAACGCCTGCGCTGATCAAGCTTAACTTGCATTCAACTGACCTTTTAAAGAAAACCCAATACCTGATGTTGTTAGCATCTTCGAACAACATGCTCACACAATGTCAGCTTCTTTCTATTGAACTAAAATTTTCCTGCTTACCAGCGCGTAGGGGAACAATTGGAGGAAAGGGAATTATAACAATGCACTGTAGCTATGGTCCTCAGTCACTAATTTTTAAAATGAATGAACGTGGCTTCATGCGAGGGACAGAAATGGAGAAAATGCTAGCTTCTACAGACATGAACTGGAGCGATCAGAGGCCACTGTCTGAAGTCGCTTCAAGTTTGAAAATGATCGACGCTTATGACTACTTTTTCCCGTTTGCTTATTCAACGTTTCGTCAGCAAAGTTGGACGAATGAAAGCTACACTTAAAAGCAGCAGTTTTTCTTGTAACCATTTGGATAAAATCAAGTGAAGCACTGTTCGCGGAATGCTATAATAATGCGTATGCCTGCATTACTCCAATTTGAAGTAAATGCGGCCTGTTTTCTTCCAATCGAAATTCAACGCAAGCTAACGGCAACGCACACAAATTTCAAATTGACTGTTGCGCTACTGACAGCAAGAATTCATTTGAATTTTTAACCAATCAGAATGAAGATTCACAAAACCCAAATGTTCGTTCTTCTTTCTTTAATGAGACTACCACGACCGTTGAGCAGACAGACATTGCCATTACCCATCTTATACGCATCCACTTTGCTTCATCTTGACGTTGCCGTACTATGAGACACCTCTGTCATGAATTAAAAATTAAGCTAACTAGCTTATACAAGTCCCTGGTACTTGTATACCTGCTTTAGGTCGTAGTACATGCGCTCCATAGCACTACTTCCCTTTCGATTGATAACATTTCTGCATAAGGTTGCCTACTTTGGATCCAAGTAATCTTTTGACAGAACAGTTGCGGACGACAGGTTTCTTGACGCCTTAGGCAAATGTTGAAAGACAATTTTTGGCAACCCACTGCTATCAGAGGCTTCCATGTAGGCGCGCACCTTTAGCGTCGGCTGAATGCACTTCAACCCGGTCAGGTTGACTAGGTGCGACGACTTGCTGATTGCATGCTGCTTGCTACGCCCTCGTATCGTTTTCATAGTGACAGCTGATGGCAGCCTTCTGAGCAATGTCATTACCTTAAATAAGACCAAATTGTCAGTACTGTCAGAAAAACGTGTGAAAACCTACTCGGCATCGTTTCGGTGAACTGTCGACTTCGGGGTAGTGAACGCACCGCGTTGATTGAGCGCATACGAAAAGTGGACGCGTCGTGCATTGACATGGCTTTTTTGACTGCTAACGGATTTTTAAATTTCATTAAGTACAGGATTGCATGGACGCATTAATCTTAGCCTTAGCCGTTTTGCTGCAGTTGCGCACTGGAGCATTCAAAGGTCAAAAGATTCGATTTTAGGTTGCCGGCGTCTTTCAAAATAACTGATGCGGTAACTATGCTTGTTGTATCTAAGTACGATGCACTTGCCATTTGCTGTTCAAGCGGAGCAACTGTTTTATTCAAGAAGCTAAAAAAAGCGCAAACTGGAAGAAGGCGTTTACGTCGAATTCGCTAACTGCCTCTCATTTCACGGGTGAAAAATGATAAGATTAAACGTCTAAAGGGAGCACCGCCTTTAGAAGGTACTTCAGCAAAACCTGAGTCCGAGATTGCTCACAGCGCGAGAATCGGAAGCCGCATCAGTGGAGGTGAGTAGTTGGACTTCGACAACACCGTCAAATCTCCTGTTGCAAGCAATCAGACTTGGTCCAACCTTTCGTGCACATCCGGGATCCAGCAACGCTTTGCCATGGCTGCTCTCGAAGGAGCATTGCACAACTTGCTTTTGTATTTCGTTTCCCTTTCTGAGGCATTCAATTACGAATTTGAACTGCGGCTGAGTTCCTTGTTCAACCCATCGTGCACCAATAGGATATTCCATTGAATTACCTGCAGCGTCGGTGGATGTACAACCGACAATGGTGTGCTGAACGCTTGCCAAGGAATCACAATTTTCGCAATTCCTTCTGACAACTTTGCACTGAAACAGAAATCCATTCTTCGAGTACTTTTCGCCGTCGTGCAACTGCCTGCCATCCACAGCGCATCCCCTTAGTTCTGTTTGGATTCCCTTCTCACCAATTCTGCTGCATTGGTACCAGAATTGTCCTCGAACGAATGTGCCACCAATAGGTATCTGCTGGCCATCCGAAACGCACGCATAGCCTTCGGACGTTACTAGATTTCCAGACTTGACGCAGCGGAAAAGGAATGGACCCTTGGTGAATGTGGAACCGACAGAAACTCTGTTTCCATTTTTGTCGACACAACCTGACACTTCAAGCGAAAGGGAGTTAGCACCGCCGATGCAGGTATACCAAAAATTTGGAGTAGTTAATGTTTCTCCGGGGTTCATCCGTCTACCGTTCTTCAAGCATGCCACAGGTCTAAGCGACAAATTTGAGCCAGCTCCCCTAAGGCATTTCATCTCGTATCCCCCCTGCGTTGTAACTCCATCGACAGGTAAGTGCTGACCGTTGTCCGTCACGCATGCAATGGGCACCTGTCGGCCGCCTTGACATCTATATACGATGAAAGAAATCACAGTTTGAGTACCTTCTTGACAGCTCTGAGAATCGCATCTTGGAATAAAGGAAATAAGAAAGCAGCACGCGTAAACTTGAAGCAGCACCACGCGTTGGCGGAGAACCATTCTTGATGGTCGGCGAAAGCTAATGACTGACTGCGTGAGAACTAGAAGGCCTGAGAGCAGTGACTGAATAAATGATTGTAAATTGTTTCCGTTATATAGAAGAAACCTGTTTTGCCTACTGCGCCGATTCATCAGAAATTAGCGCCAGAGCAAAGACGACCAATTCGACGGGTTTTCCGAAGCGAACCTTCTTCAAAATAAATGGCATTCAGGGTCTCTGACAGTTGGTGCCCACTTTTCCACGGGGACTTTCGCTTGGTCCCTCTTATCGCTTAGGACGACAAAAATAGCTCATCTCGTGACCTTCAGCAGACGAGTGACGCCTGCCAGAAAGTGAACGAACCTATGCTCGCCAGGACGCACGTCAAGTTGCTATAAAATTGCAGCGGCAACTTGGGACGTCGCCAATATGGCGTATTGCATTGAATTTCCGATGAGATAAATGATTTTTATAAATAGCGTCGATCGCCGTGACAAAATTTCTTCAAAGCAATCTGACACCCTCCAAAAATGCTAAGAACCTAACTTCAGTTAACGAAGACGTTACCCAACCTATCCCTGCTTGAACAACTCGTGACAACTGCCCGTCGGCAACACAACCAAAAATAGTTATCATTGATGCCAAAGCCGCTGTCGCTGCATTTCCCTTCGCGTAGCAAACTGCGTTCGCCGTAGACCTTTTGAAAACTGTTGCCGATTTCCTTTCCTTGAATGTTAATGTTCAGATCATTTTTAACGTGAACTTATCACTCCACATTCCCGACACATTCAGGTCGATGCTTTGGTTTCTTCAACACTGAGAGAACGTGAATCGCTGAAGTTGGCCATTTTTGAAAAATAAGCGCATATTGTTGCATTGCACCGCGAGATTATCAGATGACCAAAGGCGCAGAGTTTGTGAGATTCCAAGCTGAGGCGAATGCAGCCAACTAAAGTGTTTTCAAAGCTGAATAGATTCTGAAACCGAAATATTTGTTTTATCCCCAAAAAAGTATAATCAAGCATGTCCAATAAAAAAAATAATGGAAAATCGCCTGCACTATTCTGGTACTCGGGCTTATTCGACCTTGCAAGAAGCACTATACCACCGACAGTCAAAGCAGGTTGTCTGGCTACGTTAACCTGATGAAAGACATCGAATTTCGCTATAGCATATTGGAAAAACTTGGAGATGGAAGAAGCAGTTTATGAAATCACCATATTGCTCGTAGTACGATGGAATCAGATTTTTAAAATTAAGGTATGCAAAGTAGCAAGGTGGATCGTCTGCGCTATTCGGAAATTGTAAATCAGAAACAAGGAGTTGCGGAAAAAAACATGTTGACTAGTTTATGCCTGTGGGGCAGTTGCCATTGCTTCGACCTTGGCTCTAGTGGTGGGAACCAGTCTAACAATCTTTACTCTAACCCGCGCAAAGTTCATCCACCCGCCTACGACAATCCTGTGTCTTCTTACCTTTCACGTCTCGCCTAGGAATGTTTCTAAGAAACGCCTTGGCAAAAGTTGAAAGAATAAAGAATAAGCACAAAATGTCGCTTCCGGGATAAGACAAAGGAGTTTGCCAGTGTGACCTTATCTGAACTACGAGTGCGCGTGACGGCAAAGCTACGATGGTAATGCTGCATTTTGACTTATTAAACCCAACTTGGCGATGCGATAAGCTCTTTAGTTCCACTTATCAGGTCGATGACAAAATCCGTGCTGAATAATTAATCGTTACCGTGAGAACTTCAAGGACACTTTTCGACTGTCCCTAATGGTTTATTCTTGCAGTGCAACTTTTTATTTTGGAAGCATGTTAACACCCGACTCATACTTACACCAAATCAGAGTCTAATTGTGTACATATTTCCGCTGAGTAGGAAGACGTGCCTCAGTTGGAAATTACAACGCTAACAGAATAGTTAACTCTACAGAAAACTTTCATTGCACGCAGGCGTATATGTTTACTTCTGTCAGTGAAGAGCAGTGCTAAAAAAATTAGAATAATTTTTTCAATTTACTTTTTGAAAATGCTGAGCATTGCTCTATTTTTTAGCCCATCAAAAGAAGGTAAGACACCACAGTGCGCCGCCAGCGGTGATCTAAGAGTGCTGATCGTTTCAAGGATTGCCAGTTGGCTTTGCCTACATTATGATTAAATGCCAGTACAAGGCTACTTATAGGATTTACATATACGTATATATAAAGGCGTAAGGTTCGTAACGGGTTTGGTGATTGAACAAGAAATGTACATGGATTTTTTCCGTTTCTATTTGCCCACAAAACGAGCCAAAAAGTGAAAAACTTTAATGTCGTTCGAAGGCACAAAACCAAACAAACGTCTGGCGAAGCTTTCGGCTCAATCTTGAGCCGTCATCAGTGCACGCAGGAGTTGCCCTCCCACTGAGTTTTTCCTCAGGAGTAGCTCCTCCGCCTTTCCGAGTCGTGTGCGTGCCTGACTAGTCGAACCTTAACCTGACGAGGATATACACACACGGCTGGATCAGCTTCGGAGCAAATTCCTTAGAGGCTGTCCTCGGCGGAGGCACAACGCGTAATAGGGTGGTCAGTCAAAGTTATGTGAGGAGTCCTGTCGAAATGGGTCAACTTGCCGATGTTAGGGCGAGGGCTGTTTGTCCACGTGTAGGGTTTTCTTCTTTGTCCAATCCGGTGTTTTCGAGTCCTGTTTTTGGCGCACTATGTGAGCGTCGTTTTCAGATATGAAGGCGTAAGGTTCGTAACGGGTCTGGTGGTTGAACAAGAAATGTACATGGATTTTTCCCGTTTCTATTTGCCCATGAAACGAAACGTTTTGTGGGCAAATAGAAACGGAAAAAATCCATGTACATTTCTTGTTTACGTATATATATACGTATTTTTATTTTTTGAAGCTGTTCGCACCAGTCTAATTCCAAGAACTGTAATTTATAGTTATGCAAATAATCATCTTCTTTTAGGTCATTAACATCATTTCGCAACAACAGCGCCGATTCTATCCGCATTGTTTGTAAAGAGCAGCCATTGGATGAACACTAGCTGTTACGCAATAAATGCATCATTGGTAACGTCTATCAAAAGGACTCGTTGACTACCAGCAGACTCAGACTTTTATCTGTGCTGTTTTGTTACCATACAAGGGAAATGAACAATTTAAATACTTTCGCAGAGAACGCGCGATACAATGACTAAACGATTTTTTGTCTGCCAGAAATTTTGAACACGGTCAGGGAATAATTTCTGCTTTAAAGTTTTGCCGCGTTGAAGCCTGAACAGTAGCAGATAATGAAAGTAGGTTAGCTACTAAAAAGATTGACAACAAAGCACCGAAGTAGTAGAAACACCTAAGTTGCGGAGGAAAACCTGAACTGCAAACGTGTTAACACTTTCCGACAATTGTGCACAGTTTTTTAATAAGATTTTATTTGTAGGCTACGGAAAGCAAGTTTCGCTCATTTAGCAAAGCGAAAATGATAAAACAAAATTGAAAGCAGGTGTGTCATTGCGAAGGAATGAATAAGCCCGGAAATTCCGGATAAGCTTAGCCGCATCTAATTGAGCAAGAAGCCCATCGACTTCAAGTCAAGGCAGCGGAAAACTAAAATAAAGCTTAGGACTAATTTTGTTTCCTGAGGAGTGATGAGAAGGGAAAGAGGCTATTTCAAGTGCTTCGAAGTTACTTCCTAAAACGATCGTTTTAAGTCGAAGTGACTCGTTTTTTACGTTCGTCAACTTTTCACTTTAAGGTCGCCGCTGTAAAGTTAAACTTTTGCACTTCTGTCTTCGACATTCCTAACCACAAGCCGTCAGCAGTATTGAAACTTCGTATAATAGAGCCTAGACTGTATATTTCTATTCTTAAAATTGTCAGCTTCAGCTACGTCGCCTTTCTTTCAATTTCTTTTTTTCTCACTTATCCGTAAGGTGCTATATTAATTATGGCAATAATAGTTTGGCTTGCTATCGTTCTTATCATAACATCCAATCACTGACCTGCAAAAAATCGTGGCTGAATATTTCATTCACCTTTTTTTAGAGGAACCAGCAAGGAGTCGTTTAGCTCACAAAGTAGACAGAATTAACTGAGTGATGAAGAAATGTCCAAAGCCCTAACGAACTTCGCCATCTTTTTTAGACATATTCTTCAAGGATTCTCCCTGCGTAACCGCTGAAGATGCGCTGAGCCGTTACCCGAAAGTTTCAGGTACAAAAAGCTTTGTTATTTGAAACAACAACGAAATTCTATATTCTGCATGAGTTCTGCTTAGAGATCTAATCGAACGATGAACATCAACAACAATACGAACTCATTCACACACCCACACATATATATAACTGCCGCCCGGGAAGCCCCGTCCATTTATACGCTACAAGGAACCTGAGCATCGCCTAGGTCGCAACCGCAACAAGCTTCTTACAGCAGCTTCTCCGTTTGAAGGCCGCAAGCAATTTGCAGAAGCATATGTGCAAATGAAGAAACATTAAAAACGATTAGCACAGCTTAAGAATTCATTCAATGCCGAATAAATAAGATAAGCTTGATATAAGCATGTGGCTAGCAGGCGAAAACAGGAGTGGACGATAAAAAATTGATATCTACCTGAAAATCGCATAGTTTCCCGATCACCAGTTAAGCGACGTATACTTCAACTGTTCAGCTGGTGATAAAGTGATGCATAGCTCATGCCGTGTTTGAGAAATAACGCTCATAATAGGCACGCGGGATACTAAACGAGGAAAACAATTCAGATGTTTCTAATAGACAGATTTGCTACTAACGCTACCACCTAGACTACCCGCCGCAGATATCTGTGAGCCGAACAGAGCTAACGAGGAAGCGAAAGAAATATGTTTGCCTTGCCGAATGGATTCAGTAAATGAAATCCGCTCGGCAGTGGGGAAACGAAGGAGACGTGGAATACCCACTTTGAGTAGTACACACTAAAGCGATGCGCAGACTTTCGAAATTTTATCTTTTCCCTCAATTTCAGGGACAGTTTTTATAGGTGCAGATTCTCCAGCTTCTGAATAACCTCTGTCCATCGGTATAAAACAAATCAAAATTGTTTCCCTCAAGCATGCAAAACGGTGATTAAATAACGTCGACCCCTCTGCCAGTTACAAAAGCTAGTTCCTGACTGAAAATCAAGCAGCTTTAATAACAGAAATGTTTTTTCGTGCTAACAAACGATAAAAGCACTTACTTTGCTTGTAAAGCCAATGCATGCGGGCGTTGTTAAGGAAATTCAACTACCATGTGTACTTGCTTATATTTCAGCATTACGGTAATTTCTTGATGCAATCGACGGATTCTGTCGCGGAAGGGGAAAATGATTTTATTCTTGGGTTTGGGAACGAGGTTTTGTTCACGATTCTGGTTGCCTTATTGGTAGCGCCATTTGTTTCGTGGCTGGTGCAGTACACGCGGTAAGTTCAATTAGCAGCTGCGCGCTCTTTTCTTCCGTAAAGCTTTTCTTGCGTGGCAAATTGCGTGCCTTGCTCGATGGTTTTTGCCGGGAGCAAAAATTGTCAATCGCTAGGACCTATACTTTAAGATTAGCAGCATAAGGATCGCCTGTACGGGCGTTCCGAGCGTTCGGATTATTTCAGTTTGCGCGGTAACCCATAACTAAGAGGCAAGATGCTACAGTTGGCTAAAGAAGTTTTCAATCGTAAACAAAATTATTTTCCAATTGATTTGATTAAATTTGGAATACCATGTAATTTCTTTCATTGAAATTGCGTTTGCGTCTGGAAAATGTCTTCCCGAAAATGCAACTGAATTGCTTGAAGTGTTTGCGCTTTTTAGGACATCAAATTGTATAGTTCGATGGATTTACGACGCGGCTACGTTTATGCAAAGCGGCTTGCGACAATTGCTATGCTCAGTCAGCCATTGGTTCGGTGATAGGCTTTTATCCCACTCGTCTGTTAACCGTCCTGCGTCGGCGGAAAGGGATGGGGAAGAAGAAGCAATTGTTTCTGCACCCGTGAGAACTACTGATTCGAACGTTTGTTGCGTGTGTCTGATGGTCCACCGACTTCCAACGTTATCAAACTGTGGGCACATGTTTTGTGCTCAGTGCATACTCGGTTACTGGCAGCATGGATTCATAGGCAATGCCCTTCGGTGTCCCGTGTGCCGTGGTTCAGTAACGCTTCTAATGCCTTGTTTTACTGCCCAAGAGAGGCAGGCAAATCCAAACATCATCCAGGAGATCACATCGTATAATCGAAGATTTTCCGGAGCTCCACGCCCATGGCTGGAATACATTACTGAAATACCGGTTCTCATTTCGCACATGTTTAGGCAGTTTTTTAGCGTGGGTAACTTGATGTGGATGTTCCGTCTTCGCATTGTTGTTTGCGTTATTGTGGCGATCGTTTACGCACTTTCTCCTTTCGACATAATTCCCGAAGCCTTATTCGGTCTGCTGGGAATGCTTGACGACATTTTTGTTGTGGTTCTCTTACTTGTCTATTTAAGTATTGCCTATCGTCGCTTCATTTCTTTTCACCTACACAGGTGACCGTCAAACCGTAATGCAACCTGTGTAAAGCCATCCTTGCCACGAATACCTTTGTGAATAAAAACCCATCTGAATACGACCTAAAGCGAATAACTCTTTGTGGCAACATTTCTGAGTTGCGGAAGAAATGAAAGCAAAAGCGTCTTAAGAAAAGCCGCTAGCAAAAATGAAGCATTATCGGGCATGTTATTTTCGGTAAGTTATTCATCTCGCATAAACCCGTCTCACCCTATCCGTTGAGTACCAGTGACGTGTTAGCATATTGGTGCTTGAATGTCGTCCATACAAGAAAGCAAACAGTGTTGAAACACTATAATAGGCATTTGCTCAAGCATTGGATAAATAGTGGGCAGAAAAGAATGCAGATGAACGAAACTAATCCTTTTAAAAATAGCTATTTTGCCTCTCCACTAGCTTTTACTTAGTTGGCGTCGACTTCCGATAGGTGTTCTTCTTTTGCCACTCGAATCTTTGTGCCACTAAGAAAAGCAGTTCTACTAAACATTTCTCAGGGAACAGTAATATACCTGCTTATAGTTATTTTTAACGAGCATAACTTCCCGCTGTTACAGTAATAATGATGCGTAGGTGTTTAATAGGAGCATAAGAAGAAAAATTGTTACAAACCTTACAGCTGGATAACATTGACGGCCCCATGAACCAACTGATTGAGCATTAAAAACACATTAGCCTGCCAGGGTGGAAATACGCATTAATCAGTTGAATGGTTGTAAGGTCTTCTACGGCTTTTCCCGTTTCTTCGTTGTGCTGTTATCTGTAATTAAACTAAAACAACTGCTCTACCAACGGATGGATGAGCCGTTATTAAGAAAATGTACAGATATCAACGCACTCAACTTTTTTAATGTTCAAAGCTGTCGGAACGCTCTAGTTCCGTCGTCAGTGAGCTGGTGGAGGAGGTGTTATTTTCCAGACGGTGTTATATAGGCTCACGTAACAATAGGAATGGGGGTCGAGGTCAGCGCGGCAGAGAGCAACACTTGGTTTTACTAATCAGTGGGTCCCAAGCTGAGCTAACCTCTTGTCCTTTGTCACGGTTGATGGTATGGTTATGGCGATGGAAAAGAGCCTCCTTAACCCGGCGGAGATGTAAGTGGCTCTCACGACAAATAATCTGCGGTTGTAGGTCGAGAGAGCATTGAGAGGAATGCTCGACGACCACCGACGCTTTGATCGTCTCTTCTATGATCTTCTCCGGTTTGAGCTTCTGTGGTCGGCCTCGTCGCGGATTATTTGTCCTTTGTCCGTCGGGTTCGGTCAGTCTTCGCATCGCCTCTTTGTATCGGCCGACGTTGGTCATGTGTTGGCTGTACCTGTGAAATAAAGTGTTGCCCGTTTCTCCTATGTAGGAGGCGTTGCAACCGCATCTTATCTCATAGACGACGCCCGGTCTCCTATCAAAGGGAACTATGATCTTATCGCTCCTCACCATTGAACGCAAACTGTTACATGTTGTAAATCGAACCTTGAAATCTAGGGAACGGCTTAATCGTAGGATTCGTTCCCCGATGCCGTTGTAATAAGGGATAAACAAAATGGGGCGACTATTCGTGATGTCAATGTTATTATTCGCAATGGTATTAGTATTATCAGTGTTATTTTCATAGTAAATCTTCAGATTCACGGGTTTGGCCTGTTGGGTGTATCTGTAAGTAAACTTCAAAATGCCCTACCAACGGATGGATGAGCAAATTGTTAGAAAAATTACAGAACAAGTCGAATACCGTACGTTTCGGAACTGCTCGTGTTCCGTCGTCAGCAGTGTTGGGGAGCAGTTCCGAAACGTACGGTATTCGATTCGGTATTCGATTCGTACTCCCCAACACTGCTGACGACGGAACACGAGCAGTTCCGAAACGTACGGTATTCGATTTGTTCTGTAATTTCTCTAACAATTTGCTCATCCATCCGTTGGAAGGGCATTTTGAAGTTTACTTACAGATACACCCAACAGGACAAACCCGTGAATCTGAAGATCTACTATGAAACTATTCAAGCCTGTTAAAAGACATCCTGTTTTTCGAAATATCAGTGTTATTGAGGTTATTATTTTCGTCGTTAGGGGAAGGATTTGAGTGCCGTCTGCATTCGGCGATGATGCGTTTAACTAGAGAGTGTGGGTACCCATTTTCTGTGAAAGTTTGGAGGATGTATTTTAATTCAGCCGGAAGAAATGCGGGGTCACAGATTGCTAGGGCCCGATCAACCATCCCTTTTACAATACCTCGTTTGACTGATAAAGGATGGTGGGAAGAGAAATGCAGATACCTGTTGGAATGGGTTGGTTTTCTGTAAACGGAGGTCCTTATTTGGTTGCCCTGTTTTATCACTAGTACGTCTAAAAAAGGAAGTTTGTTATTTACTTCTGTTTCCATCGTTAACCGTATATTATTGGGAAAGATACTGTTTAAGTGGCTTAGGAAAGTCCCCTCCTTGCCCGCGGTGGTAATGGCAAAAATGTCGTCTACGTAACGTTTGAAAAAGATAGGCGCGTCGTCAGAACCTATGCTAGCGAAGGCCTTTTCTTCGAAGTGTTCCATGAAGATTTCGGCTAGAATGGGGGAAAGGGGGCTGCCCATAGGAGCACCATCTGTTTGTAAGAAGAAGCTGTCTTGGAATCTGAAGTAATTCCCTTGTTTCATGCAAAAGGCAATCAGTTTTGTTATGTGAAAGAGGTTTAGTTTGGTTTTTAGGGGTCTCGTGGTGTCACGTTTTAAAAGTTTCTCTAAGAGGTCAATTGTGTAGTTTATGGGAATACTCGTGAAAAGGTCTTTGACGTCATAGCTTACCATAATGCTGTTCGGTGTTAATGTGATTGGTTTTAACGCCGTGCAGAAGTCTTTGCAGTTTTTGACATGGGATTTACGTTTACCCGTTAACGGTTGAAGAATGTCTTTTAGATAAGTGCACAACTTTGATGTTACGCTATTGACGCTGGAAACGACTGGTCTTAGCGGAATACCTTCCTTGTGGATCTTGGGGAGTCCGTATAGTTCAGGGCATTTAACATTGTTTAAGAAGAAAATGTAGTTACTTATGTAGGCGAGCTGTTGGTCGTTTTTCTCGCTCGCGAAAGCCTCCAATAAAGCCCTCAATTCTACACGTGTCTGTGGTGTTGGATCTTCAGGAATGGGGTGGTATATTGTACTGTCTAAGAGGATGTTTATTTTCTGTATATAGTCATTTCTGTTAAGGAGAACCACAACGTTACCTTTATCCGCTTTGGTGATTATTATGTCTTTTCGCGACCTTAGTTGTTTTATAACCCGCTGCTCCTCGTGGGATACTTTAGGTGTTGATGATGGGCGACTCTGCAATAGGATGTTTGATATTGATGCTCTGACCTGTGTAGCCTTTACAGATTCAGTGTGAGAGAGCCCGCTCTCCACCGAGGAGATAATGTCCATAACGGGAATATTCTTAGGGGTGGGAACGAAGTTTAGTCCCCTGGCGAGAACCCCTTTCTCAATCTCATTCAAGCTGGTAGAGCTTAGATTGACCACTACTTTATCAATGCTTTGTATGCCGGGGTTCTTGGTGCGTTTGTTTGATCTTGTAAATTCCCAAGACCGCGAACTTTATAAAGTGTTGAGTTTTTTATTTAAGATCTCAGTCTGATGTAGTTTGGCTAATGCGCAGCTGTTTTTAATATATACATGCAACTGAGATATGAAATTGAAATTAATTGAACGTGAAAGAAATTGTGTACAATGGCTGCATGCATTTTTAAGTAGGGGAGAAGATTTTCTATGATCACGAATAGTACCTTTTAGGAGGGAGACCCCGGTCGATTGTAACAGTTTTGACGTTCTTGTATTTTGGGCATGGTTCCATTTTGTTTGGAAACATTTTGGTAGGAGACCTGCATCGCGGCATTTTAGTAGGAATGTCAACTTACCCATCGTTAATGTCAATTTCATTCATGATCTTTCAAGTTACGTGAGCCTATATAACACCGTTCAGAGAATAACACCTCCTCCACCACCTCACTGACGACGGAACTAGAGCGTTCCGAAAGCTTTGAACATTAAAAAAGTTGAGTGCGTTGATATCTGTACTTTTTCTTAATAACGGCTCATCCATCCGTTGGTAGAGCAGTTGTTTTAGTTTAATTACAGATAACAGCACAACGAAAAAACGGGAAAAGCCGTAGAAGACCTTACAACCATGAAAATTCAACCCATTACAAAACATCCAGTTTTTAATCAGTTGAAGTACAAATAATATAGTTGGTAGTCCGCTCGCGTGGCAGTCGGAATTAAAGTTTCCACCGAAATTTTCAAGCTAATTAAGTTTTATTCGGTTAACCAAACTTATTCTGCCTTTGAAAACATAGCTTTTTGGTACATGACAAAGAAAATTCGTGTTTACTATATAATTTTACTGTTACCAAAGTGTTCCGTTATAATAATTAACCAGTTTGACCAACAGAGCTTTCGCGTGATGCCTTCGCCCGTTTTCAGCGGACAGAGAAGAGGAAATTCTTCTGTCGACTGGAAAGCGACGCCTGGAAGCTACTATGGCCAAATTTGTTAATTGTTGCAACGGGACACTTTCGTAACAACAAGACTACATAATAAGCATAAATAAAGCTTATTCTGCCGACGAAACAGCACGGTCACCAATATTTTCAATGGTGTAAGTCATCTTGTTCGCGTCAAAACGTTTTCGATGCGAGGCCTTCTAATGGATTACCGTAGCTGTAAATCAGGAATGTTCCAACTAAGCCGACTGAGTAGCCCAGCAAAAGAACATCTCTGTGAAAAGATTTTACTACGTTTGAATGCGTAGGCAGTAATTGCAATTGCATTGTAACAGTAATCTTAATGTGACGCTCAGGTTACTTCGTTATTTTTCGTTTAAAATCAACTACCAAAGAAGCGCTGCAGTCAAACAGTTGTTATTAACTACAGCTGACGAGCGGTCTAACTGATTTTAAGCTGGTAACAATTGTAAAATATACGCAAAAGCGAAGCATGTCACTTGCAACTGCCAGTGACGGAGCTGAGTAAGTATTACGGATACTCTCTCGCTCAGGTTGGAAGCTTGCTTAGAAAAGCGCATGATTGTACCAGAGAGATTGACTGTTTGAACACGTTCCTCCAGTTATAAAAGTTTTATTTAGGACAAGCCGAAGCCACCCCACGCTAGCATCGGAAGCTCTAAAGATCTATTCGTTTCTAACCACCGATGATCGACCAGTGGCCGTCAAACCAACTGACAACAGCGACGCTCCAGTCAAACCTGCCTGGAGACTATTTAGAAGTGGCAAAGGCGCCCAGTATGACATGGCCCACGTGGACAGCTTTTTGAAATTTGACATTGAACAGTGTCGAAGGCATGGGCTTGAAAACACTATATTTCAATTGCCAATTGAATTATGCAACGTGGCGGCAAACGAGAGACGCCGAAGCCTCAAGACTCAAGGTTTTCTCATTTGGGCTGAACTATGCGACCGGATGCTTCCGCCGGAAAACTCAGCGCTGAAAGTAATTGAATCCGCAACGAATACGGCGCTGGAATTTCGACAAGTCGACGAGTCCTGCTGCTGGCGTTACCTTAATGTCAACGCCTTGAATGAAAAGCTCCTGTCAGCAGCGGTACTTTTCTTAAGGCAAATTTTTGAATTCAACTTCATTGTAAAATTTGAAGACATGGTACGCATTTGTTACAAATGTTGGCGACGCCAAGAGGTGAAAGCGTCCACGGAGCTTGAGAACATTATCCATCAGGAAGTTAAACCAAAGTGTCTACTAAACTGTGCTGCCAAAAAGGCGCAACCTGACCAAAATTGTGAAAAGCCAACAGAAGATGCGGAAACAGCCAATCAGGTGGTGAACCATTCGTCGGCCGCAGCTACGCGACGTAAAGTCGTGCCGTCGGATTTACTAATCGAAGAAGACGAAGTGCAACAAATTGTTATGACAATACTGGGTAGTGCAGAACTGGATAAAAAAACAGAAAGAAAACCTGAATGCAATACGTATTCGTATCAATGTACTGTACGAATAGATAGCAGAATGTTTGGTCCCCTAATTGGTAAACATGGCTGTACGGCTGGCATAATCGAGCATTTGACAAGCTGTAAGGTCACTTTCATGGCGGAGAATCAGATAAGCACAATTCTTGTAGTGGCAACCAACCAAAATGATCTCGATCGAGGAAAAAGCCTTTCTTATCTCTTAGCTCATGGAGTCCTTCGATTTGGAAACATGTACGATACGCTAGCTAGGATATTTTTCAGTATGTCCAAATGTCCGGCAGCTTGTAAATTAGCAATCGATGCAAGCAAGCAAAACGAACTGACAATGACGAAAAACTCGAGTGAGCATTCATTTGCATATTCGTACACTTAAAATCTCTTCGACCAAACAAACACAGGCACTAAGATGGACATAAATTAAATACCACACTTCGATAATTTCGCTCAAACAGTTTCACTTTCGACTGTCTTGTTCAGGCCGTAAGACCAAAGTCATTTTGTGATTTATTCCCGCCGTCACAACGTCGTCACAAGAGGCCGATGGGAAACTAGGTTTCCAGCAATAATAATAATTTCCATTCATTCGAAAATAGAAAACCATTAATAATTTTTATTCCCTAATCATAAGGTTCTGAAAGCATTAAACGTTTTTATCTTCAACAATAACGCTGTAGCTTTGGCAGCTCCCGCTTTCAAAAGGCACATTCCTTTGGACGAGCCTTGCCGGCGGTATGGAAAAAGCCGATATTTCCATTTTAACGAGTCGTATAAATGGAAAGAAAGAGGACGACGTTTCATGTTTAACGGACTTTCCAGATGGAATAGAAGGGAAGATTTTAAACAAGGAAAGGTAAGCGCACCGAACCCATTGGCCTGACGTTGCACTTTCATCTTGCGCTCTTTAAAAGGAAACGAACAACGACTGCTGCTGCTACTGTTCAAAGGCAGAAGCCCAAAGATATCAGTTAGTAAGAAAGACTGCGGAAGCGACGCGCATCGACAGTCACGAAGCATTGGAAGACGAAACAAAGCTCGGCTAGTCCTGTAATTTGGCGGTTTGTATTTGCATACGAGCTTGGAAATCACGTAAGCAACTCAAGCTAGCAGTTTGCAACTTCAAGATGCTCTACTGGTCAAGCAACATAGCATGACAACAGTATTGGTAATGCAAGTCGAAAAATCTGAAGGCTTCTCATGAAGACATTTACATACGGGCAGTCAGCCTACATCATCATATGTAGACTTCAACGTCACTGCTGCTACCGAAACTATACTGTCGTCATGTTTATTAAATCTTGATTTCTAACACGCCTTTGTGCTATCATTACTTGCAAGCAGTTTTAGATATGATTCGTTACAGGCTTGAAAAGCAGCATAGCCTTTTCTGGACTTTCCTTTAGCATAACGCATCGTCCGCTGCGCCTTAGAAGAAACCGAAATAGAAATATGTTACGATGCACTGGATAATTGGTTGTAAGGTCTTCTACGGCTTTTCCCGTTTTTTCGTTGTGCTGTTATCTGTAATTAAACTAAAACAACTGCTCTACCAACGGATGGATGAGCCGTTATTAAGAAAATGTACAGATATCAACGCACTCAACTTTTTAATGTTCAAAGCTTTCGGAACGCTCTAGTTCCGTCGTCAGTGAGGTGGTGGAGGAGGTGTTATTCTCCGAACGGTGTTATATAGGCTCACGTAACTTGAAAGATCATCAATGAAATTGACATTAACGATGGGTAAGTTGACATTCCTACTAAAATGCCGCGATGCAGGTCTACCAAAATGTTTCCAAATAAAATGGAACCATGCCCAAAATACAAGAACGTCAAAACTGTTACAATCGACCGGGGTCTCCCTCCTAAAAGGTACTATTCGTGATCACAGAAAATCTTCTGCCCTACTTAAAAATGCATGCAGCCATTGTACACAATTTCTTTCACGTTCAATTAATTTCAATTTCTTATCTCAGTTGCATGCACATATTAAAAACAGCTGCGCATTAGCCAAACTACATCAGACTGAGATCTTAAATAAAAAACTCAACACTTTATACAGTTCGCGGTCTTGGGAATTTACAAGATCAAACAAACGCACCAAGAACCCCGGCATACAAAGCATAGATAAAGTAGTGGTCAATCTAAGCTCTACCAGCTTGAATGAGATTGAGAAAGGGGTTCCCGCCAGGGGACTAAACTTCGTTCCCACCCCTAAGAATATTCCCGTTATGGGCATCATCTCCTCGGTGGAGAGCGGGCTCTCTCACACTGAATCTGTAAAGGCTACACAGGTCAGAGCATCAATATCAAACATCCTATTGCAGAGTCGCCCATCATCAACACCTAACGTATCCCACGAGGAGCAGCGGGTTATAAAACAACTAAGGTCGCGAAAAGACATAATAATCACCAAAGCAGATAAAGGTAACGTTGTGGTTCTCCTTAACAGAAATGACTGTATACAAAAAATAAACATCCTCTTAGACAGTACAATATACCACCCCATTCCCGAAGACCCAACACCACAGACACGTGTAGAATTGAGGGCTTTATTGGAGGCTTTCGCGAGCGAGACAAACGACCAACAGCGCGCCTACATAAGTAACTACATTTTCTTCTTAAACAATGTTAAATGCCCTGAACTATACGAACTCCCCAAGATCCACAAGGAAGGTATTCCGCTAAGACCAGTCGTTTCCAGCGTCAATAGTGTAACATCAAAGCTGTGCACTTATCTAAACGACATTCTTCAACCATTAACGGGTAAACGCAAATCCCATGTCAAAAACTGCAAAGACTTCTGCACGGCGTTAAAACCAATCACATTACCACTCAACAGCATTATGGTAAGCTATGACGTCAAAGACCTTTTCACGAGTATTCCCATAAACTACACAATTGACCTCTTAGAGAAACTTTTAAAACGTGACACCACGAGACCCCTAGAAACCAAACTAAACCTCTTTCACATAACAAAACTGATTGCCTTTTGCATGAAACAAGGGAATTACTTCAGATTTCAAGACAGGTTCTTCCCACAAACAGATGGTGCTCCTATGGGCAGTCCCCTTTCCCCCAATCTAGCTGAAATCTTCATGGAACACTTCGAAGAAAAGGCCTTCGCTAGCATAGGTTCTGACGACGCGCCTATCTTTTTCAAACGTTACGTAGACTACATTTTTGCCATTACCACCGCGAGCAAGGAGGGGGCTTTCCTAAGCCACTTAAACAGTATCTTTCCCAATAATATACGGTTAACGATGGAAACAGAAGTAAATAACAAACTTCCTTTTTTAGACGTACTAGTGATAAAACAGGGCAACCAAATAAGGACCTCCGTTTACAGAAAACCAACCCATTCCAACAGGTATCTGCATTTCTCTTCCCACCATCCTTTATCAGTCAAACGAGGTATTGTAAAAGGGATGGTTGATCGGGCCCTAGCAATCTGTGACCCCGCATTTCTTCCGGCTGAATTAAAATACATCCTCCAAACTTTCACAGAAAATGGGTACCCACACTCTCTAGTTAAACACATCATCGCCGAATGCAGACGGCACTCAAATCCTTCCCCTAACGACGAAATAATAACCTCAATAACACTGATAATACTAATACCATTGCGAATAATAACATTGACAATCACGAATAGTCGCCCCATTTTGTTTATCCCCTATTACAACGGCATCGGGGAACGAATCCTACGATTAAGCCGTTCCCTAGATTTCAAGGTTCGATTTACAACATCCAACAGTTTGCGTTCAATGGTGAGGAGCGATAAGATCATAGTTCCCTTTGATAGGAGACCTGGCGTCGTCTATGAGATAAGATGCGGTTGCAACGCCTCCTACATAGGAGAAACGGGCAACACTTTATTTCACAGGTACGGCCAGCACATGACCAACGTCGGCCGATACAAAGAGGCGATGCGAAGACTGACCGAACCCGACGGACAAAGGACAAATAATCCGCGACGAGGCCGACCACAGAAGCTCAAACCGGAGAAGATCATAGAAGAGACGATCAAAGCGTCGGCGGTCGTCGAGCATTCCTCTCAATGCTCTCTCGACCTACAACCGCAGATTATTTGTCGCGAGAGCCACTTACATCTCCGCCGGGTTAAGGAGGCTCTTTTCATCCGCCATAACCATACCATCAACCGTGACAAAGGACAAGAGGTTAGCTCGGCTTGGGACCCACTGATTAGTAAAACCAAGTGTTGCTCTCTGCCGCGCTGACCTCGACCCCCATTCCTATTGTTACGTGAGCCTATATAACACCGTTCGGAGAATAACACCTCCTCCACCACCTCACTGACGACGGAACTAGAGCGTTCCGAAAGCTTTGAACATTAAAAAGTTGAGTGCGTTGATATCTGTACTTTTCTTAATAACGGCTCATCCATCCGTTGGTAGAGCAGTTGTTTTAGTTTAATTACAGATAACAGCACAACGAAAAACGGGAAAAGCCGTAGAAGACCTTACAACCATGAAAATTCAACCCGTTACAAAACACCCAGTTTTCAAGAGCACTGGATAATTTGCAAAACGGATGGCAAATTCGCTAAGCATTTCCGAAAGTTAGAACAACCGTATTGGGTTAAAAAGTTTACCACTCGTGTCAGCTCCCTTCCGCGAATTAAGCTTCAGTTTGGACAGAGCAGATCGTTCTAAAAATTGCACTCGTACCATTAATCTTCTCGTAAGAGGAAACTGCAATCGCCGCGGCAAGCGATCACTTTCGCCTTGCATTCGTCTTTGCCATTTTCTTTCTTCGCTTTTTCACATGCTTTGGCACCTTTGTCAAACGGTTGTTGCGCTGCATCTCTTTAACTGCCTTCTTACGCATCTAGGATCAACTTTAACGTAGTTGAAGTTGAGAACCAAAATTGCAAGTACCTTTTTCATTTCCGACGTTTCACCTAGTTTACGAGGACAAACGGTTTTTGCGGGACCACGCCGCTCCGTACCCTGTACTTCGCCCTCCACCGACGATGCTTCACTTTCCTCTTCCGTAGACGAGTCGGTAGTCAAATCAGAGCTACTCGTCCGCTGACCTGAACTGCTTGAAGGGCTACTGCCTTCTTCGTCAAAACTACTCAGCCCAATTTCATTAGCACCGCGTATATCCTATATGCACATTATTCAACTTAATTCGCTTCAACCAACCGAACAGTTACTCTGTTCTTGACTTCGCCCAACAGTTCAGCCACATTTGAATCGTGAACGTTTTTCAGATTTCGCAACTTTTGCTCAATCAGCATTGTCTGATAAACCTACGATTGACTGCTTAGAAAACATGAGTATGAGAAGACCTGCAGGAATACGTACAATCCCAGCCTCGTTTTCTGATTTTATTGCCTTGCCCTGTCCGCCTTCCTTTCGCAACCACTCGTCAAAAGCGGACTTATCACTGCCAGCTTCAATAGCTGTATCAACCGCAAACTCGAATAGCCGATCGACCGGGACCACAGGGACGCCACAGTTTAAAAAATATTCTGTCACAAATGTCACGATTAAGACATAACCAGACGGCTGGAAGGGCTACTCACTGGTCACCGTCAGACAATCTCTATACAAGAAGTCAATCGCATTTGGATGGTCGCATTCTACAGCCTGAGATACGTCTATGATGTAAGCATTCTTTTCGTGGTAGCTGGACAAGCAAAACAGAAGCAATAACAAGAAAGCTTAAACGGCAAGCTTATAAGCATACATAATATTGTATTCGCTGAGATCGGCATGGACTAGCTTGCAGACCTGATACATTTCCCTTATGAAAAGGCAAACCTGCGAATACAAACGGCTAGCCTCCTCCTGCGAAACTTGAGCATCCTTCAACTGCGGCGCAGCGCTGAACAAAAAATTGATAAGCATAGACTTATAAGGTAATGTCATTTTACATTCCGTCTTCGCCCAGCAGAGACATGATAAAAACATTGCCACGGCAAGCGATCGGCTTAGGGCAGAGCACTGACGACTTGTACAAGCGACACATGTTGCGGTATTCCTTGAGTGCCCATAAGCTTACCAGTTTGCGACAGTTATGGCGGCAGTACCCATAGCGAAGTCTGGAATGATGTAATAACGACTTGTACAATCTAAGCGAGTCGCAAACCTGAAATCGCCTAGCAAGTAGCGGTCACGATCCTTAAAAGTCAGTATGCTCGTCTGGTAAACCTATAGTTGGAACGTGAAAGTCGGGCGGACAAGAAGAAGAAAACATTATTGTTACTTTCACAGCCATATCTCCTTCCTCACTCGAAGCGTGATAAACATTTGCCTCTTTTCCAGTGCTGATACAACCATGTAAGGTTTTAATGTGACAGCTGGCAATTAGCTTAAAAAGGACAACTTTGGTCCTCGGATCCAAAACCGATTCAACCGTTGCATGGTCAACTTTATCTTTCGCTCGATAGCTGAAACACAAAATTTTCGTTGGAAACATAGAGTATACATAACCTTTGGCACCGCGAGCCTTTTCCAACTGCTCTGTTAAACAACGACTGTTAGGAATTAAAATCTTCCAACTGCATGTTAGAATAAAGGTATCAAAAATATGCTTCTCAAAAAAGCATGTTAGAATAAAGGTATCAAAAATATGCTTCTCAAAAAAGGCTTGAGATGCATATTTTTTTTGGAAAAACAGCAAGATCTGGTTAGTAGTGCCCCATTATTCGGATACGCTTCTACAAAATGTCTAGCATATGTCCCATGTGCCGCTTAAGGGAAAAAACAGGCTGTTTCGTTAGACTGAATCCTAATACGGTTTTACTGAGAAGCAGACGAGCTTGCGCAGCAGTTACGGTTCTAACCTGACGCTTAAAGCGAGAGAATACCTTTTGTGCATACAAACAAAAGCGATATAGTTTTTTTCGACAGGTAGGTACCGCAGGTTGTGATTTTCCCAACCTAGGTAAACTGAAGTACCAAACCGTCACGCTGAAAATGTCTGTACTTTCTAATATGCCTATCTCGTTAAAAAAAAAACTTACAAGACAAGCTACTGCGGAAAAATTCGTGGTCGCCATTCCTAAACACTTTCACACTGCACACTACATACTATACTTGGAATAAGAAACATTTAATGTTGATAACCAAGATTCAACCTAAGCAAAGAAGCTACCCACCTCCGCAACCATATTAGGCTTAAGTAAATTAAGCAGGCATGTAATAATCGCAAGTGTGAATTAATAAAAAAAGAATGATATATAGTCATCAAATATAAACATAGATAACAAAGAATTTAGACCCACCCAGAACCACTTATTTAAAGGACTGAAATTATGCGCATTAGTTCTTCACGAGATATTCAAATAAAAGATAACAAAACGGAAGGCCATTACCGCTTGTCTTCTTGCGCTTTTTCATACGTGTCTAACGTTTTCTTTATTTTCGAGTGAAGCGACGGGTTCACTCCGTCTAAAAACATGGAACGCCTTAATATTGGACTACTGGAATAAACTGAACCACTGTAACTCTTTCTGGTGGACGTAACAACGGCCTCAGGTGTATCCTAAAAAGATGGTCTTATAACGAGAGCATTCGATTACTTATACTACTTATTAAAGTAAGCATATACGGACTGAAAGGCAGTTAAGAGAAATGCGCTAGGCCTTATTTTGCCATTTAATGACGGCTGTCTCGCATTGGAGAACAGCGACAACCATTAGTGCGAAAATACTAACAAGCTGAGAGCACGAAACGGACATACCTTAATACATTGCCTAAGCTGAGCAGCTGCGCATAGATTAAAAAGTTTTCACTGACTAGGCAAAAGACAATTAACAGCATACTCTACGTGAAAGGCAAAACAAAGCTTAAGCAATGAACCAAAATCAATCTAAGGAAAAGTTCGCAAAAGACAAAAAAATGTATACTTCGGTGACTTCGTCGGAAGAATCTGTTTCAACGGTCAAATTGGCTCCCGAAGACTGGTCTTGCATCTTCCTTGGGGAGATCATTTTTGCAACATCGTACGAAAGCAACAACTACAGTACACCTGCCGTGATAATCAGGACGGAATTGGTGAACTTCGTCGCTGACGCAATCGTTGCCAAAGAAAAATTTTTAGAACCTTTTTTATTAAACGGTATGCCCCGATTCTGCATTGGATTATTTGTTAATAACCGGATTCGGTTGTGGGCTGAAATGAAATGTTAAAACCATAACGAGCATAACAGCACTGCTTACTTTGTTTGCAACTCTTTAAGAATTGTACTTTGTTTGGCATTTCAACCGGCGTGAAACCCATTCTGCTCTATAGTTCAAAATTGCTAGTTAATTCCCGTTGAACCTTTAAACATTTTGGTTTATGGTATCTCCTCTAAGCGTGTTGGGAAGTTGCTTTTGACCTTTGTGCGCTATTGCGTATCGCGATTTTGCCTTTGGATTGTTTTCAAACGAATAAGTAATTGAAAAAGATTGATATGTCCTTCTTTGTCCCCTGCTTGGACAATTATTAGTATTCGCGGTTTCTCGGTGTTTCATTGGTATTTTTGCAGCTCACAGATGGGGCAGTTCTGGTCATCCGCTTACGAAGGCTGGAAGGATCCATCGATAAAGCCGGACCGCGTAAAGCCTCCCGTGTTCGACCCGCTTTACGGTTTTCCGCGTGGTCGCAAAAAGCGAGAAATGGTTGCAACCGACGAGGAGATGGATCGATGGAAATTGCATCCACGCGAGCGGGATTATTGCGCTCACTTCCTGATTGACCATTTACGTTGCATGGACCATTATCGGCCATGGGCCTACTGGAATTGCAAACATGAACGGCATGCGTTGGAGAAATGTCAGTGGGAGGACATGCTTCTGCGCATGAAGGAATACGAGCGCGAGCGAAGACTCTTGAAACGCGAGAAAGCCCTTAAAAAGAAGTCTACTTCATCCGGTTCAGCCATGCCAGCAGTTGGTTAGGTATGAGTTTAAATTGCACTTTTTCCATGAATGACTTTTTACTTCATACAACCCGAATGCCACTTCGAAAGTAAATAGTTATTTTTTGGAAACTTCCATTGTTTGCGTTTTTGTAGCACGTTTCAGTAGTTTCTATAAATGGGCACTTTATCTCATCCATCTTTCCCCTCTTAGAACGTGGAAAACGAAGAAATGAGCTCTGGAACTTTCATGCTTACTTTTCGAGATAGTTTGGTTTGTTGTAGTCCATTCATGAAGCACCTCTTTCATTGATAATTATCCTTTCACGAGAGATTATGAATAAGACACATGATACGCGTAATGAATCCTGCTTTTCATTCAGACTTTCAAGTATTCCGTGAAGTGCATATCTTGATAGTCTTTATTCTAAATTCGTAAAGAAAATAGTATCCGAACGAAAGTGAATCTTTGTATGCGTAAAATGAGAGCATTCAGCCCATTCTTGAAATAATTAAAATTTTCGAGGTTTGCAGATCTGTTTTGTGCATTAAACGGGTTCAACGTAACAAGCTTGTCTGGAATATGAAAATCTCTACAAACTGTTTAAGCTCACTCTCCATTGAAGAAAGAATTGTCTGCTATAAGTGTCCAACGTAAAGTGCATACATTTTGCATCATTGTGTAAGTTGTTCCGTGTATTTCTTTTTTGTGAACGAACATATTCATAGGAAGCAAAAAGTATTGATAGTATACCATTTAGTTAATTGTAGTGAGTAAACTGCGCCATAAACCCCCGGATTCGCGTTATTAAACTTTCCGAAACCTATAATTTCCTTGAAAGAATATGTTATTCCCAATAGTTTCTTCATATTTCGAGTGAGCTAAGTAGAGAGCATTGGAACGAGAAATAGGACGCGTATTTGAAACTGTAATTCATAGTTTTTTAAAGAAACTTATTATGGAATTGTGTTTGTTACAGGCAGCATATTAAGTCAGACTCTCCATGGAATGCCTGCAATCTTTAGGCAATATGCGGAACACTTAATATTTTACTCATTTCCTATGCTCTCTATGCAGTGCCAAATGACAAGCCGGAGAAGTATCAGGTCGAGTTTTTAAACCTATCCCTGCATGCTTTCAGTGGCGACACCTACGACACAGAGTGGGTTGTTTTTCGCTGCTCTGCAGGCTATACTTTCCTTATATATTGGCTTAGGCTAGGGCAGAATAGGACAGCCCACAAGGATTGGGCCGTTTGGTAGTAGAACCTTGCAAGCTATAGTGTTCTATGCCTTAGCATAAGCCTAAGTCAAAATATAAGGACAGCATAAGCACAACTTAGCAAGAAAGGTGTCGCCACTGTAAGTTTGCGGATCCATCAGTGAAAAAACCTTGAAAGTCTCTACTGCCGGGCTGCAACCATTTGCATAAACATTCTTTGTGGCATTTTATACAATGCTTAGGTGAAGTATACAATATACTAAAATAGTACGTAAAGGCATTTCTTGCTTTGCCTTTCATGCGTTGCTTGTAACATATGGGATCCTTCCCTTAGCCAATTCTCGCTGCCTCAATTTTTACTGTAAGCCTAAGCTTATGCTTAAGCGTAAACAAATATTGTAGTTTGCGTAAGAGTTTCTGCTCAACTTCATCACGTAGTACAATTGTTCTTTCTGTTCATGCGCAAAAAGTCTGTTTGCATAAAAGTCGATAATTTTGCATAATAGAAGAATTGCAACTAGCTTACGAGCGAGTTAGTACTAATATGCGCGTAGGGCCAAACCGCAATCGTTTAAATGTCTGCGTTAGCTACTATGGCGCAAAAATTACGTTTCCAGCAATAAATAACATTTCAGCGCGCTCATTATGGCGGATTAAAAAAGTTTCAGAAGTGAAACTATTTTTGGTCTTCGTTGCGCAATAAGCCCATTCGTGTATGCAACTCAACTGTTACTTCATTGGTTCGCCAGATTTGCTCAAGACTCATCTCACTGTTCAAACTGTGCTCTAAGGTTGAAAAGTCTTTTTTGCTGAAAAAAAGTCGGTCTGTCTGTCCGTCTTCGCTCGTAGTGGCAGTTTAATTTTTTCATTTTGCGCTGTTCTGTATTTGCCAACTGTCAAATGTTAGGCAGGTTGTTACGATTATCGTATTCAGCCAGAATTGTTCCTTAATTTCTGACAGCTCATCTATACTCCTCGTTATTCTCCCTCGTTATGCGCCCACTTTGAACACTGAACTTAGATACCGCTTTTTCCGCAGATTTTGCCTTTTGTAACTCAAACTGGAAATAGCAATTGTCATTATGAATAAAAGCTTCGATACTGTACGTTTAGGGAAACATAGAAGCACGGATAGTTTTCCATTGAGCTTCCTTTACACAGCGTCTGCCCACGTGGGGATCACGACAGTTCAGGCAGGCCATGCCAGGTTGCGCAAAATCAACTTCTATAATTTGAATGCGCGGTATGCCTTTTTATGGTGTTGTCATAAAAAGACAAAACTCTTTATTGTGGCACTAATCGAGTTCATTCAGTTGCCAGGATGTCGCCGGAGACTATGCAGTCTTTTTTATACACCAGTGAGCCACAGTAAAGCTCGTTGTTTGTTCAATAAAGCAAATTGCCTTTCTCTGTACGCATAGTAGGAATGCTTACGGACCCGTTAATTTGCAATAGTTATGTTCAAACAATTCATACGATTTTGCGTTGGCGTCGTTTCACCAATGACTAAAAGTTTTCGTCGAAAGGAATAGTAGTTTTTCAGGATAGAATTTCTGTTTACAGCATCCTCGGTGACGGGCAATGGTATTTAGGTCATCAATGTATCAGATTTAGCCGCCAGTGAGGCTGCTATTTCAGCTAGCAAAGAATCGTCTTTATTTTTACCAGTTCACGTTGCACACATAGGGCAGAGAAAGGGTGTTACCCTTTTAGGAGCTAAAATGAGCACGTACCTGGCAACGTAAAAGACTATTGATGGATGCGACTGCTCAACAGCAACGTGTTACTTCTACAAGTAACATCGCGTCAACGTTTTTCTCTCTCTTAGTCGTCATCCTAATTTTTTTTAGTTTTGAATACGATAAAAGCAATATCATATGACGAAGTGTGATGATCCTGCTTGTAGCAAAAGTTTTACAAATCCGGAGGCAACAAGGAGCGTTCTTCTACCTGAAAAGAAGTCTGCCTTTGAAATAGTTTTTTTCCTCTCAACTTTAAACATACTCTCAGTGAGTAGCAATTTGCCGGCTGGGAAAGTAGCGAAATGTGGACATTTAACCAGTTGCAATGGTGCCGCTCGTCATTGCATTGCTGTTTGTCCTGTTGCACCTTATGCTGTAAATAACTGGCAAAACTTTTATCAAACGTAGAAGCAAAAACAACTACATCTTTTAAGAAGTTTAACCAGCTGATACTGTTTGTTCAAACAGTGTGACGGATGAACTTTGCATGCGACGTGAAGCAATTGAATCGATTTATCAAGCGAGTAATTTTCAGTTGAATGCAGCTAAGAAGCAACCATCTTTATAGCCATTGTTAATCATGTTCAGTTGGTGCTGTCAGTGTAAGATGACAAGAACTATATTTTACTTCGTCAGTGATCACCTAAGAAGTCGACAATTGACATTTTCGTTGGCCAATGAACAATCTCCTTTCAGTGATCAAACGATACTAGGCCAATTGACTCTCAATGGCCGCTGTGAACACAGTACACTTTTACATTATTATTTAGCGGTAACGGCAAAGAAGAATCATCACTTCGTCTACACACACACACACACACACACACACACACACTCTTTAGTATCAATTTACATATATACATATAGACGGACAATCCATTATGAGTAGCAATAGTTTGGATGATCGTAAACCTCCGTATTCTTACATAGCTTTAACAGCAATGGCTATTGCTTCATCGCCGAATCGGATGCTGCCATTGAGTGAAATCTACAACTTTATCATGAAGAAATTTCCATTCTATCAAAAGGACGTTCAACGATGGCAGAACTCGTTACGCCACAATTTGAGCTTCAATGATTGTTTTATTAAAATACCTCGACGCCCAGATACGCCAGGTAAGGGAGCTTATTGGACCTTACATCCGTCATGTTATACGATGTTTGAAAATGGAAGTTTGCTGAGGCGACGTCGCCGCTTCAGACTAAGTCAAGTGACAAAAGAAGCTTTGCAAGACGCCTTGGCGTCCAATGGAATGCTCCAACCGCCTGTCCGTAACAGGAATCGCCAACAGTCCGACGACTCATTGCCTATTGATGTTTTGCTATGTTGTCAGAAAGGAGAGCCAATACCATCTTTGCTTTCTGAAACTCATTGCCGTATTGACTCTTTGGTTCCGGTCAATCCTGTTGCGTCTACCTGTGTTGATCCGCTTTCAAAACGATCTATTGGTCAGCATTCGTCCTGGGCAAAAGATGAACAACTGACAAAGCGGAAGAAAAGCTTCACTATTGAATCTCTGCTTGGCTAACCGATAGCTGCGGCCAGTTGTAGACACGTTTCATTTGGTCACGTTTTTAGCCTCATTAAAAAAATGGCCTTCTATAATTTGGTGCTAAAAGCAAAGATGGCTTTGCCGAATGTATTCACAAGTCATTTCTGCATGACCTGCATTGGTAGAGGTCAAAGGCGACATGATTAACACAACGCTGGTGATAATAGTGAAGGACACGGAAAGCTAACGAAAAGGTGGTTCCATTATTGTTATTGCTGTACGGTGAATCCCCGGAGATGTATATGTTATATTGACTTGCCGTACGTAAATTGTTCCTTAATTATAGTTGCGGCGTCTTGGCTATATTTGCTAGCTGCTTCTAGGCTTACTTGTGTTGACGTCTTATTATGCCCTAGTACACATGGAGCTTACGATTAACTCATTAATTTTTTAACCCAAGACACTGTTCACTCTTGCATGAATGCCCCTGAGAGAACCTACTGCTGCGAAATCAGCGTGCATCTATTGACGTTGTAAGTACTAGATCGCGTCAGGAAGATTAGGAATGAATCCTTATTTATCTACCTTCACGACATTGTCATAAGCAATTCATCTCTTCCGCAGTTTCCAGTCCCAGCGTTGTTCTCAAGTAACTATCAATGTTTAGTAAACGACTTGCACTGATAGGCGATAAAAATTAGAGGCTTCATTTCTGCTGCCGGGTATGATGGAATTTGCTCCGATTTAAAGAATCGTTTCTACGAAAAGCCGTGACGATCTCATGTGGTTAATAGCAAGCAGCATTATACTGATAGTAGCACTCAGCGCTGCGTCCCAGTGCAATCATTTTGAAAAATAAATTTGAGGCGCAGGCGCTGTTGCTTTTAGTGTCACATTTTAAAAAGGTTTTGAAAAGTTGTCCGTGAAGCACTCTGCGAATAGAAATAATTTGTCTTCGTTGGCTGGCGTTGCCATTTTGGACTATTTGCAGTCGTTCAATAAACTGACTAAAAGCAGCTGCCAAAAATTGGACGCTTTCGGCAAGCACCGGTAAAACAAAGATACCGCGCAGGTGAAGCAAACACGTCGAACTGGACTTCGCTGCATTCTTTGCTGACTGCCTCCAGTTCACTGCCGAGATTGATGCTTAAATTCCAAGGTCGTGTTGTTTTCTGACACAACAGCGCTTAGCTTAAAAAGTAGTCTATTGGTGCTGTGAAAATAGTTCTCTTCAAATTAATGACCGAAACGTAGGATTAAGAACTGCTGGCCCGATTCGTTGAACGGCTGGGAGGAATAAGACAACGTGCAAAACTGTGCAATAATTTCATTAATGAGAGAGCACGCCTCGTGTACGAGATTTGTTTGGCATTTCCTCTTTTTTATTATGGGCGTTTGAAATGAATGACGACTTTTGGTAACGAGGTTAAATTCAAAAAGTTTATTTCATCTATTGGTTCCCTCTACTGCCTAAGCCAACGTCGCGTTGTACGATACCTTCAACAAGTCTGCTGAATGCTTTAAGCTATTAAGGAAGCAATGTTGTATAAGCAAGTTGATGCCGACTGAGTCGCTCTAAGATACTTTAATGCATAATTTCTCTAAATTTTTCGCGCCAACGCCCTTTGGACCTCTCCAAGTTGCTAACGTTCTAGTGTCTACTCTGCAGGATCGGCTGGAAAGCTCAAAGTATTGATTCGGCCATCAGAACGTTTTATTTTACAGTCCATTGGCTTTTCAGCGCTGAGTAACACCGAACTGCTCAAGGTCAAGCATGTACGGTTGAACAGTACCTCCAGATCGCCCAGCGCCTCGCTTAGATCTCCCAAAGCCTTCTCAAGGACTTAATGTGTCAAATGAGTTCAAATAAACATGCGATCTAGTTTACACTATTTCGTTTGCAACGAAAAAATATCGCCATTGACTAAGTAGTTTCCGAAGACCCATTGCCTCAGCACCTCACTAGCCTGTGCCAGGGTTGAATGCAGGCTGCTTTTATTGTAAGGGAAATACAAATAGTGTCTGCAGAATGGAGATATGCCGAAAAAGCAGTTGCGCGCGCGCTGAATGAAAATGCAGCAGATACTGAAGTGGACATAATGCAAATGCGGTGTTTTATTTGCGCTTTTGAAGAATGCTTGCCAAGAGCACAAATGGAAGAGGCTGTTTATTGAAGTTTCATTAACATAACATTGTTAAATGTATTCGACAAATGAACGATCATCTTTGTCTGAACGTGCTATTATTTCAATCGGTCGTGCGATCGATCATGTCACGTTGCCTGCAGACTTTCTTTATCTTCAACCCGCTCTCGCTATGTTGTAGTATACGTTGTGATTGTTCGTTTGTCGATTGTATACAATTTCTGCAAATAGGCAATGATTAATGATCAATCGATGACTTGCTTTTTTGTAGCAACGGTTGGCAACGTACCTATTCTTTCCTGGCTGAAAGTAAACCTTGGGAACGTTTAGTTCATTATCAAAGTGTTAGTATTATGATCGTGGTTTTCCGATTTGTCAAGCAACATCAGTATCACAGAGACCGACTAGCCGCCACGGCGGCTGATTGATGAACTGACTAGGAGACAGCGCTCTCCCTGCGGAATATACTGCTTTAAAGTTAGCTGCGAGTTTTCAGTTTTTCAATTACGTACCTGCAAATCATCTACGCGTTCTCTTTGTTAGCCACACATGGTTTTGACGCACAAGACTAAGGAGCGAACCAAGTTTGTCCGCAAACTAGTATTTACTTATAAATTTAGGTTTAAGCGCAACGGAATGCAATCAACTTAATCCATGGTCAAAACAGAGATCTTGTCTCCTAAGCCCCCTACCGTAATGGTGTAAGTTTGCCAGCCATCCTGTTCTGCCCTTACCTAAGCTTAAGCCTAAATATAAGGCTTATGTCTTGACTTAAATTTGAATAGAATCAAGAAAAAGTTATTGGCATGCTCTCCAGTAAAGGCATAACAAATTAAGTTGGCGTCAACGCATTACACACCCGTTCGCTTCATATTAAATCCTATTCGCGTTATTCTTATACAAACGGCCGGAACGAGTATTTGTAGGGTCAATGACCTCTAATTGGCACCGTGCATTTTCACTAAATCGTCTTAAAGAGATTTCTTCGTTGTTGGACTTCATTCAGCTTTTTAACTTTTTTTCTGTTTTCATGATCTGCTGTTTCCCCTTCTCAGCAAAGAGAAAAGCATTTAGAACAAAGGGAAAAAAGAAGTGACCGTTGTTTCGTTTCATCTTTTCTTCTTCGCGTTTAAGGTGAAGTATCGCGAGTCCAGAAAGGAAAATGTAAAAATAGCTCAGAGACAGGGAGATTCAACAAAACTTGTCAATTAGAAGTTGGAACTCAGTGGGCATCACCTTGGCGTGGCCACAGTGAGAACCTGAACATATGAATAGAGCGAAAAGGGTCATTAATATGGCAGTGGCATTTAACCGTGTCAAAAAAGTAACTGTAAATGATTCGCAGGTTGCTTCACGAATGGAAACTTTGAACTGGCAAAAGTTAACGGTATAAAACCTGCTAATCAGCTAACTTTAAAACGATGAAGCTCATTAAGATAACGCTGAATGTCACTGATTCAGTTCATCCATCAGTCGCAGCAGTGGGCGGCTGGTTAACCGCTTGTGCTCCCTGCTGCCGCAAGGCGCATGGGATAGCTGGGGTCATTCGACCCAAGGTTTATTTCCAGTCAGTAAAGAGCAAGTAAGTTGGTAATCAAGTATCGTTACCAATGTCAGCTATGGCTCTCATGGCAGAAATTAAAACAGTGCATGAAAACCCGCTTACGGTTGGTATCTAAATACTGACTATTTGCAGGAACGAAAAACTCCAATCAAGATAATGAAGATCATGAAAATAATAAAGTAAACCAGCAATGAAAGGTCACAAACTTACACACACAGCGATACAAAACGGCTTAAAGCGTTTGCTCGGTCGCAATCTTTCCAAGGCCGAAATGACAGCTTGTTTAATAACGCATCTAATTATTATGTTGTGCTAAAGAGACTTCAGTAAACATTCGTTTCCAATTGTGTTCTCACGCAAGCACTAAACGCGCAACTTCGGAATGCAGAGCAAAAATCGGCCGTGAGAAACTCCAAATCAGTTTTGCTTGAGCTCTCTTCAACTGGTAGATAGTACTTTCGCGGGAAACTAATTCAGTTGCAGTTATTTTTCTCAAATCTACCGCCTTCCTTAGTATTCAAGCAAACAGAAGCTTAAGCAAACGCGGGAACCGTCATCGTTTATTCTGTGAGAGCTGCTAAGTATAATTTTGCGTCTTATCATCAAGCGCGATCTGCATAGTCTCCAACGTTCCTTTCTCTACGCAAGTGTTCTTACGTGACGTTTAAGGCGTTAAACGTCGTGCAAAGTTGCGATCACGCGGTCCTGCTATAGCTTTATTAAATTGTAACCTGCGCGTCGTGTACTGCCGTACCTTTCGAACGTATTTCTTCCCTCCACGATGAATCTTGTTGCCTGGAAAGGGAATTTAAGTGCTTATAACAGTGAGAATTTCAAGCAGATTGATTACCTATTTCAATCTGCGCTCAGTGATGTATTGCTCATTGCGTCTTATGGAAAGGCGTACGTTTCCTTCGGTAAGCTGAGAAGCGCTTAACAAAAGAAGCAACAAATATATGGGAAGTATTTGCAGGGAAAGTAAAATTTAATGTTTTAAAGGCGTCTTTTTTATGATAGTTTTGCTAGTAAAGCTTGAATAGACTGAAGGCCCAGCGCTAGTCAAGAGTCGTATGCATGCGGGATTTTTAACTAGCCCGCTTAACTGAGCAATCATCTTTTTTCCCTAAATCCAATTGCCAGAGCTTTTTGCGAGTTGTTCCGTTTAGTTCAAAGCATTTCCATTTAGGCAGTATCTATTTCGGCAACGTTCGTATGTCGACACGTTTCTGTTTTTTGGTTGTTTCGGCGGGGTTTGCGAATTGTTCGTCTAAGCCTACCAACACAATAACTGATCCATTTCCTGCCAAAAACTATGTTTCCGCCTTACAAAAATCTTATAAAGGTGTTACTGCGCGCGCTTTGCTTACATTTCAATTCTAGAGCTAAGGCGGTTTACTCGGAACAAGCTCTCGCATGAATTATATATAGCTCACATACTACCGTGTTAACTGTTGCCTTTTCTATGCACTTATGAAGCTCATGTAGAACGAACAACGTTTGAATATATTGTCTACCTTCTGTGCATTTTTAAAAATAAAATGATCGCTGACGCATAATGCTCCCGGAATAGCGCTTCGCTGGGTTCCAAACCTGATACAACATGTCGTAGCACTCTTGAAGTAGGATCTTGGTCGTATTAGTATTAATACTAACAAGTCGCATCTTTGCATATAGGGCTTAACAAAGCTGGTCCACAGTTCCCAGCGGTTCAGCATGTCTGCTTGGATCAACGCGCTGAGGTAAGAGATGCTTAGTATCACTATAAAACCAAAACGTTAACATGCTCTTTCTAGACGACATAAGCTAAACATCTGAAAGTTACTTAACCATATAGCCCAAGTCTTGTTTCTTGGTATTGTCTAAATATAGTTGTTCTCATATAATCTACAGATTCCGCTACCGTATTTAAAATTTCTGCGGGTAGTAACGATCCCCAACACATACAGCGTATTCACCTTGTGAGAGCATTAGCTGTTAACTTTCGGTGCATTATAAGGAAAGTTATTCAGACGAGCGTCTTGCGATTGAACTGACATGGCCTTAATTCAAAACAACATTCGACGGTGTTGATAACGTAAGTGTTGCAGTTGTTTTCCATTGGGATGGTCAGCCAGCCACTCCTTGACACTAGAGGAACGTACTGTTGAGTTTTGTCTTGCTCATGTCTCTCGTAAAAGAGCCAGACAAGCTTCTTCTTCGAGTGTTCACACGTTGGCTTAGCTTAGGCAGTAACTTCTGGGCACAAAATAGAACTTTAAAGTAGCTATCCCAAAAAGTACTTCTGTTGGGATATACACTATTTTTCCTGTTTGCTGAAAGCGAATCCAGATATGGCAAGAAAATGAATGTGCTGTCTTTGATAAGCACTTTCAGTATATCCGTTTCAGCTTAACCAGAACTTGCTTGGTTTTGTACGTTTGTTTTTTAGATTTTTTCCTTTCAGTTTGTGGGCCGCTATATTTCCTTTTCTTATTGCAGCAGTCGCTTTGGCGCAGACGGAAATGGTATTGCGAGCCTAGCACGACTTAGTTGATGACTTAGTTGCGTTGGGAATCAACGGGAGCATTTTTCTTACGAAAAGCTGAAAGCACTTTTTGCTTTTGCGAATGGGCTGCCCATGTGTAAGACTTTAATTGAGCATCACTTCGTTTTCACCTTGAGAAGTAAACAGCTTCCCGCGGTTGTTTGCCCCATTATTGTGATCTTTTCTTCAATCGCTTAGCGCAAAAACTTGTTGAATAACCTTGTCTTCTTCAAGTGCTCCCCGCGGGATTGACTTACGCCTGTATAATGTTCCGTATAAACTGACGATTCTCAACGGAGAAGTGTTTGCATTGTACGTCTCTTTATTTTGCGTTTTCGCTGGCAAGCGAACCCTTTTTTCGCCATCAAAATACGCCTGGTGTCTAGACGAAAAGTGAACAGAGCAAATGAGGTTCCTACTCCGCGTTGAAGTAGCAAGTTTTACGTTTGACGAAAAATGAAGCCCAGTTAGAAGCCAATGCCAATTCGCACTCTTCGTCGTCTCACTATCTTGGTTCGTCCGAAACTTTTCAGCCGGAATAAGTGGGCAAATTGCTTTAAAATGAACCAGCAGAAATCTCATTATTCCATTGAATCGTTCTCTGTTTGCTTTGCATTGGGAATCGTCAGTCCAACGGGCAACTATCGTGGCACGCCGTGATGCGTTACGGCTAAAGAAAAACTAACTTTCGAACACTACTTGTGACTCTCTCAGCGCGTCAAGTTGTCCAAGTCAGCTTTTGAAACATTAATATAATTTAAGCGTAGCCAGATAGATTCAGTTGGTTTAAAAGTAAATGTACGAACGGAAAACTTTATACATTCACTTATGCTTTCAACTAGCTGCAAACAGTACTATTCCCAAAGTGTTACATATGAATAATTTTCGCTCAATGGTAAAGCTTTCATTTCATCTGGACAGCTGTGCATCGTTAGCATTATAATGACTTGCTGGTTCATAGCATCGTATGAGTTGATCGACTAACTGCTGTTTATCGTCAGCTGCCAAATAATTTTTTTTATAAAATGATAAGTAAGATTTAATAAGAAACAAATAACATAATCATAAGATTAAAAAGTGCCGGCTCTGTATTAGAAATTGTAGTTGTTTGATTCGCTCAGCTATTGAAGATCGAAAATGGCACATGTAGTTTCAACATTCAGTAATGACGGCTGTCGCCAGCGATTAGCCAAGGAAGTCAGTTCAGCTTGTGCAACGCATTAATGGCGTGTTGTTACTAGCGTTCAAGCGTTGTAGCTCCCGATGCGATTGAAGATAGGTATAGGAAATCCTCTCGCCGCTGGGCGGAAGAAGCGCAACAAGAATAACCAGTTACAACTTGCCTGCACACCTTTCTGCCCTGATTGTCATCAAAACACAAACGACAGCTTTTACATTGTTAACAAGGCGTTCGTCAGAAAGAGCCCATTCCATTGGACGCTTGCATTGCAGATTGCACGCTCGCCTATTTCCTTTACGGCAGTTTTCTACCTGCCGTCGTCGTCAGCCGCCTGTTCTACTGCCACCTTCTAATTTGCCAGGTAAGCGTATAGTTAGCAGAGCATAGCAAGTTGTATTGCCATTTTCTTCTTTTTCCCTATGCCGTCCGATAGGGCAATCCATTTATGGGCAAAACCATTTTTCTCCTCCGCGGTAGAGCTGAGAAACCTTTTTTCAATGAACCGATAGCTGTAGAATATATTTGACTTTTTTTGGCAGCTCGTTCAAGTCGAACAGAGGGCGGTAGGTTTGAAAACTTACTTTTCCGGCTCCGCCTTATACGTATACGTTTTTATTTTCCTATTGCTTTGACGAATGATCGGACAGCCGCGTTTTCGCCACGTCGTAGAATAGACGGACTATACCTTTTTGCGGACGGCACTTTTGCAACAGTTGACCGATAAGAGAACGTAGAGGAAAAGTGAGGCAAGCGCAACCTGTTTTTTTCAGGAAACAAACGTTGTTCGAGTTACTATTGGAGTTTTGCGCTCGAGCGGCGTTCCTTCTAAGAAAAGGGGGCAACCAAAGGAAGCGTAAGTGCATAGATTACTGCCTCTTTCCCCATTCCAGCGCCGATTCATGATTGAGTCATGGCTTGTTTTATCGTTGCTCATCTCATTGCTTTCTCCGTTGAAATGCCTTTACTGTATATATCCATAGTCCGTGCAACTTCATAGGTAGAACCCTCAGCTGCACTATTTATTTTACGACTTGCATTTCCTTCCCTTATTCGACCTATCGCGGGTTGACACCACGTTTGACATATTTTTAAAGTGCGGAACGCTTAATGTAAGTTGCCTGGTTAAAATTAGGTCAAACACCTGCTAGCCTTGTTAGGTTATACGCATTTGGCACATTTGAATATGTTGACATCAGCGTCCCACGAGAGCACGCCCGTAAAGGCGCTATTTTAAGTTTGCTAGTTTTTTTCTAAAAGTTTGCGCATAACCCATCTTCGTCATAATCTGTCGTCACTAATATGAAAAATGGGCAAATCTGTCGTCTATTTGGGTACATGCCAACCTTATGTAAAGCTTTGAAGCGCATTATAGCAAGATAGGCTGAGCTGACGGAATGATAGATGTTTTCAGTGGCGGTCAAAATCCTGAATAGGCCGAAAATGCGCTGTAAAGTTTGGCCTTGTGATAGTTGTACATTGGCATTTTCTAAATAAGGAATGTATATGAGTAGAGCCGTTATTATACTACTCTTGCTTTTTAGAACGCAAACTTCAAACAGTACGAGTTCAGTAACGCCTCTACTCAAGTAAATTTCTTATCTAGAAGATGCCAACGTACAACTATCAAAAGTCCAAACGTTACAGTGCACTTTCGACCTATTCGGGAATTTGACCCTAACCCAAACGTTTTGACGCGGTGTTGTCAATAAGGCGAATTGAAAAAGGAACTACATTTTTGTTTTAGCTTGGAGGAACAACAGAGCTTTCACAAGGCACGACGAAGCTATGATCACCCTGTGGGCTCCCTTTTCGCGTCTGAAAATTTCAAGCGGGCTTGTTTGACTGAGTGAAGTTATACCTTTTCTGACGGCATAGTTTCAAAACAAAACTTCGCTTGTTTTAAGCTATTAAGTTTTTTTTAAAAACAAGTGAGCTTCCCTTAGCGAAATGAAGTTTTCCCTCGTTAAGAATATGGGAAAAGGTCCTTTCGGAAGCAACATATCAATTCAAAAAGATAAAATCGAGTTTTCTGAACTGAAGATACAGTAGCGTTAAGGAACGGGTTAAAAGTTGAACAAAACAACTTAGAAGGTTTCACTTTCGTCCATTCAAGTCATAACCATGCTTCTGTATACGTTTTGCCACTTTTGCGGCAGACATGAAAGTGCCATTAGCTAAAAGTAGACAATTCATTGTTCCTTGCTGTGACGCTTCCGTGGGGTCACATTGCATAACAGGGCGTAATTCAATTTTTCAGGAGATCCCCTTGTTTACATTCATACTGCCGAAAGTGAGTTGGCTTTATGAGGTCGTTTCGCTTTCCTAATATTCTCCAAGTCATTTTTGAGCTTTGAAATCCCATTATTCGTATTTCGAGCTAGCTAAGCCGCAAGTTAGATGGCTCGACTAAATTCCATAACTACACTTGGAAATAGCCTCTTAGAGCCCTGCTACTTTGCCTTGCGTATTGGTGCAAGCAGTACCTTATTTACAAACACCTTCCGCGCGTGCGAACGTACATGCGCAAGCTTCAGGCCAAGGTTTCTCGAATGCTTTTTTTGCGCCAGCGCCCTTCGAGATTCGCTGCTTTAAACGCTGCAAGTTCCTGCGGCTCTAAAGCAGCAAAACATGAGATTCTGAATTCGGATGATGTTGTCAATCTTTCCGTTGAGCACTCCGGCAATGTTGCCTTTGGCATGTCTGCTTCTATGCCGTCGTGCATTGGGGACAGGCAGGCATACAGCTTAGCTTGATCGAAACGTTTTTATTCAAGGGGACGCGCCAGGCGGGCCTGACAAGCGGTTGGCAGCATTTTTGAAGTCTTTTCAACTTCAGTGCTTTCCATTTCAGTATGTCAAAGTAGTCAGCTATCGGTTGTTGTGCCTTACGTAAGCGTATTGCATTTTTCCCACACGAGTTATTGATTCGTACGCGTAAACTTCGGTTTTATGAATCGCGATAAATTGCCGTGATTTTTGAAGGTAGTCCGAGTGAGACAAGACAATTTATTCGTTTGCAGTCCGTTGCCGTTGGTAAGTACACGCTTCCGTCATGTACAAGTGTCAGAAATTGAGAACGATTCATCTTTGTTTCGTGAACGTTTCGGTTCAACTCAACCGGCGCATCCGCCGGCGTGCTATGAAGCCTGTTTGCAAAATTGGAAGTAATGACAATGGTTACGCTTATTTTGTCATATATAGCGTAGGAAACAGCTCGGCTAGCACAATGCAACAGGCTTTCGGCAAACTTGTTGACGCTATGCGTCTGACTGAGCATCACGCGACTTGGTGCTGTTTTAGTGAGTCATTTCGGTTAGCCATTTATGCTGGAAAATTTAGGTAATGATCCCGTGTTTTCAACCTCTCCGCTCAGGCGACGCGACACCGTACAGCCAGTTGAATAAGTAGACCGTTGTAGTACCAATTCGTCCCACAGTAAGCGTTGTGGCTTTTTTCTCCGAACGAATAAAGCTTCCTATAGCCGGAAAAGGCGGGCTTGAACTTCATACCCTTTAATGTCAAAAATTAACTTTCTACTTTAACCATGAAGTAACAGTTTTGAAAATAAATTCGCTTCTCACTTGCTAAACTTCCAACTTCAACTTGCTCCGTATGTTGTGAGTATTTAATCCTAAGCGTATCCTGGTTAATCTGGCATTTCACTTTGCGCTTCTTGTTGTAGCGATAATATAATAGTATTCGATTTTTGTCGGCTACTCATTTTGGCATTCTTAAGGACTTGCTTTGATGTGAGGCTCACGTATTCCTTTCACTGTTTGGCCACGACTGCTCTAATAGCGGAATGGCGCAGCGGTTGTGCGTTGACCAAAATAGCCATTTTAGTATCCCTTTATAACTCACGCTAAGGCTTCAGTTTCAGCTTACTTGTAAAGAGAATAATTGTATACAATGCGCTTACTAACCGCAGGTCATTCCTTTGCCTGGAGACCTGGTTTAGGTGCTCAGCCTCTGCCGCTGCGTTTGGTGTAATACAGGAAACGCTTGGCGGGAAATGTTGCCTCGTTAAATATTCAATAGTATTAACTCTCTGGATGCCAGTTCGCTTTTAACTTTTGTGGAAAGCAAAATGCCATTGCGTGATGAACATAGGTTAAGAGTTTCCGCTTTTCGCGCCCACATACTATAGTCTTCTCGGCTACGCTGAGGCTAGGTGCATTCAATTCCTCTCAGTAACATGTACAGACCTTGCAGTAGTCTTATTTTTTTAAATTAGCTGTTCATTCCCAAGGCTGTCTTTGCGTAGTCGGTGACCCATAGCGAGACAAAGCGGTTTTCTGCGTGATTGTTTTTCATTTCGCGTTTTCGAAAGATCACCTGCTGAACTTAACTCCTTTTGAAGCCAGCGGCTAACATGACGATTATTCATGGTAAATTGTTTAAATGCTTTTCGCTTCAAGGAGTGAGCTTCTGAAACCAACATCCGATAAATATTAAATAGAAGATGCGACGATTCTTAATCGTTTATGCCTTTTGAGGACAATAAAAACTGGGATCCAATCTCTTCTGATGTTTGAAAGATAGTTACCGTGTAAGCCCTATGCAAGGCAGTGAGATGCTGTCTGGAAATTCAGACGAAAGCTGATTTTTTTTCCAGCTGTACCGCCTTGCGTGACTGAGCTGGCCATACCTTGATGAATATTTTAATATTGCCAACGGTTAGCATCTCCAGCCGTACAGTAAGGCATAGTAGGCTCCTTAACCTTCATGACCCCAAATTCAAATATGCAAATCTTGAAGTTTTACTTTTATTGACTACATACCTACGTGGTGTAGTTATCATATTTCATTGTTCTCCAAACTTCGCGCATTGGTATCCGAGTTTAAATGGACATTGTTGGTAACATCATTTATTTGGAACATGTTAAATGACCAGAAACTGGTTTGCACCCGGAAGTCGCTTTTTTTAAATGCAGCGTTAACTGCTAAGTGATGCGGTAGGTGCTGTCAATGGGTTTCTCGACGTATTACGTTATTATGGCGTTTTTTTTCAGTTCACTTGCTTGTATTTTCAACCGAACGTGTGAACTACATTTGAGTTGACCCCCTTTAGCTGGCAAATGGCACGCCGCGTTTCTCTCCTGTACAGCATGCGAAAAGTTCAAAGTAGCCGGCATGAGACAACGTTTTAAAAACCAAGTACTCTAATCAAATGGGCAGTTGTGTTAGCTGTAAGTTTTCAATAGAAGTTTAACAAACTTCTCTTGTATTAATACAAAGCCTCTTATTGCTGTACTGCATTGTCAACGTTGAAAATGTTAAACTATGCGAAGCAGTAGTGGCCTGTCGCAACGAAAAGAATTGCCTAGTTTGCCTTTATTCTTTCGATCGTTATTTTTACATGAGTACTTATTGTCGATGGTTCTTCAATCGATTGAGGCGATAAATCGTTTATGGCAACAATGCCGTAATACAGAAAATCAAATAGGAAACACAGAGACAACTGAAGTGTCAATTTAGCTGATTTTGGCTGGATTATGGTGATCAATAGCTGTCGACCACCGCTCGCGGCAATCGTAAATCACGTTCACAGTCCCTACTACTACTGGCGATGCTAAGACGTAAATGCCAGACGTTATTTTTTTGCGGCAAAACAAAACACGCGCATGTTGAGCGAGTTGTCGGAAGAGCAATATTTTTCAGAGACAGCTTTTCCATGACTGAGAAGCATTCGCAGGAAACGGTTTTCAGAATGAAAAATCCTAGCCAACTGCTTTCTGCGTACTCAAATAAGGAACACTTGTTACTTATCTTTCGGCGTTGTCCAAAAGCTTTTGCTCACGTGACTAAAAATCGTATATATAGTGGACCCGTATACGTTGTTGTGGGTGGTTGCAACGAAAATCGATGCTCAATTCAGCAACAATGTGCTTAACGAAAGAATGAATCATTTTGACGCTACAATGTTCAATTAAATCTGTCTGACGGGAAGCCACTTTTCCTACGTAAGGGTTTACGCAAAGGCCGATGGAATAGGGAACAATGAGGCGTTCATTGCGCCATTACGAAGAATGGCAAACGCGGGAACCTTTAACAGTACGCACCGCATTGTGTTACTGATTTATCAATTGACTTAAGGTTAAGGGTTCCCTCGAGGCAAATTTCGCAGCCACAATACGATTTCATTACTTTAGTCATGAACGTCCAAGGTTAGCTCCACGTTAAATCACGTTTGGTAAAGTTCAGTGTTGGATTGCAGATTGCTAAGCATACTCACCCCTTTGACGAGTAACGAAAAAGAAAGCAACGAAATTTCACGTGGTGGGTGAAGCAGCGTCATGAATTACTGCTTTGCATTAGTGATGATGGTGTTAACTGCAATTGCTCATTGCTAAGTTTGAAAGCCGGAGTGCGAAGTTGCTTTATCATCAGAGGCAGTCAGTTGGCTTTTGCCAAAATTCTTGCTGCCGCATACTGAATACTCCCATTTCAACTTGATTGAGCGGTGCTCCTCATTGTTTTTCCCGCTTGTTGTCCCGACGCATTGCTGGCCACTGTGGGGTAATAATACAATTTATTGTTTGCAGCCTAGTGCTTCCACGTTAGCGTTTGCACGAAAAAGCTGTTAACATTGTTGATGTGTTTGCTTGAACGGACGATTTGAGGTTTTGAAGCAAAAGTAAGCATCCCCTTTGAATATGAGTAAAAATGAACGAATACTTTATGTTTAACTATCAAATGACGGCTTTTTGCTTGACGATCGTTTAATAGAGTTCATCTTTCCCATACTTCGGCGTTTTCGTTACGCACCCGTTGCGCTACCGGCTTTTTCACAACAGCCGCAAGCACGGAAATCGGCAGAATTCACAAACAAAAAAAGTTCGTCTGATTGTGCTACCCTCCGGCGACGAAGGTTTAAATGGTCATTTCCTGCATGCGTATGCATTTTGCTATCATTCATATTACCATTGTTTGTCGTGGGGCACCTAATGAGAGTGCGTTGGCAAAGGTAAACTGGCTTGCTGCTTTTTACTTCGATTTCGAGCGCGGGTTTCAACTTAGAACTCTAACTTTTGACTTTCTACAAATAAGGCAACCAGTGACTGCGCGCATGACACGTAGAAAACGTAAGATGTTTAGCCGGCGGATTTTCTTACGTTTGGGCGTTGCAAAGCAAATGTTTGCAAAACGGGCTGCGACAAAAATTGGCGAAACATATTGAGTAGCAAGAGAAGGGTTAGGTTACGGCTTTAATTTATGCACTCTTGAAGCAGAACCGCTCGGGCTAATTTTTACGCGCGTAAACTTCCTTGAACGAATAGCGCGCGAGAGCTTGCGCTATGCAAGCTCCTGCACGGATAGAGCATTTTTCAGGAAGCAACAGTTGCCATTGTTTTCCTCTCATGCAGAAAAGTCAAATTGATGGAATTTCCCCTTTGAGCTTTTGCATGACGTTAAGCAATTCCTTTGACGTCCACTTTGGGTTTTCATTTTTGCCCTGTTAGCATTTGTTACCATAAGGCGGAGAATGAGTAGACTTTGGTTAATGCAGCCGCTGCGCAATTGGTCAATTTCAATTTCCGCCGAACTTGTTGAAGTGCCATTTTCGTTCCCCGGAGAAATCTTGCTTAAGAGAGCTTCCAGTGAGTCATTGCGCCCTTATTTAAATTCTACCTTGGTACTTTTTGTAGCGCGGCACTCTTTGGCTGCTTGCCAATTAGCGTACAGTTAGTTGTACACGTTTGTTTTAAAATTCTTTTTTTTTACCAGTTGCCCATTGCTTTTAGCGCATTGTATTCAGTGTTTTTCTTTGAGAGCGCAACGAAAGCCTGTGATCATCTTGTTTGCAGTCGCTCTAGCGGTTGCAATGCAAAAAAGTGCGTGACGCATCGAGCAGCCCGGTGCTAAGCCCGAAATAATCGACTTAAAGGCGTTGCGCCATTCATTGGGCAGACGGTCTTTTGTTTGTGTAAAAGAACTATAAAACCCATTACGTTTTCTGAAAGCAAACCTAACGCGGGATACGTAAGCGCTCGAAAATATTTTCTTAAAATCTTACTTTCTTTCTTAGCGTATAAGGCTCGTATTGTTGAAGTACTATCAAGGCTTCTTCTACCAAGATTATCATCCATGTTTGATAAAGCGTACACGTTTAAAACGGGCCAAGGTCGTCGTTTTTCAAGAAACTAATGCATTGCTTGAAACTTCGTTAATTCGTTTGAGCACTTCGACAACCACATGCATGTCTAACTTGCTAAACACAACCGTGTTTCCAAATTACAGCCTCGGTTGTTTGCTGGCTGTCTGCCAGTTTTGTTTTCTTAAAATGTTTTACCGAACGTCATTTCTGTGGTAGGGGCGGTCTTAATGTTCTATGACTCATTTGGCGGTGCCGCCGACTGGTTGCCATCTTCGTACTTCCAGTTTTCAGAGGTGGCACTGCTGCAACTGCTGCTGCTCTGCAGGGCAGCAACGCAACATGTACGTCGTCCTCTTTCATGTTGTATCGCGCTTATTCTAGTCAGACTGCCTTCATCTTTTGCAAGAGTTTTCAAATTGGTCTCCGCATATGGCATCCATTTTTGAACAGTTCGTCTCAGCCCAAAAGGTTCATCTTACAGGCGTGAAATCAGCATGAGCTAAGCAGACCGGCAATTTAATCCCCACGCGACCATTGCAGCGTTCCGAAAGGTATCCGTGTGCAGGATAGGCAATTAAAAAGACCACTTTTCGAAGCGATGTTCCGTAAAGGCACGAAGCGTTGGTAATACTTTATTTCTTCTTAATATTTCCAACCCGTTCCGTACAGTCCGTTCCTCTCAGTTAGTGCGCGCATTATGTTTCTGCTTTTTCTGCGAACTGGCTTCCTTCTGTTACCTTGACCACTTTTTGCCATTGCTTTCCTTGCTGACGCATCGAAACTGCTTTTGGCGGACCGTCAGCTCGCGCGCACGTCGTTTCATCAAAGATGTTGTTTTCCACGGTTGAGTCGGCAGTGGAATTTGTAGTTGCGAAATTTCCGGTGCACGTTCGTCCTTGGCTAGCAACTGAGTAAGATGCAGCTTAAATTGCTATGCTCTCTCTCTCTCTTGATCGAAGCGTTTTACGAATCTGCCAGTTGCCTAAAAAAGGATATGTGTCATTAAAACGGTTTGCTTTGTAGGACGTATGGTCGTGCGTCAGCGGTTACCAAACGTGCTTTTATTTGCGGTAGGAAAATCGTCACAACCCCTTTGGCCCGTAATGGTTAAGATGAGCGAACAAAGCAGAAAAGTATGCTGTCAAGCGCTCCCGTTCCTAGTCAGCAAGCCTAAGCATTGTTAATAATACTCAGGCATCGCTGCGTCTGCAGCATAAGTTTATTGTCTACTTTCGATTTTGGATTTCGCTCCTTTGTCATTTTCCTTTCAAGGAAAGTCTGTACACTATTGTTTGTCCTTTTAACCTATACTATTTATTGTTATTATTGTTTGGTAATCTTTTAAACGTTTTTTCTAGAATTAACAAGGCGGACGTTCCCTCTTGTTATCCGCTTTCTCGCCTTACCCCCTTTATGGGTATCGACCTTGACGAAGGCGCGGCAAATACTGAGTGGGTGCCACCCGGCATTAGCTGCTGTTTACTTGGCGCCTATCTCATTCCGTGTAGGCGCGCTTTGATCAAGCATTTAATCTCTGCCCAAGCAATTTTATTTGTCAACTTGCCGACTCTTGTGAAAAACGTTCTTCCTCCGCGGCGGAGGAGTCTAGTTGCGTACAAATTGTTTTACAGCCAGTTCGCCGAGGTTGGGTTAGGGATTGGTTTTCAGCTCCCATTAGTTGTCTGTTGATCAGACGCCAAGCGGAAACTGGTTGTCATTGAGTTGACGTGTCATTTTTGAAGTGTCATGCATTTCGTAAACTATTGCGACAGCTGTTGGCCGGCTGCGGTTCTTTCCAAACGTTGCAGGGAGGGGCATGAGGCGGTCGCCTTTTCCGTAAAGACTTCGCTGTTTGTGTATCCTAAGCCTAAGCGGTTTGTCCCTTTGAAGTATCAAGCTCTTATCCTCTCTGCTGGCGGCACACTTCCGCCTAGCTCCTAAAGTCATGATGTCGCTAGCCAAGTTCAGGGTTAAGCTGGTAAGTTGCTTTTGGCGTTTGAACTGTGCAGCTTATGGTTGTATGGAAACCGTAAGATCCCGTTCGCTTTGAATCGCATGAATCTGCTGCTTTCAAAATTGTTTTTCTCAAAACAATCAGTCGCAGCACCTTTGGCATTTGCTGGGCATCACTGCTAGTGGCTGACGTCGATTTCGTGTGCACAACTGAGGGCGGCTGTCGTCAAAGCTCGCTTGTCACCAAAGAAAGGAGCAACAGCTGCTCAGGCTCGTCTTCCGCCGACTTGGCTAAAATTCAAAATTTCACCGACGTCGTCAAGCCGATTGGAAAGTGCGAAAGACTTCTTACTCATCGAACGAGTTGTTGCTTGACCACGCAACCGTATTTCTGCTCACCGTATGCAAATGAGGCTGCAGCTTTTTGTCTTTGTTGTTTGCACTATTATTTCGCTATAGTCAGTGCGTCAAATCGGGGCTGCGTCATTTTGCCGGCGGCAACGGACGCGTCTCTGACTGGGGCGGGATAAAGTTGGTATTTGCGAGCTCAAAATGCACTTTTTTAGCCTTCAAACGTCCGACGCCGCTAAGTTCTGTTTTTTAAATTTGCCTTTAAGGGTATTTTTCCATTGCGTCAGCGTCTCGTCAACGCAACCGATCAGCCGTGGAAGTTCCAAGCGAAGCAGGCAGTTATCGACAAAATTATAGCCGCTATTGCGAACTGTTCATTGTCTTTTTGTCCATTTAGGCGGCAAGACTAGATAAACAGTAGAATTTATTGACTCCGTTTCAATTGTTCGAAGTTCGGTTGGATTTCGATTAGGTTGGCATATTCGTCTTTTAAATGTACATATCGTATTTGCAAGTTCTTCTGCCTATATTTGGACATAGGTCCGCTGAATGAGGTTTTATAACGGATTATAGGAGGTGGAAAGACGAAAATTAGCCTTGCCGACGGGTGGCAGTCCAGAAGGAAGACGGTTTTTCTTACTATCATAGGGTATGCACTTCCATTGACGAAACAAGCGCGCTTTCAAGGGTCTACACCCTTGGGCGTAAAGCTCACGGCGCCTGTTAACGCTTATTCATTTTCTTCCAGGAATTGTTTCGTGCTTCCGTCACGCTTAGTAGTTTTATTAGTGGATCGGTCGCTCTCACCCTTAAGTCTAGGAGAAGCTTTCAGCTTCCTTAGGCAAAGTCCTTAATACGGATTCTTTGCATATGCAAGCGAAACAAGGCCTTCCGCTACGACTTTGTTTTGACGTTGGACCTGGCAGGGGTCGTCGAATTTTTTTAAAATGCGTCTTTTTGATTTGTTCTAACCGCAGTTGGTAGAGTGCCAACTGACCGTGCTGTAAGTTCCCTATATTTAAATTATTTCCGGCTTTATTTTCACAAAGGCCTGTTGGAGTCAAGTGAACAGCTGTGTTTTCGCAAGCCTTTTGGTAATGTTGTTTTCCATTCTTTTCTACGGATGTTTACTTAATTGCACGCTGTACAGATACGGCATGGCAGAACTATCGTTGGCCTGCTCGATGACATCACCGAAGCGCCTGAGGATTCCATTAGGGCTATCCGCTTTGCTTCAACGAGAAATGAGGAATTCGAATGAAGAACTTGACGTTAATCTTACTCAGCTGTAGCCTATGCGCATCCAGAACTCTTTCTTTCGAAGTTTTGCTGTGACTCAAATATTTTTTATCTCTTTAAGTATTCGTCCTCAATTTTTTGTTATGCGCTCTCTCGGTAGCATTTGACTAATTGTCAATGGTCTAATTGAATCGTATTTTACTCTTCGTTAAGCGCAACATGTCTTCGTCTACTTCCTGCGTTGGCGAAGTTTTCAAAACTTTTTTTTTGAAGCTACAGTTTATGATAATCACGTAAGCATGTGCCCAACGAAGAGACATTGCCAATCAGCGCCTATTCTGAATAGAATCCAATGTTCGAGCATATGCGATAATCATGTACGCGAGTTGACCGCAGTTCAAATGGAGTAGTCATGTTTATAGCTTACACGTACTTTGGATAGTTTCACTTTTTCAGGCCAGTGGCTCAGGCGCATACTTAGCTTGCAGATGAAAAATACAAAAATATTACTACGTAGTTGCTATTGTCAACTCAAGAACGTTGGGCTTGCCGGTCGTCAGGATTTCTTTTTTTTTTAAAGAATTTAGGCAGCAGTTTCCATTTTTCTCAGCCGCCAAGGCCATCCGCGAAGCCAAGTGTTAGCGCTTGACGGACTGCTCGCTCGGCAGAAAGTAAGAAAAGCAAAAAGGTCGGCTGCACGCGCTGCCACGTTTTGCCGACGTTTGTCAGCCCGGGTTGGATTTAACTTTCTTTTCATTTAAAACCAGTCCTACCTGACGAATGACGGAACCGGCAGGCAAAGGCGCGTTCGCAGGTGTTTGCTTCCATCCTTCCCTTATAAATTTTTGGAGTCATTACAAGTTGCCTTTTCACCGATGGCGCGTTAATGTATTCAGTATGCAAATTGAAACTGCCGGCGCGAACTTGTTTGCTTCGTTTGGTGGAACGCTCTTATGCTAATGTCGAAGCTGTTGTCATTACCCTTCAAGCGTAGAGACGTTGGTTGCTGCTTCGCCTTTAAGTAATCGTTGCGTAGTGCCAGCTTGCCTTGAGGGTAAGCAATCGACTAGGCAAACAGGCCTGGCTTGGCAGACAGACGCAAGGACGCCCTTAGAAATGTGCAAGTGTCATTCCCGCGCTTCCAGTTGGTTTTCGTCGTGCCCTTTGTGTAAGGTACAGTTTGCCTCTGCAACAAGCAAGAAGCTGCTGAGCTTAGATTCGCCTAGAAGCTTTAATAAAGCGCTTTGCTTGTTTATTCACCGTTTTCCTTGCATGGAAAGTGACGTGCTTTGTTCGAACCTTTCCAAAGTTATCTTTCTATTTTACTTAATCGCTAGTGCAGGACGAACACTAGAGGTAAGCTTTTAACATGCTGCTTTTTCCGAATGGATAACTTTGTCAGGACAAAAGCTTAGTGACGTACTTCAACGGAATTTGGAAAAGCTTGCAATGGTTGCAACGTCCTACTATCGCTGTTGGATTATCTGCTTGTCATTATCTTTCCCTTATCGCCGAACCGCTTTGCTTTGGCCATTTATGGCGACTTGTTTTTTAAAAACTAACGCTCGCGGTGGTTTCTTCAGCTTTCCTTCCGCCTACTTGTTGTTCGCTTTGTCGTTGTCCATAGCTTGGAAGCATGCCTTGATAGTTCGTTTGTCAATTGCGCTTTGACCATCGTTCCCGCTGCAGTCGCGGTTAAGATAGACAGGCTCCTGATTAGACGGATAGTTGACGGACGTCGGCTTCGAACCGCTGTTCGACATAACGAATACACTTGCTTCTTAATTGTTTTCGTGATAATGGCCATAGTCAATGCCGTCCACATGAAAATGCCTTTGTGTCTGCCAGTTGAGTCGTCTTACGTATGTACCTGCAGACCTGACATACGGCAGTTGTACTTGGGTTTTGAATGTTGAGCGTGCAGAGAAGCAGGTCAGCTAGACTTGGTGGAAAACTAAATGTTTTCATAGGCAAATTAGTGTAGATTACTTCCTAATTGGTCACTGTGCATCGTTGGCGGTGGCTTGGCGAGTCACGCACATAGGCGCCCACCGGGAATCGTAGATTGGCTTACGACTAGTCATCGCTGCTTCCTGTTGTATATTAGCTTGAAATTGCGCAGTTCATCATGTGCCTGTATTTTATTTGGAATCAAAAAGAACTTTTACTTTCTGTCGATTTATTGTTAATGTTTTTGCTTCGAATCGGCGGGTCCCACACTTGGTAGTACCAACTGTTCTACGCAGCACCCATGCTGTAACAGTTCATTAGCCAATTGGCCATGTTTGGCAGCCGCGGAGTGCATCGGCTGTGCACTCTAAACGGTCAGCCGATTTCGAGATCTTCGATTTTCCTCCGGCCAACCTTATTGGCCATGTGTCCAAAAGGTGACGATTTCCGATTGACGAAGGCTGATCGAATCAGCCTGGGCTGTTTGGCCAGAAAAGGCTTGAATGTAGTAGCATTGGCTTTTGGGTAAACACCAGCGGACCTCTTTCTGCATCGTTTGAGCCAAACTCTTTGCGACTATGGAGTGGTCGGCAGTAGGGAGAATGGAATCAATCGTCTCCGATCGGCCTGAAAACAGCTGGCCAACTTGAACTGCTTTTGCGGAACGCTTCGATTCGTTCCAGCCGGCTGGTCGAATTGGCAGCCGCCGGGTTTGTCGGCGTATTGTCCCTCTTCTTTCGTTTTCCCCATTTTTTCCGCTCGTCTCCATTTGCGCGACTTGTTCTCAACCTCAGCTGACCATTGTCACCTTTGCAGCGGTCGACTGTTAGCACGAAAATGCTCGTCCTTTTTAATAGCTTAGCTTTTTATTCATTTTTCCGTTTCGCTTTTAGGCTGCATAAAAGAACCGCGTGAAGCTGGGCGCGTCCGTACGGAGACGACGACGCAAACGGAAGGCTAAACACTAACCAACGTCTGACTGATAATTTTTCAACGTGTCGTTTTCGCCTGATTCATATAAACACTACGAGTTTTGGCGTGGACTGTGACATGCCTCAAGCGACCACTCCTTCATGGATGTGCTTGGAATGGTAAAGCGGTTGGCATGTCTTTTCGATGTCCTCGTCCTGCAGCTGCTTTGTACGACGATTGGTAGCGACGTGCCAATGTCGCGCCATCGACGTATTCAAGTAATGGTAGCCATGCCGTACGAATTGGGTCCTCCGTGGCAAAACTCCTTCCTGCTGACAAGATCGGTGGTCGAGCCGGTGATCACACTTGCAATTCGAGACGTCGTTCAAAAAGGAATCATCAATGACATACGTTTTGATTTGCATTTCCGCAATACCAACTGCTCAGACACGTTGGGACCATACTACGCTGTGGAGGCCTACTGCGCCCAACAGCTGGACGTTGTATTCGGCTTTGCTAGCGCGTACGCTTTGGCTCCGGTTGCTCGTCTGTCCGGCTTCTGGCGTCAAGGTGTACCTGTCATTACGACCATTGCTCAGGTGGACTCTCTTGACGATCGTTCCGTCTACAAGTTGCTTACTCGAATGAACGGTTCCTATCGGGAGCTGGGCTTTACCATTGTTCGAATGCTTCAGTCGCTCAACTACGAAAACGTTGCGTTTCTATTTCACAACAATTTGCGACGACAGGCCTTTGGAAAATCCGAATGCTTTTTTCAAATGGTTGCCATCAACAATCAACTGTTGAAGGCCAGAGGCGGCTGGCTTCAAGTGCCCATTATTGACTTCGACGAATTCTTTGAGCAAAATTACGAAGATCTGCTCAAGAGGGCATCCTTTGCCGCTAACGGTAAGCGTTTCTTTTTTTCGTTGTTCACCGATGGCCTACATGAGAGGAAAGAGTGTTGGATATACTTAATGGAAGTTTACCACCGTTCGGCAGCACTTTTTTTAAAATCTAGTTTAGTTAAACTTTTCAAAGTCGAAAATCAGTCCAAGCTCGACGACCCTCACGTCCCTGCTGCCTTTGTCCTCTCGGAGAAATTGAATTATCCGTTCTTGCTCTTAGGCTGTCGTTGCAAGGCGGTTGCACTGTGTTCCCATTCGCGAGCTTAGATGTTCTCTCTTAAATGGTGTTAATTGCCTTATCCTCTTTGGGGACATGCCATGCTAGACTGACATCGCCTTTTCTGGACAATGAACGAGGGTGGTTGCGTTTTGCTTTGTCGCTCAAACGGAACTGCAAGTTGGCAGCCGCTTAGTATTCCACTTTTGGTTCCAAAAATTGATGTGCCATTTTCTGCGCGCGTAATTGTGATTTCAATATTTTTCCTACGCTTCTCCTCAAGCTAAGAAATCCGCTTTCGACGACTCGTTTAAAGGTCCGCTCAAAGTTTACTGTCTCCTCAGTTCTCTCGTGCGTAATTGTTGGAATATCTTTTGTTTTTTGAGCTAAAGCTTCTGAGCAAAACACTTTTTGTATTTTCGAGTAGAACATGACCGCGCGATGCCCCATCTCGTTTATATAAGAGGTCACTGCACCCTAATTTCAAAATAATCGCTCCATCGTCGGTTTGGATGCTTTTTCGCCGCAGAATTTAAAGCTGTTTACTTTTTTGTCTTGCCTGCACCGTCCCTTCCTTGTTTGAGAGCTTTTCATCAGTTTTCCCCCAAAGTGAGTATATGTAATGGCTCTTGTCCAATGTTTAGTCGCAGATTTAAATTTAATGGCCAATAATTTATATCAACCAAGTATTTTGGCCTTGTAGTAAAGTTGTTCTACGAGAAGTAAACGCTGCAGGCATGCGTTATACCCCCAATGGAAGAATATTGATTTCCCAAGTGTGGCCCACCTGTGCGTTCGTGCAGAGCTTGAAAGCATCGCCAAATGATGTGCATTAATCATGTAGCATTTATTCGCACTTAGCCCGCTTGCTTTTTCTACTGAGCGCGTAAACAACAAGAACGGTGGTAATTAGGAGTGGCTGAAATCTTTTTATACGAAACTGCCCAATGATTTCGCTTTGCATTTCTTGATGTGCCACCCTCTGTCGGCCAGTTGTTGTTTTTAGGTTTTGAATTCCCTCCTTAGAAAAAATCAGCTTATTCCGCTTTGGGTATGTGCTTATGGCAGTAATTGTCTTCCATAACGCGTATACTTCTTTTCTTCACAACTGAATGGAGTTTTTTTTTAATCAAGAAGGGAAGTATGTTACAGTTAAACTGCTGAGCTTTGTGAATCGGTACTGCCGAGTGTTAACTATTAAATTTCAGAATCGTCTTACTTTGCAAACATTTGTAGAAGGCAGAATGTCGTAACTGCGAATTCGTTTGCTCTAAAGAAAAGCTATTGCTAACTTTGTTTTCTGTTCGATAATCAAAGTAGTGTAGCTCGCGTCGGCATCGCCTGTTGCCCATTTTTTGAATAGACACGCTCTGATGTTTTCGGGATGTTTTTTAGAACCTTTTGACGAGTTACACTTAATCGGTGTTGCTTGTCTCGAAGGATGTATATTCGTCAATAGCGAAGCCATCTGGTTGACGTGGCTACGAAATTTTGAATGATGCGTGCATATTGAGGTTATCATTTCTTCAGCTTTATTTTGTAAAATGATGTCACGAGGATTGTCGAGTATCTAACATTTGCAGACAACTTCACACGTTGCTTTATCTGAACTTCAAAAATTAAGGTAGAACCTCCGAAGTTGACCAGCTCTCTATGTCGACCACCTCCCTAAGTTGACCGAATTTTGACCATTTGGTTGATCCGCACGTTAATAATATAATTTACCCACAGCCTCTTATGTTGACCACCTCCTATGTTGACCAGTTTTTCCCGGTCTCTTGGGTGGTCAACTTATTTAGGTTCTACTGTAGTTCTTTTTAAGTATGCCTGTAGCCTATTCTGCATCCTACAGGTTGAACTTCATTAGCATAAAGTGGAATATTCATTAATACTATAGTAGAAAATGGGCTATCGGAATATATTAAATCGGTTCGTTTGACTGTGAGGTTTTACCTGGAATGGCGACGGAAAAGTGCCAATAACTTCTGTTTTCGTGAAGGGTTAAGGTCAAAATCCCGAAACGTCGAAAACACTGTAAAGTTTGATCCTGTGGCAGTTGTGCGTGTTGACATCTTCTACAAAAGGAATGCATTTGAGTAGAGGCGTTATTGTTGCCGGTCTCGCTTTTTAGATCACTAACTTCGTACAAGATTAGTATAATAAGCCGTCTGTCTATTTTTCTTTTTTCTTCTACTTCGTAACGGGTTCTTTTGATTTTCTTTTTGAAAAAACTTTTTTACAGTATTAACCCGTTCTTTTGTTTATAACGTTTATTTCTCTTATAAACGTTTCTCTCGTTTATGAGAGAAATCCAACGGGTTAATACCGTAAAAAAGTTTTTTCAATAAGGCGTCTACTCAAAAATACTTCTTATTTAGAAAATACCAGTACACAACTGCCACAAAGCGAAAATTTTTAGTGTACTTTCGACCTATTCGGGATTTTGACCGCCAAAGTTTCTTGAAATAGGTCGATTTCGCTTGAGGCAGTCTGTGTGTTGTTTACAGTTCCAGTTTTTAAGTAACCTACGCTATGCTCGGTAATGTTTACATAGTTCTTCCAACAAATGGAATTTTCAGGAAAATATATACAGCATTTTGCGTGTTTTCATCGTGCGATTTTTCATCATGCAGAAAGTTGATGCTGCGTGTTAATTTAATGATTTTTTTACGAAGTCGGTTGTTGCGACTTCCTTTGGTTTAGCGCCACACTGCGAATTAGTCATAACACAAATGGGTCCAACGAGCGAGTCTCCTCGCCTTATTGAGATTGAAATGACTACCTTTGTCGTTTACCTGTATTGGAGTTCAGCCCATCGTCTTCCACGACTAATGGTGCTGCTTTCTCGCATTCCTTGGTACGGTTGCAATTTTTTGATCAGTCGGAAGGATTTTTTTTTGAATCGTTGATTCGTTCCGGTTCAGAAGGAAGGATAAGCTTCTCTTAACGTGTTTTTTCTTGCAATAACAAAAGCTACTTGACCAGAGTGAAGCTGCAAGCTCGATTTGAACGACCGAGTTAACCGCATGTAAGAAAGTGCCCCTGAAGTGTGGATAGTCTTTTGCTTTGCTTTTTGTTACTCTCGTTATACTATTAAGTATTACGCTATTGTTTGAGCGTCCATTCCATTCGTACACGATCTAACGGCTTTGCCTCTTCCATTTTTGGCAGTCCAAATAAGTTTTGTTAGCGCACGTGCTCTTTATTAGCCTTTCGGCTTACATTGAGTTTCGACCTCGTAAGGAATGTTGTGCGTTTTCTTTTTTCGTATTACGTTGGTGAAATGTTCATTGCAAAGCAAATCTTTTCAAAGTCGATCCGCGAGTTCCTTCTTTCTCTATCAGCTTTGCGTCAGCACAATAAAACATTCCATAACGCAGTGCTGTCAGACGTTGCGTTTACCTCAAAGAAGGGATACATTTCGAGTTAAATCTTTTTTTGACAAACCACGTCCAATCGCTGTCCTCGATAGACTGACGACTTCTTGGTTCAACGTATCCTCATAGCTTATTACTTCCGGCGCTAATCCAAATTATGCTCAGCAATGGAAGATGATTCGGAAGTAGTATCATTCTTCTGTAGAATATTATAAGGTGGAATGCGTCAATTCCAGCGGCAGCAGTTTTTAAGTGACTTTACAAGTCTCGACCAACCCTTCTGCTATTAACACTTTGGGATAAGCGAAGGTCAGAAGTTATCCCCTTATGGGCATTGCAGTAGAATTAACGAGCGTAATATAATACTAATTTGTAAGCTGATTTGGTAATACCTCAATAAAACCAATGGGAAAAAACTAGTCGTGATCGTACAAGCTGCGCTAACTATTCTTTCTTAACTACTTGAAATGTTGGAAGGCCAATTTCCTTTTCAAGTTCTTAATTTTAGCTGATCCGTTGCGGTATGTTTAGTGATTTTGGTGTGCGCCTCAGTGGATACATTGGAGAAGCTTATGAGCGTGGCCCAACGTTTGGGAATGACCGATTCGGGAAAATACGTATTCATCAGCATCCATATACATTCGGAGTAAGTTTGAACTTTGTTTCGCTCATTTTGACGGCAAGTTGTTGTTCAGTATGCAAGACGATTTCTCGTGGCAGTTGAACAACGTATCGGAGACTGAAAAGGAGGAATATCTGCGCTCCTACGCATCGCTGAAAATTGTAACTTTACGTCGTCCTCCTCAATTTCTCTATCGGCGTTTCGAAGAGGACGTGAAACGTTTGGCTCAGGAGAAGTTCAATTATACAAAGCTGACTGGAAAACCGTATCGGGTAGGTAAAACAAACGTTTTTTTCTCGTTCAACTCGTTGAAATGTGCGCAGGTAACAAAGTTCACAAGCGCCTTCTATGACGGCATTCTGCTTTACGCAATAGCACTGAACGAAACTGTTGCTAGTGGCTTCAGTCCTCGTAATGGTGTTGAGGTGACAAAAAGGATGTGGAATCGTTCATTCACGGGTAAGCATGCTTATTAAACAATTGGTACTTCTTTTTCGTTGACGCTATGCAAGCTTTTTCCTGGTTTTTAAGGCATTGGAGGAAAAGTGACCATAAGCAAGGATGGTGACCGTTTTTCCGACTATTCCGTGCTTGATTTGAATCCGGACACAGGAAACTTTGACGTAGGAGCCTATGCGGTCGCTCGAGCTGTCGGCTACTTTGATGATAATACTTTTCAGGAGGTTGCCTACTACGCCGGGTCGCAGGACAAACTGTACGTGGTGGGAAAGTGGCATTGGGTCGCCGGAGAACCACCTCCGGACAAACCGATCTGCGGCTTTGACAATTCCAAATGTCCAAGCAAAGGTAGCACTCGTTGCCGTCGTCATTTAGTCTTATTGTCTGCTCACATCGTCTTTTCCAGAGTTGGCACCTTGGGCTCTTGTTCTAATTGTCATTTCCGTTTTGACGGTCATTTTCGGAATAATTTCCTTTTTCGTCTTCAGGTAGTCCGTTTACGGAATATCGCGGCGGGCGAGCTACCATGATTGGCCATTTTCGAATTGTAGGCATTACAAGTTGGAAGCTGAGCTGAGAACGATGAGTTGGCGAATATTTTGGGACGAGTTGTCAGGCCAAAAAAAGCATAACAAGTACAGAAAACGCGCTGACAGCAAGGCATTTCATTGGTTGCACGAACAGAAGCGTAGCATGAGCAACGACGACAATTACGGGAACAGCTTTACATCATTGGCGGATGTGAGTACTCGCCCAGTTGAAAGTTTTTATTTTTTTTAAAAATTTCCAGAGCATGTGCTCTGTTGAAGACGGCAATTTGGGAAAGGAGAAGAGCACTTTCACTAAGGTGGCCAACTATCGGGTTAGCACAGAGCATACGACACACACGACCGCTCATGTTGCTCTCATCTCTTAGGGTCAAATAGTGGCGGTCAAAATGCTCAACATCCAACGCAGTCGAATCGAGCTTAGCCGCAATTTACTACTTGAGCTCAAAAAAGTATACTAAAAGGTTTTGAACTTTCTCAGGCGCACATTAGTCAGCTTACAAGACATTTTTTATAGATGAAGGACCTATCTCACGACCACATAACCAGGTTCGTAGGCGCCTGCATTGACGCTCCGCATTACTGCATCGTTACCGAATACTGTCCGAAGGGCAGTTTGCAGGTTTGCTAGTGTTGCGTTGTTGGCAGGTCGTCTTGTTTACCTAATCTGCCAATTATAGGATATACTGGAGAACTCAGGCATCAAGTTGGACAAGATGATGAGGTATTCTCTAATCCACGACATAATCAAGGTACGCATCCGTCTTTTACGCTTAAATCTACCAAGAGACCCATTTATCCTCCCGCCCTCGTCAGATGGGGCAAGATGCTAAATCTTTTGAGTTAATCTGGCTTGGAAGTACTTTCCTTTCGCTATTTTTCCCTAGGCGGGATGTCTGCTGTCAGTGAATTGTCAAAATTGCCCAACGATTTTTGAACTTGCGTAAGGAACTAAAATTGTATTGATCCTATTCATATAAGATGGCTTCCGCGTAGACTCACTGACAATAATGATGGTGAAATGGGATCTCATTTTATTTATATAGCAGTTTTCACGAAGGGGCTAACACTAGAGGCGCGGTGGTCATTCAAAGATTTGGGCTCAATTAATTAGTGGGGCGGATGTCATGATTACGTCATTGCATGACTGGAACAATGATTATGTCAACACTGTTATGCTCTTGTAATAACTTATTGACAGGCCGTTAACTTCCCGCGTTTGCCATCCACTCTCTTCAATGTATGCAGTTGTTATACTTATTCAGCGCAACATCCTGAAAGTCGAAATCTCGAATAAGGCAAAAACGCAGCCTTGTGGCGATTTCGCGCATTGGCATCTTCTAGATAAGGGAACCATTTGAATACAGATGTTATTATACTGGTCTTGTTCGAAATTAGTTATCCAAAAAACAAGGCCGGTACAGTAACGCCTTTACTCAAATGAATTTCTTGTCTAGAAGATGCCATCGCGCACCTGCTGCAAGGCCAAGCTTTTCGGCGCGTTTTCAGTCTATTCGGGATTTTGACCCCCAATGCTCACCATGCTATGGAATAACTAGCACGAACGACTTTAAGCCACCAGTCTGATTAGTTTTGTTTTCTGTTACGCGTTCGTAGTGACATTTTTTTTAGGGAATGCTGTTTATTCACGCTAGCGACATTCGCTCGCACGGGAAACTGAAGTCGACAAACTGCGTTGTTGACAGCCGTTTCGTATTGAAAATAACCGACTTTGGGTTGCACCATTTTCGCGACTTGGAAACGCGTAAAGACGACTGCCTGTCAGCCTCCTACTGGCGAAGTATACGAAGTTGAATATTTGACGAATTGCGAGCGGAATAAACTTTTTTGTTCAGAAAAGCTGTGGACCGCTCCGGAATTGTTGCGTACCGATTGTCCTCCGACGGGAGGAACTCCGAAAGGAGATGTTTACAGTTTTGGTATCATTCTTCACGAGATGCTATTCCGCCGCGGTGTTTTCTACACCGGGGACGATTGCCTCCTTGCCAGAGGTATCACTTTAATGATGGCGCGCCTTCCTATTTCCGAACGCTTTAAGACATTGTCGAGAGAGTGCGGCTTGGAATGCAGCCTGTATTTCGTCCATTGGTTATGGACACGAATTTTGACAATGTTATTTTGAACGTTATGACCCGATGCTGGTCTGAAAACCCGGACGATCGACCCGACTTTCGTATGGTTAGGAAGCAGGTAACCTCGTTGACCAGGTGAGGAAAGCGTAAACGCTCACAACTATTCGCCATTTCTACCAGCAGACTATCCATCTCCTTTCAGAGAATTCGAGACGTCGAATATAGTGGACAACCTTCTAAGGCGTATGGAGCAGTACGCGAACAATTTGGAAAAACTTGTTCAAGACAGAACCGCTGACTATCTGCAAGAAAAGCAAAAGGCGGAAAATTTGCTTTACCAATTGTTGCCGAAGTAAGAGGCATCTTGTCCAGCGTGCTTACGCGTTATTATCAGTTTTTGTTTCTTCCCTAAATAAGGTCTGTAGCGTCTCAGCTGATCAAAGGGGAACCGGTGAAAGCCGAAGCATTTGATTGCGTCACCATCTACTTCAGCGATATAGTTGGCTTCACTTCTTTGTGCGCCGAAAGCACTCCGATGCAGGTGAGCAGCCAACCAGTCTGTACGGCAGATGAACTGAAGCCCGTTAATTGTCGCCAGGTTGTAAATCTGCTGAACGACTTGTACACATGCTTCGATTCAATCATCGAAAACTACGACGTTTACAAGGTAGCGTAAAGCCGACAAAGCAAAAGGTGGATCTTATTTTGTTCAGGTTGAAACTATAGGCGACGCGTACATGGTAGTCTCGGGGCTTCCGCGCAGAAATGGCGTTGCGCACGCTTACGAGATTGCTAGAATGTCTTTGGCCTTGTTGGCAGCGGTGCGCTGTTTCACCATAATGCATCGTCCAAAGGAACAATTGAAGTTAAGAATTGGAATTCACTCAGGTCCTGTATGCGCAGGCGTCGTTGGCTTAAAGATGCCGAGGTATTGCTTATTTGGGGATACAGTTAATACGGCGAGCCGAATGGAGTCAACTGGCATGCGTAAGGAATGCTGCACAAAATTTACAGCTTTTATAAAAAGCATCGGCTATTTGCAGCTTTGAAAATTCACGTAAGCTCAGCGACGAAGGCTTTGTTGGAATCGTTGAACAGTTTCACGCTGGATCTTAGAGGAGAAGTGGAAATGAAGGGCAAAGGGGTACAGACAACCTACTGGCTCGTTGGTACGTCAAGTGGATCATCCGAAGTCAGTTGAGGTCGGAAAATTTACATATTTACATGCGGTCTCACAGGGACGACAACAATTGCCACCATGAAAAGAAGACCGCTTCAATTTCAAAAATTGAAGTCGCTGATCATCAATGCGATCAAGTAGTGGCAGACCGATCTTACCCCATCGCATCGTGTGTACCTGTTCGCCCTATTGCCTATTGTCCACCCTCTTATACCAGCATTTGTTTTTGTTCAAAAGTTTCCCAATTTAAACGTTTTCCCTCTCACCTCTTTTCTTCTGTAAAAATGAAAAAAGGGAGCATTGAAAAATTGCACTCAAGTTTGTTTTCCACGCCACAGCTTACCAACATTACGTGGGCAAAAAGGTAGCTCAATATCAGAAGCGCGTCAACTGTTTGTGCGCTCGGTAATATATCCCGCGTCAGTTTTGTACATATAGCTGTCCATCCTCATAGGGTAACATTTCATTTCGATTATTCCGCAGCAAGAATTGTGTGGAGAATTCTAGCTCACCGCACCTTATCTCAAATATGACCAAAACGCTTGAGTAGAACCACGTAACACAAAGCTCACTTTATTTATGTCAGTAAGTGCAAATAGTGACCTATGCATCCTTGAGCAACTTGCAAATTAACAATCAATCAAGATTTTCTTTACGTTCCGCAGGGTTGGCGGGACAGAAAAGAAAATCTGTCGATGATACACATGCATTTGGCAACAAAATACTTCGCTTCAGGCTATACTATGAAAACTGAAGCCGAAGTTTCGAAAAACCGGATGCTAGATGTAGGTAGATGTTTTTCCTTAAGCAGTGCTCATCTAACTACTATTAATGCTGGGGAGAAAGGTGGGCTTTGGTAGGCGATGCACGCTTGATACCAGTCGCTGGAGTCGCCGGCCGACTAGGAATTCTGCAGGCGATGTCACCATAACCGCATTCGTCAAAAAACTTCAGGATATCTCTAAGCATAAGCGTGTTTCTTTTTTCATCTTTCGCAATTTTGGACGCTCTGAAAAACGGCTACCCTTCGCAATGCCATTGTTGCCTAGGCAGAGGTGACTTACTTTGTACTCGCGAAGAGGATGAACAATGTAGCGGCTTGACTTAACGACTGTCGGAACTCCTGCGAAATACTTGGTCTGGTGGACACCTTCAGCACAGTTGCAATTGGAAATTTCAAGAAAAAAATTTAAAGAAACGGAAAAACACAACTTTACAATATGCCCAGTTAAGTCGCCATTAGAACTGCTGTAAGAATTAAAAAACCCCTAGCAAATTTAGTTGCAGCTTGCCATCAGCTCTTCGCCTACTTGCCATAAATTAATGAACGCCACTGCGCTGGAAAGTAAGGGGAAAGACGCGGTAATACCTGCATAGCCTTTATACGGTAAAGGCGAGCTCAAAAGAGAAGTTAAAAACTCTAAAGCAAACGAAAAGCACCGGTTAACACGAAAAAATGTTTTTTCGCTAGAAGAGTCAAACACTGAAGCCAGCCTGCGCGTCAACTTGCCATTTTTCGTTCATTACGGAGGAATATTAATTCTACATTGTCTTTGCAAATGCCATACTGTAGAACCGGCCCTTCGTAAACTTAAGGACTGTTGAAGCGTTGAAATACGCAATGCAGTCGCAAAAGGGAACGTGCAAGATTGTAATTCAGTAACTGAGCATACTCTCTTGCAAAACTGGGGCGAAGTACTACAGCAACGGCAGTTTTAACGCTTTCCAGAGACGAGACCTATACAATTTAATAATAAAATTAAAGATATTAGAAGATTGCACTTTGCATTTACTATAAAATCGAAAAAAAATTATTGTACTCAACTGTCTGAAAGACGCAGGCTCTTTTTCTGTATGCACTGCCGGCCGTCCTATTTGCCCGCTGCTGGACAGCATGTCAGCCATCTTGCTCTGTCCTTACCTAAGCCTGAGCCAAAAGCTAACCTTTATATTTATGCTTAGGCTCTGATAAGGGCAGAACTGGTTGGGCGACAAACCTACAGTATGACAGTGACGCGGCTAAGAGGCAAGATTCAACTTTATAGCTGAAAACCCAGAGAAAACTTAGCGTCATTGTTAGCGAGAAGTTAAAAAAACGTAAAAAACTACATACCACTTCACGCGCAATGCGAGTCACCACTGTCAAAGGTAATTTCAAACTTTCCAACTCATCCATCGCTGCGAAAAGTTCGCTCTATGAATACGGTACTATATAAAAAGCAGCAGGTACATTTGGTTGTGAACTTAAAATGACGACTTCAGGAGCCCTGTCTGACAAAATAATCAACGATACGACAAACTTAAAAAAGCGCTTTAAATTTAAAGCTTGATTTTTTGGTTAAAACTTACGAGAACTGCGTTAAAGAAGCGTAGCATCCGGTTATCGAATCGCCGTACGCGCTGGCGTACGAGTGGACATACACTCCGGATAGAGCATTAAATTATCTGGAAAAATGTGCTGTTTAATCTTCATGGAGGATTGGAACCAAAATGCAACTGCTTCCAACTAATTTGCAGTTATTAAAGTAGGCCTTGATTGTAACTTACCGTTTTCAGGAGCTATCATGTCTACCAAAGCGGACATCGGATATTTGATGTCTGTAACTTAGGAAATTAGAATCTGTGCAAGATACAGTCAAAACGTAGACGTAATCAAGGGCGGTTGAGAGCTTAGCACGGCTTTACGTCGACATGGAGATACAGCGTCCCACTGGGTCAAAAGAAAAATTTGGCCCAAAAATATTCCTACCGCAAGCCAAAATACTTAAAATCAATGGTTCGACACCGGATGGGTCGTAGAGGTCGTTGACATGTTGGATCTACCTTTTGTTTTTGAAAAAGGGGGTATTTTGTAACGGGCTGTATATTCATGGTTGTAAGGTCTTCTACGGCTTTAACCGCTTTTCGTTGTGCTGTTATCTGTAATTAAACTTGTTACAGAGTCACCCGCCAGAGATTGCGCACACCCGCCACACACGTTTACTCGTCCCCCTCTACCGTATATAATCAGAAAGCAGGTACTATCGAAGCACACATTCTCCTATACTACTACACTCCTCCCCCTTTATTTTCTCAAACGCGCTAAGTGCTGGAGTTCATCCTTCCTGCATCATCGGGTGATGTCGTTGGATGTATGATTTCTTCTGGGGCGGAAATCAATGTGCCCGCGTCTGAGGCTCGAAGTTGATTGACATGGCGGCGCCATAGGACGCCACGAACCCTGACCACATACATAACATGCCCATGGCGACCAACAATATTTCCTTTCGTCCACGGTTGTCCTGGCTTCCTGTAGTCGCGCGTCCATACAGTCTGGTTGACCCGAAACGCTTATCTCTCCTGATAGTTCCGTTTTTGCCGTTCCATTCTGGAGCGACTAACTTCCACACTTTCGGTTTCCCTTGGCGTCATCAGGTCCAAGACGGTCCTTATCCGTCGCTTCATCAGCATTTCTGACGGGCTGCATTGAATGGAAGAGCGTGGAGTGCTACGGTACATCATTAGGAACTCACGGATGCAATCCCGTGCTGTCTGTCCATCTTGTTTCTTCGCCAAGGCGCGCTTAAAGGTATCTACGAACCGTTCCACTTGGCTGTTGGACTGCGGCATGTACTGGGCTGTGGTAACATGCCGAATTCCATTAAGCGAACAGAACAGTGCAAATTCCGACGAGACAAATTGACGCCCGTTGTCTGTGACGAGCACAAGAGGAACTCCGTGATGCGCAAATATTGTTTTTAGTGCGTCAATCACACTTGCTGACGTAACATTAGGCAGAGCTACTACCTCTGGCCATTTGGAAAACGAATCCACCAAGAGAAGATACATACGCCCCTCCACGGGGCCGGGCAAATCAGCATGCACACGTTCCCATGGATTAGCCGCCGCCGACCACGGCTTCAAAGCACAGCGTGGGGGATTCTTTTGAGCCAAGTTACAAGTCTCACATTGTCGAACCATATCCTCGATTTCACTGTCCATGTTCGGCCACCAACAGAACTGTCGTGCCGTAGACAACATGCGATCCCGACCGGGATGACATTTATGTAGACAGCCATTCTCAACCTTTTTTGCGCTAGGCCCCCCTTGGAAGGTGTGCTTAGGTGCCATGCCCCCCTTTTCCTATTGGTCAATTAATTTTTGCGTTTTTTTGTATAGCAGCCAATCAGCTTCCAACGCCAACATCCTAGGATCAAGTTAATGCACTGATACAATGCGAATATATAGTCGTCAAATCATTTACTGATGAACGCGAAGAAACTAAGCATTTCATAAAGTGAAAGATCCTCAGAAAGGCTACGCGAAAAAGAATTATCAAACTAATGAGATCCTTGAGGGTGGCACTTCTTTGCAGTTTCATCAAGTCTGGTTCCAAGTTGGACAATGACAGTCGCAGGTCGCCTCTAGCAGCGACATCCATTCTGTTCCTAGACTTTGTTAAGGCAACTACCTTACTAAATCCGCACTCAACTAAATACGTTGAGGGAAACGCTATGAAAAAGGTTTGCACCCTTTCCCACAATGCTGGAAATTTGTTTGGCAGATCATTCATAATCCAAAACTCTTTCCCATAGTGATCGAATTGGCGACGGGCAGTTGTGTCACTTTGAAGATCAATAAAATTCTCTTGAATTTCTGTGTCAACTTCAATGGCTGACACTCCAAATGGATCTACAATCCAATTAGGGATATTCAAATTTACCAGGTCATGAAACCTTTCTTCCATGTCCGTTCGAATTTGCTTCAGGTGATTTACATAAACCAGAAGGTTATCATCGTTCACTTCCTCAGCAATCGTCTTCAGGTTCGAGAATTGCAAAAACTCGCGACGACCTACGTTATGCCAACAGACTTCAAGTTTTTTGAGAAAAGAGACGACCGCTACCTTGCTGTTCATGAGGTTATTATCTCTGCCTTGTAAAGCCTTGTTTAAAGAATTAACTTCTCAAAAATGTCAGCAAGATAGAATATGTCCGCTTTAGCGTCAATGAGTTTGTCTCCGTATTCCTTATCAGACATAAACGCAACTATCGTTCTCCATAGTGCAACAAAACGCTGAAGACAATTTCCTTTTGAGAGCCACCTAACTTCGGTATGTAACAGCAGCGTATCGAAGTCTTCGTTATTTTCTTCACAAAGTTGCCGGAACAGACGATTCTGGAGCGCGTGGGATTTGATGAAATTCACAACGTGAATGACAACCGAGAGGGAACGGTTTAGGCGCGATCCTAACTTCTTTGAGACCAAATGCTCTCTGTGAATGACGCAATGGACAATGAAGACCGAAGGTAGCACTGTTTTCAAATGTGCTATGAATCCCCTGTACCGCCCTACCATAGAAGCGGCGCCGTCAGTCGCGCATGCGATTACATTCTGAAATGGGATGCTCTTCTCATTAAAGTAGTTTTGAATTTCTCCAAACATGGTCAGTCCCTTAGTATCAGATCTAATCTTCCTGACAAACAACATTTCTTCCATCAGCGTGTTTGCATTCCAGAATCTGACATAAGCCATGAGAAGAGCGTCGTTGTCTTGCAAAGTGGTTTCATCTACTTGCAAAGAAAATTTTTTCAACCGAAGTAAGGCTACCAATTGATCTTCAACGTCGAGTGCCATTTCATCGATTCTCCGGCAAACAGTGGAGTTGCTCAATGGAATTGCCTGAACAGTATCCCTGGCATTCAAAGTCATGACGTCGGACAGTATTATGGACACTGCAGGCAGGATGAGCGACTCACCGACGTTGTGGGCATTTCCAGTTTGTGCTATCAGTTTACTAATCTTGTAAGACGCAAGAGTGTCCTTGTCCAATTGCTGTGAACATTGGCCCATAATTTGAGGCAGTGTTCCCCTTTTGCGAAAGCTATCCCTCAGACTCAAAAAATATTCCAAGGGTTTGTTTCTGTACTCCGAATGCGCGCTAAGTAAATGTTTCTTCATTTTGCAAGGCTTCATGCCCTCATTTGAAAACGAACACATGCACAATAAACACATGGGCAATAACTGGTCGCGAGGAGACGGGACAAACCGTATGCCAAGTACTCCATGGAATAATACCGACACTTCTTCTTCGCCAAAGAACCCATGAGTGACATTTTAACGAACGCTAACAAATACGTGAACCGAGAGAAATACAAAAGTGAACATACCGTCACGGGATGAGTAGGTCCAAATTTTCCGTGTAGAAAAAATGTGATTCGAAAAGCAGATATGTATAGAGGACTTGGCACAAATTCTCACCGTCTCCGTCTACCTAACTACCCTTGTCTCGATAAGGCCTCTCGGCCCCCCTTGACGGCCTCCGGGCCCCCCCCCCTCCGAAAAATTTTCGATTTCGGCCCCCCTGACACTCTCTCGGCCCCCCTGGGGGCCCCAGGCGCCCCGTTGAGAATGGCTGATGTAGACTCTTCAGTACCGTTTGCTGGAGGACTGCCGGAATTATCGTACGGACTCCCCATAACACGCAACCAGAACATACACTGAGTTCTGCTCGTTTCATAAAAAACGGCTTTAAATTTTCCTGAGGGTTCTTAGTCGGCCAGCCAGTCAGAATATAATGTCGAACCCTTGTTAATATACCGTCTTTGCGGGTGCATTGCGCTATCTCCGCAGCTGTTACTGGCAATTATCGTTCTGCGTCCGCCACCAGCTGGCGAATCATCAGCTCACCTGCCGCTTCCTCCCGGTCAAAATTCTTGCTGAACAGATCTTCGCTAGACAAAAGTAAGCGCGACAATCCATCTGCGTTACCAAAACCGTTTGTGTTGCGGTACTCAATTTTGAAGGAATAGTTCATCAACGTAACACACCAGCGTGTTAAACGTGATGCTGCCGTGTAAGGGACTCCCCTTTTCGAGCCGAAAATGGACACAAGTGGCCTGTGGTCCGTTAACAAAATGAATTCTCGACCCCATAAATACTTATGAAACTTTTTCACACCGTATACCAAGGCTAGAGCTTCTTTTTCTACTTGAGCGTAATTCTTTTGAGCGTCGTTCAAGGCCTTCGACGCATGAGCCACGACCCTGATACTGTTGTCCTTCAAACGATGGTACAACACCGCTCCGACGCCAACGTTGGAAGCATCTGCTGCCAGCACGATTGGCAGACGTGGATCATAATGCGCTAATAGCAAGGGTGAACTCAGCATTGACTTGATGCTTCGGAAGGCTGCGATCTGCCGTTGCTTCCAAGTCCAAGGAACTGACTTCTTTAGGAGATAATTCAGTGGGGCAGCCAATTCGGTCAAATGCGGAATAAAAGGTGCATAGAAATTGACCATTCCCAAAGATGAGCGCAACTCCGCAACATTCTCTGGAGGTTTTATCTGTCGGATTGCCTCCGTCTTCTTGGGATCCGCTCGTACTCCAACGGCGCTAACAATATGCCCGAGGTACTCAACCTCGTCCGCCAAAAATTGGCACTTTTCTCGCTTTATGCGAAAACCGTATTCTAACAGTCTGGACAAAACCATTTCTAGAGTACTCAAGTGCTCTTCGTCTGACGACCCCGTAATGATTATGTCGTCGAGGTATGCTGCAGCCTGAGGGATTCCCGTAAGCAACGTATCCATGACCCTTTGAAAGATCGCGGGTGCGGACTTCACACCAAATGGAAGCCGGTTATACTGGTATAACCCTTTCTGCGTGTTGATCACCACAATTTTCCTTGACTCCTCATCGAGCTCCACCTGTAGGTCCGCGTCGGACAAATCGAGTTTCGTGAAATTCCTTCCTCCGTTTAAGACGTGAAGAAGATCTTCCGGTCGAGGAATAGGATAAGAATCCGTGACGAGTTTATCATTCAGCCCTGTTGAGAAATCTGCGCATATCCTTATCTCGTTGTTGCTCTTCCTCGCCACTACGATTGGTGCCGCCCAATCCGATCGGTCCACTGGGGACAACGTGCCCGACTCTACGTACCGCTGCAGTTGGGCCTCTACAACTTCTTGCAAGGCGAAGGGCACTGGGTACGGTTTCCTGAACACTGCTTGGGCTCCTTCTTTCAGCTCTAAATGGGCTTTGACTTTTGTGCAGTGTCCCAACCCTGGTTTGAACAACTCGGCGAAACGATTCAGCAAGTCTTGCAGACTCGGCTCACTAACTACCTGGCCCACCGATGTTTGCTGAACGAACAGTGTACGCATGGAGTCTTGTCCTCCAAAAGCTTGGATCCAGTCACGACCCATCACGTTTGCTTTCGACTGTTTTGCGATTCGGATTGGTAAGCGTTTCCGCTGACCGCAACATTCTACCAACACCATAGCTTCGCCTTTCAAAGGAACTACATGTCCTGTGAAGCTTCGTAACTTAATAGTAGGCGATGACAGTGCAGGGCAGCCAATATTCCGCCATTTCGTCGATTTGAACCGGGAAAGCAGGTTCGTTCGACGCAACGTCAATTTTCCGACTCCGCTGTAATCCAGCTAGCGGCAGCATAAGCTTAAACCAAAAGACGGCTCCCTTAGCCAGCGAAATATGCATTTCCTTCAGCAAAAGTGGTGTTACTGGCACCAGCGGCTCAGAAACGACTTATGAGCTTCGGGACTAACAGGAGCGCATTTTTTAGTTTAAGCTTAAGCCTTCAAACTAAGCTACACTCTGCGAATATGAGTAGAACTATGGCGTAGAAAAAGCATTTAGGCTATGTCAAACGAACCTGCATCCCCATAGCTACAGCAAGATATGAACGCAAAGGAGAAATCATCTATCCTTTATTTTGTACCCTCATCAGGACTTCACGTAATCAGTGTGAAAAACATGTAAGAATTGTTTATTTACGATCTAACGTAGTATTTCGCAAGTGCAGCAAAGTACTTTAATTTTCTTGGCTCCAAGACGAAACCGCTGTGCAATAACTGATATTTTTATTTTTTGGCTTTTAGTTACAAAAAATAAGCCATTTATGCTGAATCGGTTATTTGCAAAAGAAGCAAAACCGTAAGCATCAAGCCTAACAAAGCAGTTAGTCTTTCCTGATTATTTTTTCCACCGCCATGAAAAAATGACTAAGCTTATACCGTTCCCGCCTAAAGAAATGGTTTAAAAAGGCTGTGCTGTTTTTTTTCATAAAAGCATGCGAAACTACGCCCTTTTAAGAAGCGGTTTCCATTAACGCAACTGCTCGTATTGGTTTCTCATTAAGACGTCCTCATGGCTCCTCTCGCTACTTGCAATGGGAGCGCGAGATTAGCCCTTTGGTAAATCAGAACTCCTTTGAAACAATTTGGCCAAGAACAATGCCATGGCACTTCCCTATTAAAGCTGCCTTTACAAAAAGGAGCGAAAGCTTCTACAATAAGCAAATCGAACTGATTTTAAAATGTTCAACATTTGGTAAGCTATATTATTCAACCATTAAAAGTGTATATTGTTTTACTTGATATTTGCTACGAGTTAATGCTTTAGAAAAGGTTATTTCTGACTTATAGGCAAAGGGAGTAAACCGGAAACTTTAGAAAACGGCTATTGGACAAAGAAGTGCATATTAACCCACGAGCGCATCACCATACCATACATAAGAAAATGTATATACCTTCCTGTACTTAAGGAAGAAGATAAGGAAAAAGGCAATCCTACATGCCTCGCTTAGCGTTACAATCTATGGAATGAAAACACATATTGTACAAGTTTTAATAAAATTATCCGCAAAAGGAAAATAGTGCCCTTTTACTATCCGATACGATCTGTTCCAATTTTTGGAACAATCCAATGCAATCCAGAAACGAGGCTGACTTTCAGTTGAAAAACGTAACACGCTTCGCTTTAATTCCGTCAGGGTCCCTTGAAAGCAGCTTCGCCCTTTTAAGGAGTACTGTGTGAGAGACGTCCGCCTCTTCCGATTCTGAATCCGACGAATTTTCAGTCAACTCTGCCGTCTTTGGCGGCACGTATCCAGGTAAGTAACCAGCTATTTTGGTGCACGTTGGAATAAGGGCAACGGCCTTTTCTCCGCTCATCAATTTTATACCAAAATTGCAGCCGTAACTCATCGGTTTCAAAATATCTTTGACGGAGCTGCTTCCTAGAACGAAGGGTACGAATGAACGCTGCTTTGGATTTCGAAGTTCCTCAGTCGCCTTCATTGAGCTAAGTATTCACGGAAGGAATTTAATTATCCTATGCAACTTTAACCCAAGTTTCATCTAAACAAATGGATACCGGCATATTCTGGCCTTCTTAATGTAAAAATTGAAAAGTCTACTCAGTTTAAAGCAAAAGCGCTGAAGAAAAGACAGTTGAAAATTACCAGCTTCGTTCGATCTCTTTCTGGAAATTGAAGGAAGAGGCTCGCCTGCACATTGGACTACCGGTCTAAAAACGCCACATTTGCATAAAGACAATTTCGCGTAATTGATTCAAACTTTTCAACGTGTTCTTCTTCTGCTCTACTTGTCACAAGTCGTACTGCCTCTGCTCCATTTGCGTCGGAATCGATGGCACAGTTTTTCATTTGCGGTTAGCCGAAGTAACCTCCGTTATTTGACAAAACAAGAGTCACCAGCGCCTAGTAAAAGTCGTGCAATCGAAGGTATCATTTGCCGACGGAAAAAACCCTAACTACTCAATTTGCCAACAAAGCTGCACGTAATTTCACGGTAAATCATAAATCGAATCTCAAATAAAGCAGAGGTACTTCCAACAACATCTCGACAGGCCGCGCAATTGGAAACCCACAGATAATAACGCAAAGCGAAAGACGAATGTATTCAAAAAAGTAAGCAAAACCTAAACCGACTCGATCAGTTGCAGACAAAAAAATTTATGCAAAAAGCTTTTGGAAGCCCAAATGGGCATTTCAACTGTTTAAGTTCTATACAAACAGCTATCTAGAAGAGCGCGCAGTTACAGTAGCTTAGCTGCAATGATTCTCTTAGGAAATGCTATTTAAGGGAAAGGACAAATAATTGTGAAAGAAAAGAAAGATGCTTTGCAACAACTTTAACCTAACAAACATTGGCAAAAACTTATGATGGAATGATCGAAGCTGTCTGGCCTAAAGAACGAAACAGCGCAAGTATAAGACCCGTTTGAAAACCAGTTTGCTTTTTCGTCAAGCACGAAAGCTTACAAAAGTAAGTTCGCTGTTCTTAGTTATTCAGCAAAAAAATAACAACAGAAGGAAGCGTAGTTGGCCTTAAATGGAAGCACGAAGAGCAAGCGGTAGAGCGTACCAATGTAAAACGTTTAGGTAGGATTTAGCGCTTAACAAAAAACGGCGGAGCAAAGGAGCAGCGGTTTGAAAATTGTTTAAAAACCGGTAAAAATTGCGAAGCCACTTTGGCACCGAAACGAAAACAACTTTCAACAGTCTTTACTGTAGAAATAAAAGCGAACTTGAAAACTACTTTTATTTTGTACTAACCAAAACTCACTTGCGCCCATGTAATGCTTGCCAACAGGTTGCCTCCAGTAGATGTCTCATTTTTAGCACTTTCGGTTGCCGTATCAGAAATTGTTCCGAAATAAAATATTTTTTTTGGCGCGTAAGCAAATGCTTTGTATATGTAACTTTTGAGGCATTTAACTTTAGCAGTTGCGCTGAATGACCATTTTTAGCGCCCTTACGTCAAACGATGTACGAAATGATGCTTTTAATCCAAGGCTGATGATATTAGACGGGTATGTTTGGACGAAGCCATGAATGCGCACAGTTAGGCAGCTTTGATTAATCCAAGGAAAGATCTGGTGCCAAAATATTACGTTGATTAGATTATCTGCATTCGGTTAAGTTCATTGCTTTGCAACTTGAATATCCGATGGAATAATGATCGTTTTCGCGCACCATTTTGAGAAAGGCACTTCTGGTTGCGAACAATGACGTTGTCAAAGAGTAAAAATGAAAGAAGGTAAACCTTTCGCTCCGAAACAGATAACACAGTAATTATCTTCGATGAAGCTTTGAATATTGCTTCCTATCGCCTTGTTTGCTATGCGTATGTATTCTTTAAGTTTGCCTTCGTATCCTTATGTAATATTGCCCTTTTTTCCTCGCTGCAATTTGACGTATAGTCCATTTGACTTAATTCATCTGTTTCTTCTATTGTTCAATTATCCGCTTGTATTTCTTCAATTACCATTTTATTTTTTGGCTCGAAACCGACTACGAGTAGAGATATTCGCAAGTCTGATTTTCATCTCAGTCAAAACAGGTTAGAAATTGCTACTTTTTTCCAAAAAAAGAAGAAAAATAGCTCTAACAAAATTTTATATCTTTTTTCTTCAGTGTTGACGTAATATCGTACTTAAACCGAGCAAAGAAGAAAGCGTTACCCGAAACTTCGTTGTACTTTTTTTTTGGACTGATGTCTTTATCTGAAAGTGGTTGTTTTGCGTGTAGGCATCCATCCGGAGGAAGTTTATTTCTTTTACGAAATTAGGCAGCTACAATTATTGCTGAGTAACTACGAATAGTTGCTAATCAGTAGAATATAAGCTAACAGAAATTTGCCAGTCTCGTTTCCATAGCTACGCTGTTCCCTCTGTTTCTTAGCAACAGACTGCCGAAAACGTAGGCTGAGTAGCTGCAATGACGTTGGGGCGAACAACCCTTACCCTGCAAAAGCTTGTTCCTGCTAGGTTCCTCACAATGACTGCCCACTTGGTGTTAGTCATATGCGTATTTTGGTCTAAGGTAGGAACATCGTCTCACTTTGCCTCAAGTATTATTCATTTGACTATTTTGCCTAATAGTTGCAAGCTGAATTCTCTGTTCGGTAGTTAAAAGCTTTGTTGCTACACATCTTTTGCCAATAGCTTATTCGCTTGTTAGGTTCTGCATAGTTTTTAAGTTTGCCAATACCTGAAGAAAAAATACACCGTATGTTCGATCTTCTAATCGTACCTGTTTATCAGTAACTGTAATGGTTTGCTTTTCAGATGTATTATCGAGATAATTACAATATTATGCAAAAATTTTTAACATGTCCCATGCTTTACTATTTTCGTTCAATAGCGGCAAGTTTTAGGACACGAGCATACACGCTAGCCTGCCGTCGGAATACACGAAAAGCCAATACAAAATGAGAGACGTTGAGTATGCCCAGTTGGCACGAACAGTTTTTGCGGTACTAATTCTTGATGCTTAGGTTCACTGTTGCTTTGTCGTTGACGGTGATGTGTTTCTTAGTGGAATATATGGGCTTTCTTTCGGGAGTATCAATGTTCAACACTGCCTTCAGTTTTCTATGTAAGAGCAGACTTTGAAAATAATTAAGCTCTTAAATATAAATAATAGCAATAGTTAAGTTTTTCTTCTTGCTATTCTTTTTCCATGCACAGAAAAAAATGGTTTCTATTTTCTCCATATATTACAAGTGTATGTTAACGGTTGAAAAGAATATATTATCTCTTTTCTTCGCTTGCAAAATAGTGCATGCCGCCATTAGATTTCGCGGATAAACAGACAACGAAAAAAACTTTCAAAGAGAATCAATCTTTTGAGATCTGTTTGAAAGCAACGACAAGTTAGTATATTGTTGTTCGGCTAGATGGTCGCGGGAGCATCGCGGCTTGGTTTCCTTTGCTTTGCATTAATGACATCCATTTGTAGCTACAATACTGCATGCAGCAGGCACCATCACGTTGAGCATTTTTATTCTGAAATTGTGGTCATCCTATTTGTATTGGTACATTTTTGGGTTCTGCTCAGCTTTTCCCGCTGTTTGTGAACTTTCCCTGATAACCCAAATGATGAAAACGCAGGCATTTTCCCAGGTGGTCATTTCGAATTGATTCAACAACAAAGCTGTGAAACAGTGGTGGTATGGCTCTACTTCGCGTTGAAGCACCACTTTGAACGATCGGCTATTTTAGCGCCGTTCGCCAAAGCTTTAATTAGTACGAAAGCTATGTATTAATATTAGTATAGGTTTCCCGCTTTTGTTGGACACCGAGGAGCTAATGATGAAAATAAATTAAGCTGAATTTTTTAATAAATATATTTTAATATCTGTGTAGTTATTAAGCCAAATGCTAATGCGTTTGCAAGCAAAATTCAATGAACAGTTGTTCTTGCAGGCGTTTCTGAAGTTGTTCCGTGTTTATGATTTGCAGGTAATCACAGTTTGCCTTTTCTGCATTCGTCCTTGGGACTTCAGGATCAGCACGATTTGATAAAATAGCCAATGTATGCTTGCTTTATTGAATTGCTGAAAAAGAGTGAGGAACATTGTGAAACGACGAGCTAAGGCCAACAAACTTAATTTCGAAGAAACTTATCTACAAGCTAAGGCTATGCACTCTGAACTAGAAGCATCGAGTTTTAAGTATTGCAGGCTACTCGTCGTCATTGTCATAGCATTCCAGAAAAGTCCTATTGCATTCTTCGCCAATTATTAATCTGACCGTTTCGTCCAGGAGGTCGGACATTTGATCCACATCGTTATTTAGGTTGGTTAATAGTTCTTCGGGATTTTCCTTAGCTTTAAACTTGACATAGCCTTCGGGTCTATTGATTTTGGCGCCCTTAAGTTCACCACTGTTGGTCATTTGGCACAGCATATCTTCGGCAGTTTCCGTATCAATATCAATTAATTCCGCAAGGCGATCCATAGATATTTGCGAATAGTATGCTGCAATTGTTAAGATGTTATGCTCAGCAGTACGTGTTTTCAATGTTTCCCAGTGCTTACGACCCAAGTTGGTGCATGGATCAAACACGCCCGTAGCCGGACAATGATCGGTGCCTACAAGAAGAAGAATGCCGTATGGTTGCAAAATTTCTTTTCGCCAATTGATCAGCAACGGCTGAAGGAACAGTTCAATTAAGTAGGAGTACTCCGGCAATGAATCGCACAATTTGTTCATTGATATTTTTCTAAGCAACATTTTCTTTTCCTCATTTGAAGCGGCAAGCAGTGCGTAACTAATGCACAGCTTAAATACCATCTGATGGCTTGCAATGTCATTTGATATAACCGGTATTCGACTCATCTCTTCATAATGCTTCGAGACGGCTAAGTAACCACCCTCGCCGTGACTAAGTTTGATCATCAATTCATGATACTGTATATGCATTCGTTGGGAATCTATGGATAAGTTGTCAAAAGCGTTCTTCGGAATATTTTTTTCGATTATGCGCGCTCGAGTGAAATCACCCAGCGCAATGCAAAGTCGTAACTGGCGTAGAATCAGCGCCAATTTTCTCCCGCTGCTCAAGTTATGGCATGTTGATACGTCCAATTCAAGCAGGATAGACTTGGCGGCTTCTAAGTTGCCTTCTTCTTCTTTTATCCAGCTTAGCATTGCGGTTAGCTGGAATCGCTCAGTTTCAGCGTAAGTCTTGCCAGCTGTTATTTCTCGCAGAAGCTCTATAAGCTTCACTTTGAAGTCTTTTTTGGTAATTTTGGAAACAAAACTGCAGCATGCGCGAATCATGTTACCCACTGCTTCCTTAATGAGGCCCTGCTTTCTGGCCAGTTGTTCAATGGAGCTAATCAGCGTTTCCATATTTCCCGCATTGAAGCACGCATTCACAATAGCTACCTGCAGTAGAGAATTGGATTTTGCATCACCGATTACGCGTGATTTCTTTTCCATCGTGTTCATTAACTCCAGAGCTTCAGCGATACGTCCTTCGTCTTCAAGCTTTTTAGCATCTTCCAAACATTTTTTCACAAGTCTAGAAATGTCTGCTTCGCTGCCTTCAAAGGTGGCTGCCTCTACGTTTCCTTCATCCATTGCAATTCAATACCTGCAAAATAAAAGGATTTTCGAACGAAATACCGGCGCAATCAATGGTGCAAAATTGTCTGTCTAGTCGGCGGTATCAGTGAGCACAACACTGCCAAAAAAGCTATTTATATAGTCTGTTGTAGAACGACGAAGTGAAGCTGAGAGAATGCCGCTGCTCTAACCGTGATAGAAACGCGAATAACGGAACAGTGCCTGCGCATCATCTTTTGCCTGTAGATCTTTAATACTTCAACGTGATTTTCAAGTTACACGAAACCAGTTGAAATTCAAACAAAAAAATAAAAACGACTTTCGAGAGCAAGCCATTTGAAGCAGAAGTAGAGTATAGATAGGGTTTGTAAAAGTCATGGTAAAGGAGGGAAATTGTTTGCATCCTATAAAGCCATTGCTAACTTTACTATGGACGCTTGTTGGTCCGCTGTCAAAACGCCAACGAAAAGGGCGAGCATAAGAAATTCGTTATTTCCCGTTGGTAAAAATGCAAAAAAACTGGTTCAGTTTTAAGAAAGAATTCAGATGCAGCCATACTCTTAGAAACTTTTTTATTCATAATTTTTTTAGCGACTGCATGGCTTCACGCCGCGTATTTAACCTGTAAGTTTCTGATGCATTATAGCGGAATGGAAATTCCCCACTTCTGCTGTAGCAAAAAATATTGCAAACGCGAGCCACGTCCTGGTCACGTCTTAGCGCCGTTTTAATAGACGCCTGCACACTTTTGGGCCCTTTAGCTTACTTAACTCTGCCAACTGCAAGTAAATGTTCTTTATTACCTTATTTAGGTATTACCTTTACATAAAAGCAATGAAAACTTTGGTAGCAAAATTTAAACTTTCGAGTCCCAAAAAATTGAAACTGTAAGCGTTTTGCACTTGCCGTAATGCACTGATGTAGAAAAAATTGGAATTTTTTTATGGAGTGCACATTGAAGGCAATCAAAAAGGCCACGTTATCTCGGAAATGGCTGAAAGACGTAGATTCTTATACAGAAAACCTAAGAGCAACAGTAAGCGCTGCTACTGACTTTTAAAAGTCGCCAACCTCTGCTATGATAACTTTTTTATTGTGATGTTCAAGCAGGGATTATATATTATCGCTAATTTCAATTTTTCTGACATACTGACAGTATGCATTACTGATGATGAGGCGCAATGCAGTTTCAAAGCTAAACGTCAACGTATGGTTGAAAATTTTGAGAATTACGTTTGAGTTATAGCGCTGTTTTCGTGTTTGCCTTCAGCCTCATTTTTATTTCTTCTTTCAGTCCTCTATAATGGTAGCTGAACGCGGCCGCGCTAGTAGCGTGCTAAGTTTTAGTTTTTAATAAAAAGAAAAATAATAAATCTTACCTCTAAAATAAAGCTTGAGAGTTGAAATAACTTTTAAATTTGATTTTAGAAAGCATTTCTGACCCATTGCGGGTAGAACCGTAACCCAAAATCGGGCCTTCAGAACTATTTGGTAGTAGCTACCGAACGGTAGCTAAAAATCAGCCGCCTGCGGGAAACGTTTTCAAATCGTCCTACGCAAATCGAGAGATTTGCTCAGCAACGATTTTTGGACTTACACGGTAACAACTGCGGTTGGAACGCGGCGTTTTTATCTATAAAAAAACTGAGTTGACAAAAGGAAAAGGTACAAAAACAGAAAACAAAGCCGTTCAGGTAAAAACAAGTTTGCAATTTTGAAAGTGCTTTAGTAACATTTTACAGATTCCGAAAATCTGATTTTTTTTCTTTAGATAGTTTGTGTATTCGATATTTGAAATAGAAGCAGGCCATTTGACGGATAGACAACGTAAACTTGACCACGCGGACCAATTAGAGGCGTTCTTTAAAACGAAATTAAAATGATGCTCAGGTTGTCATCACCAATGCTCTCACGTAACGCAACGTCAGTTTATTGTTAACGATATTTTTGCTGCTGGATGGTGCCCAGCGGACGCTGAGGAGCGAATCGATTTATCTTTTCTGCTCATCGTGTCCGAGAAGTGGCGGCACATCGAAACAGCCTAAAACGGTACGTTTCTTTTTGCAGCCTTTTTGAATGTGGAGCCTAAACGTAATCTTAAAAAGGTGTATTTATATGTGTTCGAAACAACTTACGCTGAGTAGCGAATTAGTCATTTCCAGTTAATTACAAGTGCAGAATACTTAGTTTATTGGTTAATAGCACCGGTGTTTCACATTCTCACTTTTATGGTGAAATCGTTAATGCGCGATTAAAGCCGATGGTGTTAATTTCATTGTCACTCGTCTGATTACAAAGTTTTAACGTTGTCCGATTCAATCCAGAGGCCGCCGCAAAAAAGAAACGTTCAACTTGTTGCCATACTTTCACGTGTTTCGAATTCTCCTCATCCCTAAGGTGCTGTGCCAACAGCAAAAACACAAATTCTTTGCTAAACTACTGCCAATTGTTCTCTGTACTCTTGGAAGGCAGCAGAATGCGCTCGTATTAATCTATGTGTGCGCTCATTTCCACTTCGATTTTTAATCCTAATTTTTCAGATATGAATACTGGTGGAGGCGGCATTCGCATGCAGCCAACGATTCGAGGACGCTGCAGCTCTATCAATGCTTGGTTAGTTACGACGTGAAAGAATTATTTCCCAGCGTTCCAACATCAGATATTTTAGAGACTTTATACAATCTCCTCAATGCGGATACGAACCTCCTCAGCAGAACCAAATTAAATCGCCTTCATATTATCAAGCTAGTGTACTTCTGCACGCAAGAAGGCAACTGTTTCATCTTTGACAACAAGTTCTACAAACAATCCAGTGGTGTCCCTAAGGGCAGCTCATTATCCCCTGCCTTGGCAAAAATCTTCACAGAAAGTTTTGAAAGACAAATGGTTGAAACGGTGGATAGACAAATTGCACCACGACTTTTCAAAAGATATGTACGTGACATCTTCGTAATTATAAAAGATGGAAGAGAAGAACAATTTCTACAGTTCCTAAACAGCATCTGCCCAAATCAAATTGTCTTCACAATGGAAAAAAAAGAAAATAAAACCGTTCCCTTTCTAGGTGCTATATGTAACTATAGTTAGCTACGTGTCATTTATAAGTCTTCATTTTCATTGAATTTGCTTTATTGTATTTTATGCAAATAAAAAAATTTTCCAGCCAACTGCCTGCTTCTGTTCGCGTTCTCAAGATTCCATAAACCAGTCAAAAGCCGGTGGCGATCGAAATTCCGAATAAGTCGAAAATGCACTGCTAAGTACCGCCTTGGGGCAGTTGTGCATTAGCATTTTCTTGACAGGGAACATATTTGACTAGAGGCGTTATTATGCTAGTCCTATTCGAAGCTATTGATCTAAAAAGCAAAATAAGTAATAAGGCGTCTACTCAACTACATTCCTTATCTAGAAAATGCCAAAGCACAACAGCCATAAAGCCAAACTTTACAGCGCATTTTCGACCTATCACGATTTTAACCCTACTCCCCGCCATAGGTAATAACTATGACTAGGTCTAACGACGGAGAGTGATAGTGATGTCCATAACGCCTGCTACTCAGCTAAGAAAAGCTGAAGTGTCAACCATCACCAAAACGGTGGTATGCCAGAATGAAGAATGTGAAATATTTCCTATGCATTTCGAAGGGGTAGAGATGAGGAAGGACTTATCGCCGTCAGGACAAAGGTCCCAATGACGTCAGCCGCATGTTTATCAGTAAAACCCGCAATGAATCAATTCATTCACTTCCCTGCGACTTCGTTGTCTAACTTCGGCTTACTCCAGCATATAGTTTCCTTTTCAGTAAACAAACAGATATTATCATAGAAAACCTTGTTTGTTCATGCTTTCTCAAAACTCGCTATCAAAGCATTTTGCAAATCACTCAAAAAAAGCTTTCACCTTCCGGGAGCATTCCCAAGCGGATCACACCCATAAACTACCGTATCCTCACTCCACAATCATAAGAAGCGTACTTTCTATGTGAGGATCATTGCTTACTCAGCAGGTGGAACTTCTACCTTAAATGAGCAGTCACTCTTGAATGATAACTGTGTTATTTCGAAACAGCAAGCAGTCATCTGCTTGTCCATTGCTTACCCTGTCGCATCCGGCGGGAAGAGATGTGCTGCCATCATGTCTTAGTCTTTGTATCGGCACACGTTGGTCATTGTTTTATAATTTGCGCTGCCCTGCAACTGAATAGCTATTCCTGCTTGCTCAGTTCGTGTACTAATCTCCACAGTCTTCTTTAGGGTCCTACCGATCGAAAAGTTATTTCGTGGACGCACTTTTTTTATGACTGCTAAATTTGCATATTGCACCATCAGCCTACCAGTGCTTTTCCACTTAGCCCAAAGTCGAAAGAGCGGGTTGTAACCTCGACCTTTTAAGTATCAACAGGTTCAATACTTCGTGAAAGCGTAAAGCGCATATTGAATAGCAACATGGATAGAACTGGAACTTTGCTGACGTTAACAACGAGGCAGAACTGAACGTTCTTTACAACGGTAGCAAAAATAAGTAACAGGGCCTTGAAGCAAAAGGATAGAATGGCTAAAGGCGGTGCCAGTACGGAATGTTACAAACCATCGGGTAGAAACACGCATTAAACTGAAGTAGTCGTACATTGGCAGCGGAGAGTAACGGAGCAACTGCAGCTTACAGAGTACCTCGATTGGGCAGAAAACGACCACAGGGGGACAGACCATTGTTCATCAACGGTTCATGTTCAACAGTTTTCAAACAGCCGGTGCTGAATGCCCCTAACCTGCTTACGCTCACTGGAGAAGAGTCATAATGGTTAACGGCAACCGGCTGAAGAGCAAGGTCATCATCCAATGCTTGCTGCTGTTGCTGCCAACGACTCCTTTGAGTGGACTCGCGGAACAAACGATACGACGTGTCGTTGAAGCTTCTGGAAGTATTGGAACGCCTTTGCCTTTTTTTGCTATTTTTCCATCTGCAAATTATGTAGGAAGTTATAATTACTATGTTGCACAAAACAATAACGCCAAATATGGCACCAGCGGTTGTATAAATCGAATAGGCGGTCGCTTGCGAAGGTGTAGACGGATTCGGCGAAGATACGTGATCTTTGGAACTCTCTACCGATTCGGGAAAAAAGTTAATCGTCGCTTGCATACCGTCCAATGTCAACGTGGAGGCAATCATTGAAGCCGACGGAGGGGAAGAACCACCGGAATTGTACGCGAAGAGGCGCACTTCGTATGGAGTAGCAGGCAACAGGTGATCCAACATGTGCTCACGAGCTTCTCCGCCAAATATGGTTTCGTTCTGGTAAGGTACTGGCACGCCGCCGTATACTTGTCTGTACTGAAGGGTAAAGCCGTCAACAGGCGTCCCTTCCTCGTAAGGAAGCTCCCATTTCACTTGAGCCGCATCTGACCACTTTGACACCACTGTCATCAGTTCCGGTGGCTTTCTGGGTGGTAAGACCGCGGGAGTTTTGCTCAAGACTAACTTTTTCGATGTACGACTTGTAATCGGCTGCAAATTGCGAAGTACAATGGCATATCGAAAACGATACGTGTTGCCTGGTTCCAAATTATTCAAGACGTAATTGCGAGCCGTCGGCGGTAGACCTTCGGTCAACGTCTCCCACTCGCTAGCGTCACCACCCAATGGGGCCACCCTCTTGTATTGAATGCGGAATTGTACTGGTTGACAGGGCAAATGTTCATCGGACGGAATACGCCAACGTATCAGCACGGAGGAGTTGGACATGGCGTTCACCTCGGGAGGTTCCAAGCGCATGTTTAACCACGTTGACTTACAAAGATTCGAATTTCGATTCACCGTAGCATCGTTAGAACGATCGAATGGATCGTCCACGGAAAAGATAGGCACGTAAGGGAGCTCCATTTCAAGCGTAGCCTGACTTGAATCTTGGCCGTATTTGTTGGATATAACGCAGGTGTACAAGCCTTGATCGGTCGTACTGAAGTTACGAATCTGCAACGAACCGGATCCGATCAAAATTATCCGTTCATCATCCGGTTTCACAAGCGTCCCATTGAGCAACCACTTAACCTCATCCGCATTCTTAGTCATGCAGACCATGAATACATCCGAGCCCAACTGGGCTGTTACATTGGTCGGTCGCTGTGTAAATATGGGCAAAGGGCCGGTGGGCATTGCGGAGCGCGACTTTCTGAATCTTCGTTGAGGAATGAGCAGCGTTGCTTGCACCGACGACGAACCAAACCTAGCCAAGCACTGATAAGCTCCGCGCAGTGGGGGGTTCGACACAGAAATGATCAACCGTGGATTGGTGCCATTTTCCGAAATGGCACTGATTACATTGGCACTGGTCTCCAGCAGCGGCGCACCATTTAGATACCAACGCAGAACGGCGTTGGGGCGACCCGAGCTTTCGCAGGTCAAGTTGTAAGTTGACCAGTCATTCTCCTTACCGCCTATACGAATCAGGAAAGGTTCGATAACCCTTAACGCGAACAGAGCAGACTTTTGGCCTTCACTACAACTGTATATACCTTGGTCGTGCTTTGTCACATTAGGTAGCAGTAAGTTGCCATTCGTAATGTTCCACTTGGCTGGCAAGGCTTCCTGCCCATTCCTGCAAGGTCTGCGAAACCAACGGACCCTCGCTGGATTCTTGTTTCGGATAACGCACTGCATGACGATACTCTCACCCTCTTCGGCAAAAATATAGGTTGTAAAAGGTGATAGAAAGGTATCTACTTCAAGCCGGGGTGCACCGTCAACTATGAGCACTTTCGTAGGCGCACCGCAGAGCGCGGTAGCTTCCTTCCTGAAGCAACACTTGTACAGCCCGCTGTCGGACTGGCTGGCATTAAACACGTGAAGGCCATAGACGGTGGAAGAAAAACGCTTCGAATCGAGTAACAAAGGGGCGGTAATATTGTTGAGCAAAAAGTAAGGCTTTGTACCGTTAACCAAGAACGGGCATGGTACAAAGGCGATGCTACCAGCGCGGGAAAAAACCGACAAGGAATCGTCTCTTGACGAGCCGCCAGGGACAATGGAAAGTTCGGGGAAATAGTACGTGCTAATAAGCGCTACTTGCCCAGGTAAATTCGCCAAGCACTGATAAGCCTTCGCTGCAGACGTAAATGAGCGTTGACTGTCGCTGCTTGTCAGCAGGGTGAGCGTATTGCCAACGATTCTGTGCATTTCATCGTCAACTAAAGGAGCACCGTCGACAAGCCAAGAAATGGCCGAACGTAAATCAACATTTATAGCGGTATTCAAAATGCAGGCAAGCACCTGCTCCGACTGACCGTCTTGCAATGAACGGGCACCAAGCAGTTTAACGGAAAGTTCGTTATTTTGCTGTCGGATTAGCTCCAAGCAGGCTGCTGTAACGAAAAGTCCCAAGTGGCACAGGCTTATCACTTGCATGGCACAGAAGATGCTGTACGTTACAGCGACGGATCGCTTACGCTACATTCATTTTGCCAGACGAATCTTCTGGGATTGACTAGCTTACTGTACTTTACGTGAAAACAAGTACCTAACTCCGAATATAATGCATGTTGGCCCTGAATTTCGCTTTTTATATAAATTCCATAAGTTGTAGTTTGCCTGGACATTCTGGAGCACTTTTAAAAAAATGTAGGTGAGCCAAAGCTACGTGCCGGTGGCTCGCGTTCTTCAACACCTCGAATTTGTTGGTAATAAATGGCTTGGTTCGCCTTTAGGACTGTGCTGACGCATTGGCACTCCTTGTCGTCCGGCAGCGGTTGAACAGCGGGAGCAAAAGGCTTTTACGCGGCGACTGTAACTAAGATGACGTTGGTCATGTATGATATTGAAAAAAGAGTTAAAAATAGGCCGCCTCTGCTGCGCATGACAGGTGTCCTTGCCGACATGACAACCGTCAGGGAACCAATATGCTTCATAAGACTCCTTAACGCGCTGCCGTGTACATTCGCGTCGGCTGTTCAAAGTAGCTACTGCGGAGGTGTGCAAAGGAGACAATTCGATTCCATTATACACAGCGTATAGCAAATGCCGGCAAAAGGCAGGTGAAGCACCAAACTAGGCATGAACCATTCGTCTCCGCTAAGAACAATCCCCGCGTTCACTTGGGTCAAGAGGACTTAGCGCGTCTGCCCGAGGCGATCTTGGCAATGAATGCATTTGCTTTGATGAATGAATGGAAATGGTCTGAATTGGGTTATCCGTCTTACGAAGAGCATGCGTAGTTGGCTAAAAATATTAATAATGGTCATGAAACCTCCCAGAAAAAAGGCGCGTTTCACGAAGGGGAAAAAAACCAGAACGACCTCCTTCCGCTGCATTTTAAAACAAGACGACACTTGTACAGAAAAGCTGTAAACGTGTTCGCGAGCTGCTTTGTAGGGTGAATACAGGCTTTATTGTTTCTTTACAAAACTGCGCGGTAAAATACAGAACCTTCGCAATGCTCTGTTATTATGTGCACAAGCGCTAGAAATTTGAAATTCAAGAAAAAACGTTCTATTTAGGCTGCTCAGCGAAAATAGGTAGTTAAGACGCTTTCTCCATTTTAAAATTTGAATAATACGCACTTTTTCACTTTAGCGGCGTTTTGGTGAAACCCGCCTTGCAAGCTTGAACCAACAGCTGTATAAATAGTTGTTTCTATTTGCTTTGAGTAGATAAAATCGATTCATAGCCCATTTAATCCAATGAGTAGCATTAAAACCTGGGGGAAGGGGTAAGCGGATAAGTTAAGTATTGTGAAATTGTCACTCTCAACAAAGTTTGCCGCTCGAGTTTTGCAGTCGCCGAATATTACTTGTTTGCTGCTCTATATTGTGACTTAAACTTTTCGGACGCGCCGCTGCTTTAGTGGACTACAAGAGAGCGGTTTCCTCGTTATAAGACATTACTCGTTTGCTGGTTGTCAACTTTGCAATTAGAGCGCGCTATTTTTGAACAGAACTCTTTCTACTTTGTTAAGATATTTCATACGCATTTAATACTTCTGCTTTAGTGCAGATAACACATCGTATCGTTGGATAAGTTGATACCGCGTATATGTACAAACTTTTTTATTTTCTTTTTCACGCCAAGTAATTTGCGGTGCTTTGTATTCGGCTGGCATCTTTGATAAGAGCAAAAAGTGGCTGCCGGCTGCGCGTTTTTCTTCCGGCATTTTTTTAGAGATCAGCCCGGTAAAGTAGCATGTGCCAGCATACGCTTGGCAACGACTGCGGCAACTTTCGCGCGCGAGCATGCCGAAAGCTTTTACTGGAACGTCCGCATGGCACAATGGATAACGTTACCATGATTTCGTTACATTTCGAGGACAACGCTGTTGGCCTGCCGAATTTACGTTGAATCAAAGAATGCTTGCCAGCTGCGTCACACATTCCATCGGCAGGGATAAGAAAGGGAAACGGAACATTCATATTGCGTTTGTTACACGTTGGAATAGCTTTTTTTAAGAGCGTGATTTCACTGTGATTTGTATACATACTTTCAAAAAACTAAGGTCGCGTCTATTACGGTAACATATCATTTCAACGAAACTTTTGGTCAGGCGGCAAACAAGAATAGGATTATTTGACTTGCGAGCGCAATTGACGCTTATGTTTCATAGCGGCTTGCCTTGACCTCGCGGGCTGACGTGTGGTACGTGGTTGGTGATTAATTTTGACGCTAATGCCTAAGGGCGCAAAACAATACTCCTCGTTGTAAGGCTCAGTCGATAGGAGCTTTTCTCCCATCTTTTGTTCGCCAAACAATATTCTACAGCTGGCTATACCTTGAAGAAATAGCGGAGAGATCGTTTCGCGCGAAATCAAAAACTTCCGGTGAACACGCACTAGGTCACTTTCGCTTAGCGAGCGCGCGACCTCGGCGGGAATGTGCTAGCGCAAAATATTCCATTATAGCCTTGACACAAAGCGGCATGGCCATATTCAACAATTATAGAAACATTGTCAACTCTGAAGAACGGCTTTCTGTTGTTTGTTCATTTTAACTAACATTTTCTTGTCAGCAGCAGAGAACTTCTTTGGTAAACGAATATCTTAAAAATAGAGAGAGAAGGAAGTATTCGGAAGAGCCTTTAATGTTTCACGTGAAGCGTAAGTTGAGGACACTATCATCTGCCTATTGCTGAGTGTGCCATAATGCTTTGCACCTTGAACGGTCTGAAGCAATGATGAATGCATGAATATCAATTTCTTACGTCTTTATTGTGTAGTTCAAAATAGCCACCGAATGCGTGCTCCATTTGCAGTGCTCTAACCATAACGATATCTGAATACGGAAAGCGACATGGGTTTTTTGTCTGCTTTGCATGTCAGCCATTTATTGATACCTCTTCGATGCTCCTTAGAAGTCCTTAAACTCAGTCCATGAAGTTGCTCGCAATCTTTGAACGTCAACTTCAAGTTGGCGGCTGCGTACGCGGATTATAACAGCTAATGTAAGCCTCTTTGTGCCCTTGTTTGAAGGTTAGCTTTCACATGCAATATCTGATGTTTTTAAGCCATTAAGTTATATTGTATAAAAGCTGCGTATCTTCGTACTGCTCTTTTGAAAGAGAGGGCCTCTCATGCCCAACGCCATTAATATGCACTAGAACCTCGATTGTCCCAATCATCTTGGAAGTGAAAATTTTAAAAACCCAAAATATAGAACTTTTTGTTTTCAGAATGTTATGCAGTTATTTATATATTCTCTTTATAGAGGAAGTTATAATTGTAGCATTATTTGTCAGTCTGAATTCTAATTTTAAAATATTTTCATTTTTTAAAGCTTACTATACACGTAAGATTGTTGAGGATCATTAGCTAACGTACACGGCGTCTTCCTTTGTAATAGCTGAGTAAGAAAGCAGACCGACGTCGACGCTCCCCTCCAATAGTGATATGTGCACTTGGAGGTAAGGGGTGATTGCATTAATCATATTAACATATATATTTATAAATGGCTGTTGTTTTCAGTAAACTGCCGGCTGTAAAGCGCGTCGTAAAACCTGGCGCGTAACAGTCTTTGAAAACGGTTTGCTAGAAAGCGACTCCTCATAATAGGAGAAGGAAATGTTTTAATTTGTGAAATTTACTTTTAATAATAATGATTTGTTTCTTTTGTTGACAATCCTAAAGAGGTCTTCTATTTTTTCTTTTTACCTTCAACCTGTGAGATGATTAGTCAACTCATCGTGCGTTCTTAATTTTTTCATCAGTAAGTACTTTTTTTACAATTCAAATTTTTCCATGTGCCTACGCTTCCAGTCAACTGACCTTCGCTGGTTTGTGGCACTTTTAGCCCAACGTTTTTGTGCTGCCACACCTTAATTGTTGATAGATTTGTACTGGTGCGCTTGTTCCGAATAGTTTGAAGGATGAAGTGGTGATCGAAATGGTAACTTTTTTTTGGGCAGCCGTTTTTTTGGGTTTTCGTGCATCCGTCATTTGCCCGCTACGTTCGTGCAACTAAGACGAAAATGAAATATAGTTGCCTTCGGCAGCATTACGGAAGTTTGACTTGCACAGTTCTGCTTACGCAAAGATGCTCATATCACGTTCTGATGCGTCTCTTTTATTTTTTTAAATACATATTCCATTCAGATAAAGCACGTCGACCTAACACATCACTTTCTTGGGAAAGTCCGAAAAATAAGAGGAAGTATGAGAATATGATGGTACGTGTAGCTGTCAAAAGACGTGCTGTTCTTAAATCCGGCATTACAATTTCTTCCTGCGTTGTTTCGATTGAGTTCTTGGCGGACATGGGCAGTACTGAGCGTCGTTGCCTGGGTCGCCCACTGGTCCAGGTGGTCCATCGCGACCGGCTCTTCCGGTTCCCCTTTCTTGCCAGGTGGACCTTGAGGACCTGGCTCTCCCGTCTTTCCAGGCAATCCAACCATTCCAGGGAATCCCTGCGGTCCTGGAGGTCCAGGTTCGCCACGGGTTCCTTTGTCGCCAGCGGGACCTTTGCGACCCAAGATTCCTTCTCTGCCAGGAGGGCCCATTGGACCAACTTTTCCAGGATTGCCGTGTTTTCCAGGAGGACCTGGTTGCCCTTTTGGTCCTGGTTTGCCATCGGGGCCGGGACGACCGGGTGGGCCAGGTGGTCCTTTGGGTCCCTATAAAACGAGATAATTGTCGAACAGTAAAACAACAATGGCCGTCATAACATACAGAAAGACCGGGTTTTCCTGGAGCGCCAATAGGGCCAGGTGGTCCAGGCGGGCAGTAGCGGCATTTTCCATCAGGGCTAACAGGTACAGGCGGGAAGTTGCCTGGCAGACCTGGAATTCCAGCTTCGCCATCCAAGCCGGGTTCACTTTAAAAATGTCCAACTATTACTGCAATAAATGGAATCAATATTAGCTTTTACCCATCAACGCCTGGTTCTCCTGGCAAACCCTGAGGGCCTGGAGGACATGCGTTATCTTCCTCACACTCTGCGTAGAAAAGCAGCGTAGTGAAACAACAAAATAATACGACCGCTGCAAAGTAGCTTACGGCAAAGGGGGCTTATCTGTCTTGCCACTCTGTGCTTAGCTGGTTGGTACACAGGTTTCCCTCGGATTTCTAATTCCTTCATGATATCTTCAGCGATGACCTGAACAAACATCCATTGTGGCATGAGAATAGGCTGTTTCGAATTCAGCTCACATTAAATTCGTCCATATCTATGCGAATGTCCAAACGAACATTGTCCATACGCTGAATTAGCATAGGAACAAACAACAGGCAGCAGAACAAAGTGCCAATGCTGAAGAAAACGGCTGATGCAGCCGCCGCGGTCGACATTTTCAGCCCTTTCAAATGCCCAGTACGCTAAGAGACGAAAGGAAAGGCGAAATCGTCTCTATTTCTACCCTGAAAAGAGCCGGCAGGGAAACTGGATTTATTCACTTTTTGCTCCATTACGGAGTTATACCCTATTTCCTTTCTAGGAAACATCACCCACCCTTGCTGTCGTGAGAAGCCAACTCCCCATGCTGATGACCGCCTTTAGACAGTCGTTTCTATTCTGAACCGGTTTACCGTTCATGAACGTACCTTCTTTATTTTCAGCTCATGCCAATCTTTTCCAGGGCACTACTTGTAGACAAATGGCCGTCCTTGTCAATCCGGCTTGCTATGAAATTAAATTTTCTCAACTTACACAAACACTGCAGCATGCAGAAAACATTTTTCCAGTTAGGTATTTTGCCGCTGCGTGTTGCTTGTCAAGCTTGTCGTGCTAAACGCCAGAAATATGCTCACAGCAGTTTTCCTTAGACTTATATTTAGTCGAGATTTTCCTTCGTTCCTCAAAATGGTATGTGGTTTGTATTACGACGCGGGACAATCGAATTTAGGCCAACAGAGTACCTCATGTAGTCACTTTACATATTCATATTCCCTTATTTGACCACTAGTATAAAAGCGGCGGAAATAACCATAACTTTACATTCGGCTGTTACGGTTTACTTCACTGGCGAAAGATTGTTACTTGAGACTTGGAACTGATTAAGGAATGACGCGGATTTCCTCCTTTCTTTGTAAGCTAATAGCGAAGCAAGACAACCATATCTATGGAATGTTTGGGTTGCGTGAGGTTACCTTTAGCCTGATCCATTTAAATGCATTATAGCTAACGAAACTATTAATTTTGATAACATTGCTGCTATCACCTTTCTGGACCAAAAGTACGGGCACGCTTGCGTACTCCGTGGTCTCTACTTTCAAGGGTCAAATTGGATTCGCCGCCTAACAGTTCATTTGCAATGTACACTTGTAGCAGTGTCGGTAACTTGGTAAAGCAGCTAAACATTCCGTTGCTAAGGTTAGTTGAGGAAGAAGGATAGCCCAACACTTCTTGAGAAGCGATCAGCCACCATATGCTGTACGCTTCAGAATGATTAATGCATGATTTATGAATGAACCGACGAGACGCCATAAACCAATAGTTAATATTTGCGGTTAGAAGTGGGAACTGCTTTGAAACTACAATCGAACCATTTGCAGTTTTTTTCTTATGCATCCGCTGTTACTCTATATTGTGTTTAGGATTTTTTAATGGAATGAATTGCCCGTGCGGATGAGTTCAAGAACAAGTGGCTCATTGCCGCAATGGCACAAAAGTAATTTGCGCATTGGTAGTCCAGCGAAAATTGAAATATCACATTGAATTTCATTTGGAAACTAAGATGTCTTTTGGAACTCGGCTCACACATAAAAATCGATCAGACTCTGCCTGACATACATAACTCAATATCCATTAGAAGAACTGAAGTTCGCACGAAAGATGATCGCTTTACATACATAACTCAATATCCATTAGAAGAACTGAAGTTCGCACGAAAGATGATCGCTTTAGTAGGCCAAGAAGCGTCGTACTCTTTTTCTGGCTTCCCTTGATGTCTATTCTTGTATTTGTCGGTCAGCTGGCGTTTTAAATTTGATGGTATGCCTTTCAGCGTTACGGCGATGCCCTAATTTTAACGGCGGCATTTGATGTCCAAAAAATGCCCCTTATACTATTAATAGCACATTACTTTAATCAGTTCGCGTCGCCTTTAGCGTAACGGAATGGATAACATCTCGTAAAGTCACACTGCACTAATTCGAGAACACTTTTGATTCTTTACTTTTAAAAATGCGTAAAGATAATTCCGCGGGAAAAGTATTAGCTGCATTTCCGAAAATCAAACAGATCTGCTGGCAGATCCGGTGCCATGCCGTAAACGCATGGGGATCGTCGTAAACATTTTTGATAGTAATTAGGTTACCATATCGCTTCCATTGACGGGTGATTTGCAATCTGCGGCTCGTGTGGAGCCGCGAACGTACAAGCTATTCGATGTTGTAGTACCACTCAAAGTTCTTTGTAAAAAAATTGTCATTCCGGAAGTATTATGGGTAGTTATACCAATGATCAAACGATCGGCTTAAATATAATTACGAAACCGAACAACGGCATACGAGAAATTAACTTTGATGAAGCACCTAACTTTTTGCCCATCACATTTGTTTCATGCCATATTTTTGCATGTTATTAAAATTCCTTGTTTGAGTAGTGCTTTTCAGACATAGAAAGTGAGAGCAGCTCGAGCTTAACGTACTAAAAAAAATTCTCTCCAGGATATAATACAACTTGAACAATATTTTTTCTTACTGTACGCACGTTTTTCCCGGCGAACTCAGATAACATGGTCAAATTGTTTGCCAAAATGATGAAAGTACTTTTGAGATTGTATATCTTAAGGTCACGACGTGTTAACAAGCTATACGTCTTTTATCTCTAGGCGCCAAGCAAAATGTCGCACATGCTTATTGTAAAAAGCAAATTTTAAAAAAAACTTTCATGCAGAAGTGTAATTTGTCTACCAGTTTTATGGGCACTGTTCATACCTGCTGAATTCAAATATAAGCCAGAAAACGACTCTTGGCTGAAGAGTCACATTTTTTTATGCCTACAAGGTAGAAGCGCAGTTTACTTGTGCCAACGAAAAGTAAGATGAGCGAATCATTAGCATTAGACAGAAGAACGCACCTTTAAGAGCATTATGCATTTTCATTCATCGAATATTATGGTCGTATGCAGCATACGAAAGAAGCTTCTACAGTTGGTCAGCGTCGTACAGCAACAGAATAATAAATAATTTCCAGTATCCCTCAACCCGAATGGCTCAAAAAACCTTGCCTTGCATGATTTTAACACGCATAAAACTAAACTGTTTCACTGCCAAAGGAAAAAGCAGAAAAAAAATACGATTTAGCTATAGTTCTGTTTTGTTTATTAACTTCAGTTTTTTAAAAAATCGTTCGATTAAAAACTAGCGGTTCTCGCATTCGTACCAGCGAGTTCAGGAGCGTGCAATAAAGCTCCTGAAAATCGTTTAGGCTAATACAGTAAGGCCATGAATGCTCCACTGCAATGCAGCGCTGGTGAAACGCTTTGAAGAAGTTAGAGTTGGTACTAAATTGGTTTGAAGCAAAAGCCGTAATTTCGTATTGGTCAGCGGTTATTAGGCTTCTTGCAAAATGCCAAAGCGCGTCGCAGAGTTTGGATACGAAGATCCGGTTGAAAAAGCTGGCAGATGGCGGGCATTCTATCCTCGAATTCGCGAACAGGATCCGATGTGGTAGGAACTTGTGTGGCCGCCTGTTGCTGTAGTGCCATTGCTTTGAATTTTTGTTTAAATTGAACGCTTGCAGGATAGACAAACCGATCAAGGACGGCAGGCTGGCAGCCGAAGGCGTTGACACCACATACTCATGCGAAGTGTACTTTCGCGAAAAACCTGGTCCTCGGGATGAAGAATGGAGAAAGAATTTATACTTCAATTCTCCAAACATTAAACGCATTTACGATAATTGGGACATCTCAAAAGAGCATCCTGGCTTCAACGCTCAACCCTTTCTCTACGGCCCGGAAGCTCCCATTTCTCAATTCAGCCATTCTTTACTTTTTCCTTCTTTACTAAGCACCTATCTTGGAAAGTATTTGCCGTTTTTTACTTGGAGCTTCTATGACGGGCCGTTTGGGGACAACTGCTTGAAGAAGACCGTAGCCCCGCTTAGAACTATGACGTATCTGTGTATGCGCGGTGTTCATATTTAAAAGATCGCAAAATTTTTAATTTTTTTGCAGCGTCCATGATGTGGATGTTCCATGTCGTCTACATTAGACCAGCAGATTCGTTCAAGAGCGCCTTTCGAAGATACCCGGGTTTCTGCACTGTTCCCAGTTAAGCTTCAGCTCATTTTGTACCGACAGTTAAAAGACTTTTTTCTTCAGTTCTAAGTGCCGGCGTTTGGGGTGGACTTTCTTGCGTGGCTTGTCAATATCGTAAGAAGGACGACTGGAAGAACATGATCATCGGTGGCGTGGGAGTTGGCTTGGTAAACTCGATGAAATGTCAGCTCATCGGTTTTTTAGCTATGTTAATGCTTCTGGAGTTAAATGCTTTTAGATTCTGCAATGCGTTCCATTGTCACAGGCACTGTGATCGGGGCTGTGTCTGCTTTGTGGAGATATTGCTTAGACTTTGAAACAGGTTTACAGGGCACCGGTATGCCTAGAAAGCAATTTTATTTAAATGAGCCATTGAGCTGGCAATGGATGTCAATGGAAACTCCTTGGAGCAATGTTCCTCCGCGAGACTGGTGAACCTAACCGTTTGCATTGCCCAGTTTCTCTACAATCCGGTTTTGTCCACCGTTTCAATGCTACAATGAATAACCCTTGCATCCAGTATGCCGTCTGTTTTCAGTCTCCGTTTACGTTAAAAAATTACAGCTAGATAAAGAGGAGAAATAAATGCGTATAATGCAAAAGCATTACATATTACACCATTATGATCGCTTAAGTGTCTTCGTTGCTTTTCTATTCGGGAATAGTGAATCCGTGCGCGTAAACGAAATGGCGCTGAAACAGTTCCCACAAAATGTCCATAGTTTTGCTGTTACAGGACGACGGGATAACGTAGATTGTCAAAAACCAAAGTAAACATCATAAAGTTTGCAGCTTCAATAATTTACTCGTAATTATGCAGCGCAACGATGTGCAATGTTCGGGTGGGGCTTGACTTAGTAGTTTCAACAATGTATAACCGCTGAAAGCTGCGAAGACGGATTGTAGTTGCGAAATAAGACTTCTCACTTCACAAGGTTTTGGATTACTAGTGTACTGTATTTTCATATTTGATCTTCTGATTCACAGGTTTGGCCTGTTGGATGTATCTGTAAGTAAACTGCAAAGTGCCCTACCAACGAATGGATGAGCAAATTGTTAGAGAAATTACAGAACAAATCGAATACCGTACGCTTCGGAACTGCTCTTGTTCCGTCGTCAGCAGTGTTGGGGAGAAGGTGTTTATTCGGTAAAGGGTTTATATAGCACATGGAGACAATGGGTGTTTGATTAGTTGGGTAGGGCGCAGCATTGGAATTTATTAATCAGCGCAGCCCATACTTCACTAACCGCCACACCATTGTCGCGATTGAGTATGTGAGAGTGCACCGAGATGCGTGCTCAACGATCACTGAGGCACTTATCGCGTTCTCCATGGCTTTTCGAGGATCCATTGTCGGTGGACGCCTTCGGCCGGTGGCCTGTACCCCATTGAGTCTTCGTTCGGCGTTCTTGAATGTCAACACATTCTTCATGTGTTGGCCGAATCGCTTAAGTAAAGTGTTGCCCGTTTCTCCAATGTAGGAGGCGTTGCAACCACACTTTATTTGGTAAATGACACCGGGTCTGCTGTCAAAAGGAACCTTGATTTTGTCATTTCTCACAATCGAACGAAGATTACATGAACTTTTAAATCTCACGTTGAAATTTAAGGAGTGCCCCAGTCTCCTGATCCGTTCACTTAAACCACTGTAGTAGGGAAGGAGCAGCACCGGGCGTTGTTGGTTATCAGGCAGGGACGGTGATGAAGGTTTATTTTGTTGGCATTGTTTAATAATGGAATTGATGAATTTACTGGGGTATCCGTTACTGCATAGTGCGTTATAAATGTGTCTTAACTCAGTGTTTAAATATTCAGGGTCACAAACATTTAGGGCCCGATCAACCATCCCTTTAACTATACCTCTTTTAACTGAAATAGGGTGATGAGAAGAAAAGTTTAGGTGCCGGTCCGAGTGGGTGGGTTTCCTATAAACTGCTGTTTTTAACTTATTCCCTTGTTTAATGACTAAGACATCTAGAAAAGGGAGTTTACAATTATTTTCCTTCTCAATGGTTAGCGTTATCTGGTTGGGGAAGAGACTATTCAGGTGTTCCAAGAGAGTTTCTTCACTGCCTGATTTTATGATGGCAAAGATGTCGTCTACATATCTTTTGAAAATGATAGGAGGGGCACAGTCTTGCAGAGTGCTGAAGGCTTTTTCTCCGAGATGTTCCATGAAGATCTCCGCAAGTATGGGGAAGAGTGGACTGCCCATAGGCGCACCGTCCTTTTGCAAGAAGAAACTATCCTGGAATCTGAAGTAGTTGCCCTCGCGCATGCAGAAAGATACTAGTTTAACTATGTGGGTGGGGTTTAGTTTTGTCCTCTGTAAGATGGTGTTGTCGGAATCTAATAGGGTTTGAAGAAGGTTAATGGTATACTTTATGGGAATGCTTGTGAAGAGGTCTTTTACATCGTAACTAACCATGATGTCATCGGGCTGCATTGTTATGACTTTTAAGGTGGAACAGAATTCTTTACAATTTTTAACGTTGGACTCGAGTTTTCCGGTTAAGGGTTGGATTATAGTTTTTAAATATGAACAGAGTCTTGAAGTGACTTTATTAATGCTAGAGACTACCGGTCTTAGAGGAACCCCTGGTTTATGGATTTTGGGAAGGCCGTAAAGTTCAGGGCACCTAGTGTTACTGGTGTATGAGAGACTCCGACTTATTTTAGAAATAATTGGGTCCTGAGGTTCGTTGGAAAAGGAGTCTAACATGTTCTGTAAAAGTACTCGGGTCTTGTCGGTCGGGTCTTGTTTTATGGGACGGTAAACAGGGTTGCTCAGGAGTTCATTAATCTTTTGTGTGTACGAGGCCTTGTCCAGTATAACAACCGTGTTGCCTTTATCAGCTTTTGTGATGACAATATCAGCTCTGGCCTTAAGGGTTTTAATGGCCTTCCGTTCAGAAATGCTCAAGTTAGGGGTTGGACGATTATTATTGTTGCTGCTTAATATGAGAGTGGAGATGTATCTCTTGATTTCCTTTGCTGTTTTGGGATCAGTGTAGGCGAGGCTGTGTTCTGTGGAGGAAATTATATCTAAAATGGGGGGGGGGGCTTTTGGGAGTGGGACGAAATTTAAACCTTTACTTAAGACTGTTGTCTCAGTGTTGTTTAGGACAACCGAGCTCAAATTAACGATAGTTTTATCTATACTATTGGGTGAAGGAGGGCGTGCTTGCTTGGTGTTGGACCTACGGAACTCCCAGGAGTGAGAACAGAATAAAGACCGGAACTTTTGTCTAAAATGGTGAATTGGTTTATTTTTATTAGGGAACTGGTATTTTTGATGTGGAGTGTGAGTTGGGAGAGAAAGTCTGGTCTTAGAGAATCGGAGAGGAGGGCTGAGGAGTTGTTACAAATACACCTTAAGTGGGCTATTGTTTTTCTGTGGTCCCTGATGGTGGCTCGCAACAGGGAGAAACCGGTGGATTTCAATAAGTTACTCGTTCGTCGACTGTGACCGTGGTTCCATTTTAGATAGAAGCATTTTGGCAGCAGGCCAGCGTCACGACATTTCATGAGGAAGGTGACACAGTGTACTGTATTATTAAAATAATCGACGTGCCACAATTCAAAGTAACTGCGAATATCTCCCAGTTCTCACTGAATATAGGAAGATATATGATTTAAAACTATTTTATCATTTTCTTATTGTACGCAGGTACATTCATTATAAATAGTAGTCAGGTTGCCCAATCGACCTGATATGTTTTGGCATACAAGGCCGCGGGCACGCAAGACTTGACTAATGCATTTTACTTCAAATCATACAATTTTTTCGGGTTTTCTCAGCAGAATATTATTGCGCTGGGGTCTTGTAGGCTGTGCGCCTTTGCGCCATACTGTAAGTTTGCGAGCCCTCCTCTTCTGGCCTTACCTAAGCTTAGATCTAAATATAAGGCATACGTTTTGAAGAAGGCTTAGATGTGAGCAGGACAGGGTAGCCGACATACTCACCAGCATGGTCAGAGTAGGATGGCCGCATGCTTGCCAGTTAGGAACCTGCATTTCTCAGACAATGGAACGCGTTACCGACAAGTCTCACATGTTGCTTACAATGTTTATATTTGTATTTCCGGCTTTGTCTCGCAATAGTTGTTATTATAATAATTACTGAACAGCTTAGCACGGATGTGACGGACACTGAGTCTAAATTTTTTGCTATCGGCGCATTATCAACAGACATGCAGTAGTGATTAAGCCTTTTTTAACCGCAAGTAAAAACAGTAGCGACAACCCCATAAATTCTAACAAATAAATTGCATTTCTAAAATACGTTTTCGTTGTTTGAATAAAAAGCAGCACAATTGGTGACTGGATGCTCAAAGTTATGGCGCATTGAAATCGCGGTTGCTCTTGCAGAAATTTAATAAATGCTTGGAAGACGTAGACGGTGATAAATTCACAGCCTATACGTACCTGCAAATCCAGTTTAAAAATGTATTCGATTTATGGGTGACTAGTGCCTAGGTTGACCAACATGCTCTGGTCGACAACGTAACGTTGGAAAGATTTTTTAACTGCTTATCTTTTAAAGGTAAGAAACTCCGTTGAGATTCAGCAAAAATTGTATATTCCATTCGTGTACTTTTCAAAGGTATAGGTAATTGGGTCGTCTACTTTTGTTGACTTTGCAATGAAACTGGCTTGCTAGGAAGTCAACAAGGTCAATTTCTTGGAGGTAACGAACGAAGAGGGCGTGAAAATGATAACTTAATTTTAGAGGTTCAAATGCTATTCATACTGAATCTTCGTACGGTTATGTATTGCCCCTATTTTTTGGGGCTTCCGAAAGTATAACTAACCAGACTATTCACCAACGAATTTACGATACACGTACAGTAGAACCTCCGAAGTTGACCACCTCCCTAGGTTGACCGAATTTTGACCACTTGGTTGGTCCGCACGTTAATAACATAATATACCCACAGCCTTCTATAATGACTACCCCTATGTTGACCAGTTTTCCCTGGTGCCTTGGGTGGTCAACTTATGGAGGTTCTACTGTATTAGGGATTTTCGGATAAGAATTCATTCGGAAACGTTCAGTGTTGCTTCGTCTCTCCCCCAGTGAGTTGGTTAGGGGTTTCCTTAGTATCCCTCAGACAACCCTCCTGGCTGACGGCGGGATCATGGTAATCCTGGGAGCTTTGAACACGCGCCTGCTCGTGTGAAGCGTTGGTTTTGGTTTAATCTCAGAAACTCAAAATACTGGTAGTACAAAACCGTATGAAGATTGAGTACGAAACCAATCGAGTCCTTTAAGAAACATCCGATAATCAAGCTCGTTCAACCATAATGTTCGAAAGTATGAATAGTTTTGTCTTGCGTCACACTTCTCGTTTGTTAAATTGTTTGCTTTATGTTGTTGACTTGAGCTTATTTCTGGTTGAGCTGTAAAACAGTCATACTGATGTCCACGTCTGCTTTGTAAGATAACGTAAATGTTGCTGTTACGTTACTAACTTAGAACAGCAACGTGCTATTGATCAGTGACATTTGCAAGTGGCAGTATTGTGTTAGTGAAAGAACGCAAATGCCTGCTGGTACACCATAATATAGTAGAACCTTCATTCTCCAAATTTTGAAGTAGCTGCAGTACTAGAATAATTGCACTTTGCTTTAATGGCAATATGACTTCTGTGATTGAGAGTTCGTATGAAATTGCTAAGTCTAGTTTGTACTGACAGTTTGTATGATTGGAATCTCGTAAAATCATCTTGCTGAACGGTTATTGTTTTTAGAACTTTACCCATCGCACTATCAACCAGGTGGTCAGGTTGGGCCCAGACGTTTTAGCCAAAACTAGCCTATGGAAGGCCCTTTGAGCAAATGGACAAACGTAATCGAGGGTTGGCAATTCCGATGGTTTCTATTGGACGAGAATGCTGGAACTTTATCCTACTACACGGTGGGTGGTTACTAATAATTTCCTTGTCGCTTGTGTTCAGTGTGTGCTCCTTTAGTCCAAGGAAAAAATGGTCAAAGGCCAGCGCCGCGGTTGCGTACGTTTGAAAGTAAGATTTAGTTGGCGCCAAAAAGAACCTTGTGGTACTAAACTCGTTGCATTCTCAGCATGGTGGAGATACGAGTTTAGCAAATTCAAAGGCGACGAAACCACATGCACGCATAGGCCCACTTTAAGAGTATCTGTAAAGCTGATCCATTGGAGCCCTGTTTTTATTCTAGCCGTAGGTTAAAACGTGATATTTAAGCGACCGAAGGCTAGAAACGCGAAGTACTTCCTGTGCAAGTCTAATGAATGCATATATTTCGTATCAGTGACCTTTTTGGGCACACAGTTCTTTATTGCCTTTTCCAACCTGTCCATTGCCAATAGCTCTTCCTTATATGGGCATTTTTTCTGCCGTTTGTGCACATGGTCGTATCACCTTCTAACTATAGCACGCTGGCATTAGTTCCGAGAGCTCAACAATCTTTTTAAAATGCGTAGTTATGTTTGTGTTGCATCTAGGGCGCAGTTGTGGGATTAGACGACGAAGATGATAGCACCTTTACCATAACTGTCGATCAAAAAATGTTCCACTTTCAAGGTAGCCAAATATGCTTTGTATAGGCAACTACGCGCGGACGATGTTGATTTTTCAGCTTACGATTGCGAAGAACGAGATCGCTGGATACGTGCTCTCGAGTCGACTATTCAGTTGCACTCGGATCTCTATCGGTACCGATTTTCCAAGGTGAGAAAAAAAATTTTTTTTTGCTTGTTTCCAGTTGCACTTTTAATTTTAATCTTTCGTCTTTTGTTTACGTTGCTTTCTTGTCTTTTATTATGTAAGACAAAAGTCCACCATTTCCTTGATACTGCTCAAAGTTCAGCTGATGAACGTATATGAGTGAACAATCTGTGCAGGTATAAATTTTTACAGTTTCTGTGGTTTTGGAGGGGGTATGTATAAGTATACTTCGGATCTATGCACTGTTATACATCCCTAATTCGTACGCTGTCAAACAGGCCAAGATGAGTAAGTGTCGGCAAAAGGGTTTGCCGAGTCGTCGAAGATCTGTACTCAGCGCCGTAAGCTCATTGTTTTGTTTTTAAACTGTATTCGCATGCTCAGTACAAGACTTCTGTTTTCTTTAGCGTTTTGGCAAAGACTCCGCGCGCACATCATCAAAACTGGCCGCCTTTGAAACGAAAATATCCGAAGTGGACTCCTACTTGCAAATGATCATTGAAAAAGTGAAGGTAGTGTCCCGCCCACGCAATGCGTGCTATGTTATATGAGCAAGAATGATTAAGACGCTGGAAACTTTTGGAGAAAGTTTGAAAAGTTCAGCCGACAAGGAAAAGGTTGACCATATACTGGAAATAACTGGCATTCTGCTCGACTCTTTCAAGCACTCCATTGTTCTGCTTCAATATGCCAAGGTGGATTCATTTCATATTGGCTTAAGTGAAATATTTGCTACGCGTCGTTGTAGAATCAAATTATTCCATCAACCGAAGGGTTGGGCACTTTGCACGTAAGGACAACCACGGAAGGTGCTTACGTTCAGAATAAGGGTGTCGACTCAACTGCACCTACGGCTAAGCTGGAACCTATAGAAATAGCAACCGAAGTTTTGTCTCCAAATGACGATAAAGTGAAGCATGAAGTGACACCGGAAGTTTCCTATTCGAGCTCAGAGGATGGAGACGAATTATTCTACGATACAGTGGAACAAAGAGCCATAATTGGCAATGAACTTTGGTGAGAGAGCGAACATGAATGCCTATTGCCTGTTGTCAATGTTGAATCAATAGTATTGGCCAAGATGCCGCGGACGAACTCTCAAGTCAGATGACACCTCTACAGATGCTGAATGAAAACAGCGTAGAGGCGATCGACCAATTTCCATACGTAGTGGACAATGAACCAGATTTCAGCCAACCGAACTACGATTTCGACTGTAAGCTATCAGCTTAGAAATGCTTTCTTACCTTTTCAAGTGCTTTTCCTACCTTGTTTTTCTGCTGTTTAGTCTCTCCAAAAGCCCGCTGTCGAACTTCGGGTAATGATTAGAAATTTCTTTTTGTCGCGTTTAACCATTTTGGTAATCATGTAAGGGAAGCATCTGCAAAGATTTCATTCGTTCTTCTACTAGCTGTGCTACTTTCGCGGCTTTTACTGTTGTCCATTTTTAGCTGCTTACGACGATGAAGCCGAAGACGAGAGTACGGGCTTAAAATTCTATTTTTTGGCGAATCGATTGATGGTCAGTCTGTTTTGCAGTTGAGGACACTAGAGAGCATGGAAATCTTATTGTTCACCTGCTGTCGCAGCTAACCGTTGGCATGGATCTCACAAAGTTTACGCTGCCGACTTACATTCTAGAAAGACGGTCATTGTTGGAGATGTATGCAGACTTTATGACGTTTCCGGATCTTTTCGGAAAGTAGGAGCATTATTTCCTATCTTTTGATGTTACTAATATTTAATATTGTAATTTTCTCGAACTTTTTTAGGAAGACAACTTGTTTATTTAATCTCCAATTAGGAAACGTAACTTTTCAGGCATGAGCGTTGCCCTTACGACTTGTTTTGTTGTTATTTAAGATATCTGTTTACGATGCATTAAACTGAGCATTTTTGTACGAGTTTAAAAAATTGTCCTTTCAGGATAGCCGACGCGCCTACTCCTGAAGCTCGAATGATAGCTGTATTGCGCTGGTATATGTCAATGTTCTACGGCGGTAGGCGTAGCGGATTGGCTAAAAAACCATATAACCCCATACTTGGCGAAACGTTCACGTGCAAGTACAAGGTTTTAGACGGCGACTCTTCACAGCTGATTGTGAACGGAAGCCAACCATCCGCTGGCGTTTTACCGGAAGAGATAACTTTTGTTGGAGAGCAAGTTTCTCATCATCCACCAGGTAGATATTCAAAATTTTTTTCGGCGCTACTTCTAAGGTCTCCTTGTTTGTTTGCTCGCCAATCAGGCTAACGACCGATGGCGGGTAGTGTGTATCTTATTCAAAAATATTTTTAGCCATTAGCGCTTGTAACTAGTCAAATTTTATTGGCCCTCTCCGCTTAAGCACTATAAAATGCGTTTATTTAAGTGTCGGCGTTCTATGTGGAATATCCCAGCAAACAGTTGCAAGTTAACGGGCAAATATGGACAAAATCAAAGTTTCTCGGTTTGTCCATGGCGGTTCACAACGTAGGACAGACGTGCCTTTCGGTGCTCAAGCACAACGAGGAATATATTTTCGACTTTCCAAGCGGCTATGGGCGCTCAATTTTGACTACGCCGTGGGTAGAATTTGGCGGCAAATGTTCCATAAGATGCGACAAAACTGGCTATTCGGTGGACTTGGAATTTCAAACTAAAGTAATCTTCCTTTTTTTTTATTCGTCTACGTTGTTACAATGTATTTCAGCCATTTTACAATGGAAAAGTACATTGCGTAAAGGCGGATCTGTATCGCCCTTTCGAAAAAACTTCATTTGCAACTGTACGCGGCCACTGGAACGCTTGTATGACTATAAAAACATCAAATTCGGTTAGTAGTTGAATGCTTTCTATTATTAAATGCTAATTAGGGGCAATGTAATTTTTTAGGAAGAAGTTTTCCTTGACGTTCGCAGATTGGACCCAGCTAAGAAGATTTGCCAGCCAGTGCTTGAACAAAAGTCGAACGAATCGAGGCGGTTTGTGTCGCGACCATTTCTGCCAACACTTAGTAATTTGGCGATGTTTAGGTTATGGAGGCATGTAACCGTTGCGCTTAAAGAAAAGGATGTTCACAAGGCTACGAAGTGCAAATTTTGGCTGGAACAAAGGCAGCGTGATGCGGCAAAGATTCGAGCGCTGAAGAACATAAAGTGGCAACCTGTGCTATTCCAAGAATGTGGAGAAAATTGGATCTACCGATCGCCGTTGTCTAGACGCCTGTCCAATAATAACAACTTGTAATCTTCATCTTAAGAGCGAACGCCTTTTGAACTTTTTATTTTGACATGCTGTATGCGGGACTTGCTGCGTTTGATGTGGTGGTAGCTGTTCACGTCTTCTAAAAAGTTCAACCCTATGAAATCCGCTGGAATGAAGTAGAAATATTGTACGATTAGGCTGACTTGTATGCTTACGTGGTTGCAGTGCCGCAGTGTACTTTTACCGGGCATGTTTAACCGCGCCTCCTTAGGCGTCATATTTCCTTATAGGGGGCCGTATTTTGCGGATGCTCAGTTTTGCAGCAACTCTGCTGAAAACTCGAAACTGTATTCCAGCGACAGCGGCAAGGTTGGACTGTTACATGGCAAGTTTGGGGAAAGTGAAACGCAAAATATATCGACGCCTATATCCAGTGATGATGGTGCTTCCAGATGGTAGTGCTATAATGGTTCGCTTCAACGAACCGAGGCAGATTATCAAAGTAGATCTTTTCTTTTAAAAGCTTCACCTTAAGAAAACTAAAATTTACGCAGCTTCCCGTCGATCTATCCAGTCTTTCGGAAGCTGAAAGAAGGGAGAGGCTTGCGGCAAGACGTCCAACGAAAAAAGAAGCTGTTTCTGACATATCAACCAGTTACAGCCATAAGAACTATGCTTTTCTGTGGAAGAAAGAGTAGTGTACGTTAACGAGTACCCATGTAAGTAAACATGTCTTTTTACCTTGTTTTACATGGGGTATAGGCATGCGTTAAAGTATTAATGATTTATGAGCAAGCTCCGCAACACTGAGAGTTAAATCTGACATTTTTTCAAAAGAATATCCCATTGCACATTGGCTCGAATCCATTTCATGTTTAGCAGTTAACGTTCGTTTCAATGGCCGGCATTTTATAAGGGGTGTGTAGGTTTCAGAATTAAAAGTAAGACTGACCCCTTTTAAAACATGAAAGACAAGGAAGCGGGAGCATCAGATCATTCTTAGTCCGCCATGAGCGTGCCATCATTTAGTGTTCCCTATTTCTTAAATACTAAATGCACTAATCTTGATTTTGATTGTGAATAACATTTTCTCACTAAACATTCAGCCATTGTACATATGCAGTCCAAACGATGTACGGAATCCTGAACGGCAGAATTCTGGCCACCGAATGGTTCTGTTCCATTTTCTTCCTTGCTTTCTTTCCACTGCCATGCATTCCTAGGTTAGTTCTGCAATGTTAGAATACGAAGAGCATTTCTTTTGTGCTAATGCTGGTAGCTGACGCTTGTAAGAACAATTTCTAATTTCATAGCGATGCTCATGGCGGTATTTGCTTTCTTAAATCAAGTTTACCACGCATAGTTGCAAATTCGGTTGGGTAAAATTGAAAATAAAGTCTTTTGTGCAGCGCAAAGCTGAAGCTATTTCGGGGCGAATCCTGAGACTCAGAGGCGTATAAACGGCGTGGTCTGTAAATTCCTTTTTTGAAATTCTAAATAACTGGTCTTAAAGTTCTTTTGTATTTTGATGTACAAAAATCTTTGAGATTTTGGTCTTTCGGGATTTTGAACGTAACGCTGTCTAAGTATGAAAGCAGGAATGAACAAACCCCGCAGCTTTCAACAATAATCTTTTGCACCGTAAGTTTCTTGAAAATGAACAGCTTTTTGTTGAAATTTATAAAAGGTGCCCCAAAGTCACTCACTTACACATCATTCTTTCGATTGATCATGTTGACGCGTTGAGTGAAAGGAACTTCTATTTTTCCAGGTTGTGCATGTCTTTCTCAATAAGGAAAGGACCCAAGTTTCTTGAGCTCGCTAGATGAAGTAGTTTTTTCACCCTTGCGACTATATCATTTTGACATTCGCATTACGAAAGTTTACCATACCGTTCTTAAGTCAGTAAAGTAATGATTTTTTTTCTCTCCAATACGTGGACAGGATCAGTCGTATCTGGCTTTGTAAGTGACCCTGGATGTTTTTCGTCGAAACAGAAAAGATCGTGCCTAATTACTGGACTTTTGCTTTGGCAGACTTTTGAAATAAGCCTGAAAATTTGTTAAGACATGGAAGTCAATAAGCGCAGTAGTGTAGCGATGGTGGTGCTGGTTGACGTATGGTCAAGTTTGACGAATCAGATGACACGCTGCTAAGCTTGAAAGAGAAGCGTTGGCAAAAAGGTTTGCATTGAAGACAAAACTTTTCTTAACCAGTCCATAGTTATTCATAGAAAACTATTTTCTTATACGGTTAACCCGTTTTTCATTCGGTGTTAAAAGAACTGAACCAAAGCTTTAGTGTTCCTCCGTCACCCGCCCTCAGCGGTCAAATTTAAGGCGGAGAAGACTCTTTCTTTAATTCACCGCCCAGGGCTAACCGTATTAGAGTAAAATATTTTATTATAAAAGGTCCATGTTTTGAAAGTTGTAAGCTTTGTTTCTACTTACATACACATGAACATGTGAACATGTGTTGATATATATGATCGAAGTGATTTAATTTACTTTCACTTGCGCACTGTTTTCCTTTGAACTAATGTATTTATGATCTAGTCTTGTCTTAAGCTACCGATGGTGGATGATCAGCGAACGCCTTTTTTGGGCACGAAGACGAACTGTTCTCTGTCGACGAACTGCCTTTGCCTTTCGTCTGGCGGGCCAGCAGTTGAAGAGAAACGTCGAGTGCGAGTCCTTCTCTAAGGCAACCGACTTTAACGTCGCCTTCGAGCGGGAGTTGGTCTTCTTTGGAGCCTGTTCGACGATGCCTGAACTGCTTTGCATTTTCTGGGAGGTCGCCTACTTCGCCCTAAATTTTATGTGCGGCTACAAGTAGAAGGTCAGGGTCTATTGGTCGCGCTTCTATTTCTTGAACTACGTCTTCTTGATTTTCCAAGCGAAACAGAAGGTCACTTCAACCGTCGGAAGTTTGGCTGATGATTATTACAGGAGTGGCGCTGCGCGTAGCGCTCATGACAAGCTTAAGAGCATCGTGTTTACCGTAAGTTGTGGCGGCATATCCTTCCTCTTCTTGTGCAATCCGCTAAAAACTTTAAGAAGTTGCATGGTAGCAGGAAGGATGGGTCGCCACAACTGACGGTAAGCATGATTCTTCTGTTTCTCATGGAAGTTTAAGAAGTAGCAGGACCAACAGACCCTGACCTCTCATTCTTAGCCGTGCAAAAAATGTAGGGCGAAGAAGGAAACCTCCCAGAAAATGCAAAGCAGTTCAGGCATCGTCGAGCAGGCTCCAAAGAAGGCCAACTCCCGCTCGACGGCGACGTTAAAGTCGGTTGCCTTCGAGAAGGACTCGCACCCGACGTTTCTCTTCAACTGCTGGTCCGCCAGACGAAAGGCAAAGGCAGTTCGTCGACAGAGAACTGTTCGTCTTAGTGCCCAAAAAAGGCGTTCGCTGATCATCGATTATCCGTAGCATAAGATATCGACAGGTCAGCAATAGATCATAAATACATTGGCTCTAAAGAAAATAGCGCCGAAGTGAAGGGACATTAAATCGCTTCACTCTTGCTTTTCTTTCAGGGGTGTGCATACGGATAAATAATGTTAAGAACCGTAAATATGTGCAGACAGGATTTGTTTAAACCATGCGTCTCTGTAGCTTTAAGAAATGCGTTTTAAAGTCACTCGAACACATTGAATGCAGGTCGGGTATCGCTGCATTGGTCTGGCATAACTCCATAAGGTTAAGCAAATGTTTTGCTGAAGGTTAAAAAAAACGCGTCGGTCGATCTTGCGCTGTCATCGTCTTTTGATTGTTCAGGCAAACGAATTTCTAAAGTTCTTTCGCATTCAGTCACAACAAAAACATGCTTTATCGATGCCGCCATTCTTGCTTAGACATCCTTGACGTTAATAGTGTCAGTTTGCGGCCAAGTAACCTGAAGCAGGAGTTCAGCTATAAAGTTTTTCTACACGCAGCGGGAGCCACTATGCTCCATAGGTGTTTTGGTTTAAAGCGACGCGAATGCCCAGTACCCTTATGGAATTTTTATACGAAACAAAGTCAAAGCTTTTCGTGGAATCGCGAGCCGGGGCACGTCATACTCGTATGAACAGTCACCATGCGTTCAGGGTAATGCTAAGATGATTTAGGTTATTAATATTAAGCTGCCGTCTGTTATGAAGGCTTCTTAGTAACGTTACGAGAGTACTGATATAACTGTTGCAAAGAAACTATTGGACAAAAATTGCAACAAGCAACATATATGAAAGTGTTGACTGTCTGAAAACAAGATAAGCATTGAACATTTTTCAGAAGAAAAAGAAACAGCGAAAGCGAGAAGTAAAGTTTTTGTTATAGAAGAGCTCTCAAACGGTATTTGTAGCACCTTCGCTGACTGATATGAGAAAAGAAACTTTAGTATCCTGTCTGGGTCGGAAAGCCGGCTGCAGCTGTCGTCAAGCCATTTAAAAAGGCAAAATTGCTGAAAAGAGCCAATCGGCTTTGCCTGCTTATAGGTTCCAAAGTTTTCGTCTGCTGAGCTTCGATTTTGTGCCGTTTTTAGACTGAACATTTATTTTAAACGATTTTGACTAAATGGTAATTTCAACCTAAAAACTATACGGCGGCAACGCTACACGTTGAGCGCTTATAGCTAAAGCTTAAAAGCAAACTCCCTTTGTTTCGTACACATCTTATACACAGCATGAAAAAAAATTTCATAAAATGTTTTTAGACATATAACACTAATAATGTTCATCAGTTTGTAAGTTGGTTCTATGGGGGGCGAGGGCGCATTAAGCTATGTGATTTTTTGGACCATCTTCCAGAGTTCTACGTTCAGCTACGTACAAACCCCTTGGAAACTAGTTCACTCGTTTTGAAGAACTACATTTTTGTTGATCAAAATATTTTGACGCGTCACGTGAATTTCCACTTATGACGTCATACCAATGCTCAGAAATAATTTGAATTTCGGGATTGCAGGTAAGGGTTTTATACGGTAGCTCCTTAGCTTCTTTACCAAACAAAGTGAGAGGCAACGCGTTAAGGAACTAGCCCTCAAGGTATCATAGGGGAAGCAAGATATCTGTCAAGCTTAAGTAGCACCGTATTAAGAAATTTGATGAACATGCAGATGTTACACTTACTGCTAATTACATAATAGCATTGTATTATTAAGAGCATGGCGACACTGAAGGAAGCGCCTTCGTTGCTTTAACGTAAAACCAGTTCATAAACTATCCCCACAAAAGAGATTCCATTTGGCATACAAGGTAGAATACGAAGAATTTAAGTCGCGTAGAGGCTTCCATTCTTTCACCATGAAGTGAACCAGTCTTCCGGACAAGGCTTCACTTTCAGTAATCAGCCAACTCTGGCAATCTTGTGTCCATCATTCGTTTACCACATTTTTTTGCTGACAAGTTATAGCTGAATAGGCCAGTTTCATACGGTGTTCCCTGAGCGTACTTTACGAGATTGCTACAGCTAATGCGCAGCCGCTTTATTTTTGCGCCGTCTTAAGCTGACAGATACCGTCATCTATACGAATTTGAATCGTAGTTCTCATTTACGGAAAGCAGTTAGAAAAAAATTCACGTTTCTCTCTGCCTTATCGACTGTTGTTGCGATTTAGACGGCAGCTGAATGTTCAGTTCATAAAATGAGATAGAAAGCCGTTCCAGTCAACAACCGTACCGAACGGTGTTTCACCGACTAGATCTAGGTTTATCAACTGAGGCAGAGAATTTTCAGCAAGACCATGTTGAATCGGCGGCCAAGAAGGGGGTGGCATTATCCAACTACTATCTGATCGTCGCATATGGCTACGATCAGAGGCGAAGTTATGGTAATAGAATTCCGCTGGTATCAAGTGAAACAATCTACAAAACAAGGGCAAGTCGAATAGACAAACCAGCACCCTCAATGTATTAAAATAACCTTTTGTATTCCGACGATAGAGTGAACTCGTCGCGTAGAGCATACCGTACGTAATCGTCAAAAGAGCAAGGGAAGCTTAGGGTTGTGTCGAGATCCAACACCTGTACTTCTTGGCGCAAAATTTTGTCAACCAAAATAACGTGATAGTCCTAAAAAAATTTTCGCTTCGAACTCACTTGTAAGAGGGCGACAATAAAGCAAACCCAAACTGCGAGGCCTTCGCTGTTTGGGCGACCAGCTCGCTGCTTCCAAATGGGCACCTGCGACGTAGGGAAAATGACAAAATCCGACAAGCGCGTTTGCATTTGCTTTACGCTTTTGTAGGGATTTGAAATTACAACAACGAATAGCCCATCCGGCAGACAGCTGCAGCAACGATCGCGAATAGTCGTCACGAGAAGATGAACGTTTTCTTCGCTGAAAGTATCAAGTAAATGATGAATCGTGAAAGCTGTGCACAACAGTTACCAATATCCGGGACAATAGGCGCAGTCGGATCGCCTTGGAACGGCTATCCTTTTGGGTGAAGAGGTCACGTCGTTCATTCAACCTGTATAAATACGTGCCAGCTAAATATGAACATTACCCATTGCAGCATAGGGGGTAAAGAAAGACTGCTATCAGTTCAACGTTTTTACTAGGCTGCCTAAGAACTAAATACGTTGCTCCTCAGTTGAACGTTAGGGAAGATAATCCTCGAGACTGGAGCAAATCTATAGCTGGAAACTGACATGAACGACACCACAAAGCAACTGGATGTGAATCAATTAAGACGACAAGCTCGTTCCATATTTTTCCAAAAGACAAGTGTTCTCTAGATCTATTCGAGAAACCATTTGACGAACATTGTATCAATGGAATAGATACAATACATAGGCAAATAAAGGGAGGAGGAGGAAGGATGTTGAGACAGAGAGAGTACTGTCATACAAAAACGACAATAGCAAAGCTATTCTTTTTTCTCACCAAATCTTCAAACATACAGACTTGGCTGGGAAAAGGAATAAAGAGGGAGAGGTGATGAAAAATGATGTCTACAAGGATAATCTCTTATAGACGAAAGCGGAGGGCGAGCAAAGACAGTGGAATCCACTACGTCTCAAGAGAGGTTAAGCTGCTTTGCGATAGCGGCAACCAGTGCGGCACCTTTTCCGCTGCCATCACCAGCCTGTACAAGGGTGAACTGAAAAAGAAGGGCGATGTCAATGCTTAACATTGAGTCGGCAGGCGTTTCGTGACACTTGCCTCAACGCTTGGATCTACCAATTCGCGAACCTTGTCCTTTACCCATGAGTGAAAGAACGGGTGGAACCGGTAGGTCGAACCGTCAATGCCTACGATCACCTTTTTCTCGCTTATGCGATTTAACACGCAGGCAATAGCTGAAATAAGTCTATAATTAAAACTCACCTTTTAACCAAAATTCACGGCACCGACCGCACTATGCAAAATAGATAAATGTGGTCATGCATCAGCATTTTTGAACTACACCACGTCTTTGGCTTCCTAAGAATGTCACGCCATAAATCTAAGGCAAGATCAGCGGCGCTAGTAAGCGCGGTAAGTTTAAAGTTTCAATAAAATAAATACCGAACCAGCACGCCACATACTGATGCAGGGATTTATTAGGCAAACGCTGTGCTAATAACTGAAACGTTCAGTAGACGCCCACGCATGTCTTCACTGTTCAATCGGAACTTACCTTGTTTTCATAATTGGAAATAGGTGAAGTTCAAAGGTTAGACGACTGGACTGCCTTTCAAGATCTTCGAAAAGATGCAAAAGTGATCAACAGCGGCAACCTAACGCCAGTCGTCGTAAAAAGTTAATGCCTTGCCAACGCACCACGTGCGTCACGCACGCAGCAAGGGAGGAATATGCCTCCTCCACCAATACACTTAACAAAAAGGAAGTTGCTTTTACAACTTTTCTTCTACGTAGAGAAGTTATCTATCGTTTGAAAATTGTGCGCACTTAAAGCAAACGTCGTCCAGGCGACACCAGACGTAGAGGAAGAGACAGAGAGAGGCGCTGCGTAGCTTTAGGAAGCGTGCCAATAATGGGGCTACAACGTGTTGACCAGCTATTTCAACGCAGTCATCTCTCTTTTTAGGATTGAAATTGACTATTGATTAAACGAGATTGGGGAAGCAGTCTACTGCTGGTTTGGTGGTTGCAGTGCCACTGCAGCGCAAGAAGTTTCCTCCATGCAAACACAAAGACGTACTTGCACACTTGCACGACAATCAATAAAGCGCAATTACCTGCGGCGCACAAGTTGGCTGAACGTCTGGAAACGGTCATGCAAACTTCGCGCAAAACTAGCAAGTCGCTGTAGCCGTACGAATCCACGCCAAGTTCGTCCAGGATTTGCCTCGTTTGATATAGGTGTCCACCTTCGTCGCTGCCAGCCGATAAGCATTAACGCCCGAAGGTATTATAAGGTATATAGTACTACTTTACCATAGAATTTCTGAGATGTATTTGGTGGGGAAGGTACCTGACGTGAACAGCAATTCAGAGCCAACCCCTTTGAACAGGATATTCCCTTTCACAAGTTTCTCCACTACGAGGCGTACCAACTCTCCCATGTACATGCCAGCAACCATTTTGTCGAAACTGCAGGTAGAAAGAAAGGCAAAAATACACAAAATGAGTTCATTTACACCGGAACGTACCATTGAACACCGGGATGGACGGACCTAGCGTCCACTATTCTATCATACTGGGTTTTAATGAACTCGGCTTCACCGCGATCACCAAATCCACCCCATTCAGTATCCACTATCATCTACAAAACAATTAATGACATAACAATATAGAAGACAAAAGAAAATGCTATGAGCACCAGCCGACCTTTTCGTAGTCATACTGAACGCCTTTCAGCTTAACGATTTTTTTGAAATCTTCCAGGTAGGAAGCATTCGTCCCGGTTGCTATAATATAAGCCAATCCATTTTGTGGAAAGTAACAGGGGACTTAGAAAGTTACCGACAATAACGCCGAGAGCACACTGGCCCATTTCATGAGCCGTCGCGACCTGCGTACCGACAGTGTCGTTCATCAGCGCAGCAACTCGCACTTTGAGTTTCTGTAAAAACAATAGGTGACGTAGATGATTCCGCCAACAGCTAATGGACCTTCTTGTCTATAGCTTTCTGCAGTATTTTGACCACGTCGTTTCCTTCCACACCGGAAGCGTTGAAACCCTTTGTCCAACGCAGCAGGATGGCACCGCGTAGACTTTTTTGATCGCAAGGATAGCTGAACGTGAATCCAAGGTCCATTTGCGTGTCGAGAAGCCCCTTCTCCTCCAGGAAGTTCGCCATACAAGTAGCAATAAAGTCGAACAGCTACAAAAGAAAAGCGGGCAGTTTTAACGAATTTCAAACTGACGCAGCAAAAATGAGTTCATCGCCCACCTCTTCGCCAGTACCGGTCATGGCCGACTGGGGCATCCGAAAATTTCTGCTTTCAGCGCGACTTTCCTGCCCCGGAGTTATCTCCATCATGAGGACGCGCAAGTTCGTACCACCTAGGTCGATAGCGAGGTATTTTCCGGACTCTGAGAAGAAACATGCCAATAAAAGCACTGCGCATAACCTGTGGTCACTAGGGGAAGCGAAATTCCACTTTAAAAAGAATGCTATTCGGAGGCGGCGTATCAAAAACGCTAAGATCCAACAGTGACAAGAATCCAGTCTGTCAAATCACAGCGATAAGTCCCAAATAAAATGATTCAAACAAATTGACAATGGTTTGAAAGTTGGATATAGAATAAATTAACTATCAATGGGGACGACCTGGAGCTCCAGTAACTCCGAAAAAATTGAAAATGTGAAACAGACGTGGTTAAAGGGCATTAAGTTGACCAACCTGAACCATCGGGAAGCCTAGGCACAAAGGAAGGCAGCATGGCTACGGTTGAGTCCTTCAAGCCTCCGGCAAGGCCACTGTTCATTTGCTTGTCCAAAACGTACATCATTCGACGTAGCGACTCATTGTCCAAAATGAACTCGGAAAGAACGGATTCGAGCTGAAACATAGAATCCACGTTCTCCATGCGGCAAGCAGCTTTTCGAAAAAGAGGAAATCTTCAATTGATTGCCGCGGCTACATTAGGTCGACGACCAACCGAGCCGTTGTTAGGCTGTGGAAATTTATAGATTTTTTCACTTTAACGAAGCCCGTTGCTTTCAGCTCGCATTCGGAAGAATGGAAGAGACAAGCGCGCGCAAATTCGGCCAGTCGTGACTGGCAACTTGTACTAACAGTGTTTAACAGGAGGGGCCAACTAAGGTACGATTTTCAGAGCTGTCACCGGCGCCTGCGAAATGACCGAAAGTTTCGCAAACCCCTTCGTTAGTACAACATTTTTTCCGACAATAGAAAATGTTGTCTACGAAGAAAAGTAGCGCGAAATACTTATACTCGCATTACTATGGATGCAGTTCTCATATAACGCGAGTTCGGTAGTGTGCAATTTTTCTTACGGAAAATTGTGGACGATATGCCAACACGTGAAAAGCATTTAGGGACCTTCAAGATGTACGAAACGTTACAAATGCTCAGCGCGAAAGTTTATGCCTGCTGAAAAGCTGCAACAACTTGATGCTGATGGAGAAATCGAAGCATGCGCATGACAGCTCAAAGCGCAATAGCCCGTCGGGAGATCTAAGCACAATGCTGATGCCTAGCAATGGTGAAAATCGTAGGACATCAGTTACAATAGCTTGAAGTCAACGACTATGATTCGGGAAGCGTAGTAGGATAGCTACAAGAAGCAGCCACGCAAGTATCTTCTTTACAAAAGCGAGAAACTATAGTAGCAAAGATCTTTTGGGCAGGAAAAATGATAAGGCGTAAGAACTTCTTAATTTGCATACTTTAGTTCAATGACAACGGAGTAAAAACAGCTCCGAAATAGAAGGAATATAATGGTTTGTAAAAGAGCATTCATATTTTATTTACGCTATTGACGCTTTTGTCCAAAAAACGTCAACAGCGTAAATAAAGCGTGTACGAATGAATATTTCATTACGTATAATTTTTCTGTCATAATTTGTCGATAAGAAGCTTTTCAGGCGACTATGTCGTGAACTCCCAATTTCTTGCCTTCATCTCGTTTCGTATAACTCGAGGTCTCCTCAAAACGCATCTGTCCCGTTACGCGGGTGCTGACAGTAGGTAGGATCTATTTTCCTAATGCGCACAGGTTGCTCGTTGCTATTCGCGGCGATGACTTCTAAGATCTTCCACAGATTGTAGCGAACCGAACGTATGACGTGTTTACCTATTCGTGTGCAACTACGGGATAGTCGAATTTGTACATATGACGCAGGATGACGTTCACAGTAATGACTAATAGCAATAATACTAAACCCTTTGTTGGAATGATAAAACAAAATAATTACAATAGCATTCTGGCGTTACGAACTTCTCCTTTCCAAGAATGGGCAACGAATCACAGGACAGAGCGTGATTGAATCCTGCTATTCAATACCTCTCGCAATTTATTATTTATTTATTTTTGGAATTTTCTGTTTAACACATTTGCAGCCAGCGAGCGACCGCGAATGAGGTGAATAGTCTATTCCCTATTAATAAGTCTTCGAGATCAACAGCATTTGCCTATCTCAGTCGGATGGTTCACAGCAAAATGAGCCTTTCAAGTCAGCTGACACCTTCGATTGATCAAAGAAAGCCAGATATTAATTTGGTGAGGTCAAACCCATTGGGAAATTGAACGCATCAGTGATAATGAAGTCAGTTCGTAAAGAAGTTCAATTAGGTCACAGGTAGCGGTACAATGCGGCCTTCATCCCGAATTTTATATCTTATTACTATCGATTTTTAATAACACTAATCAATGTTAGATTGAAAAGTGTGCTTAGGCAGCTGATTAATGCTCATCAATAATGATAAATGAGGCTGGCCGAAAGTAATATTTACAGCTAGTTGACATGAGCTCGTCAAAAATGTTTATACGCTTCTCTCCGTAACAATATGACCATATGTTACAGACGCTGTAAAACAACGATTTAAAGATAGGCAGAAATTCCTTAATTTGCATATTCGTGGTGCGAGAAAATTTTTCGCCACCAAGTTAACGCCTTTGCGTAACGCAAAAATGCTTATCGTGCTTGATCTTTCTACGAGTTTGTATGTGGACCGCTTCCTAGACAGTGGCAAATCTCGGAATGCCAAAATGAACGATGGAGTCATCACTCTTATTTATGCGCAAAATCCATTTGAATAACAGTTGACAGCCGAGCGCAGATTTTATAAAAAATCAATAATCCGTCCGAAGGCGCAAGGCACGAATTTTTAAAATTTTCCTTGGAACGAACGAACCTAAACGAACACCCTATCCGTCGAACTCTCAAAAAACACTGTCCCTATAGTTGACGCTCGCTACTTTTCAAATAAAGGCAGACCAAACCCTAAAAGCAGCAACAGCCAACGTTGGTCGGAAAGCAGTATGTAATCCCGACGTTGATGGAAGTTGAATAGTGCTTAGATTATTCTCAATTACAAAGAGTTAGTATTTCAACTGCGATTACTCTTTCGTGGTTAGAATCCATCCGAAGAAATGTAGCTACTTTTCAAAGCTGAAACCGCGACCACGAAAGCTTAAAAGCGTAAACTGGGTATTGTGGGAGCCATCAACTCTAGTTAATTCTTATTTTAAAAAAATAAACATAGTTCTCCTCTTGGCTACGTGCGAGAAGTTTTGATTTTGTTTGACAAGGGAACAGGTAGCAGACAGGTCGATAAGACAATTTTTTGCGATTAAGCAAGCGACACACCGCGGCAGGAATGCGGGAAAAAAAGCTCCAGCAGACATCGCGGAATATTGAAATTTTTCTAGGTGAGAAAACTGTGCATTGAGAAAACCGTTTGAATGCAAAAGGGACTGAGCGAGTATTCACTGCAGTCAACAAGGTAACGTGTCAACACTTTAACCATTGAAGACTGCATTTTCTGGATGAACGTTGCTCAGCTTCTCGATACGTTCTAGTTACCTCAAGGGAAGAGATGTAAACAGTTTTATAGAAGTTTGGTCCGCCAAAGCTACTTTGATGTGATTGTTAAAGGTGCGCACGCGTAGGAGCTGAATATATTTAACTGTCCAATAGAAAAAAGAGTTACTGTTTTTTTCGAAAGCAGTCCATTAGCACGCAACGGTACGTTAGCTGTTGAACGTGAAAATACAACGGGGACACCCAAGTTGTAGCCAAATTAGAAATACGACAACGACGACAAGTATTTTCAACGCTGTCATTTGCGATGAAGTTTCAGCCTTTGAACAGCTGGCTACATTCCTCTGAGGAAGTCATTTTTCCAATGACGATTCCAAACTAGAAACCGCCCCGGCGCGAAGTGAAGAGCAGTGCACTATTTTTGCAGGACGAAGTTTTCGATTCCGCCTTGACCAGTGACTGCCCATGCCGGCTCTGAGCGCTAACGTGTCGTTGCTGCTAAGGGTCCACTCGGTCAATAATAATTCATCTTCGTTGCTACTCACTGGACCGGTCTGCGCGCAGATGACAAAAAAGTCACCATAATGTTTTCCAGTTTATAGCTGGAAGGCGCAATCCCGTTTGGAAGCAACAAATGGTGTACATTGCGGAAGGAGGACATATCAATGGAAGACGACTGCGTGCAGACATGATGAGAACTAGTTATTACTGGCTATTCAAAGCAAGAACTATGGTCAAAATTGGGTAAACATTCGGGTAGGCGTACTTCGCTTGCTCAACCGTTTCCGTAGCACCTTATATCTAACTTCATTAACCGTAATTAGACAAAAGCGTCTCGTTGATCCTTGGGAAACAACAAGATGTATTATAAAAGCTAGGTAAGTAACGAAAATTGTAAGTTATAAACCCAGTTGATAAGTGTTGGCAAGTTCTTTCCTCCTTGAAACTTAATAAGTACGCTGACGTGATCGTATTAAGTTTCCTGAGCAATCTCGTTGCCTGTAAATGGCCGTAGCTTGCTGCTTTTTATTAAAAGTAATAAATCCGCCGAATGTGCTACCCTTATTCGTGCGGGCAAAAAGCAGCTTAGCAGTTACGCCATCAATATCCATTTCGACTGAGTCGAAGGGACGGGCAACTAAGTTCATTTACTTTTCTTTCGACCAAACTTGGCTAACTATACGATCGTCGAGAAGCGAGTCAAAGCGAAACGAAGGAATCAGACAAACTCGTAAGCACTTGCAGACATGCTTGCGTAAATGGCTAAGACCTTTTTCGGAAGATGTTTCTCGTCAGTGGTAAACGTTTGCCACGTGGCGGCAAAGAAAAGGAAGCCATTCCCCCGGAGACGACAAAATGTCGTCGCATCAAATCGCGTTTGCCTGCCTTACGTAAACACAAGTTACACGTCAGCAAAAATTCCAGGCTGCTCCAAGCGGCTCTCCGCAGACTACTTTCCGCCCCGGTATATCGACTGAGAAACATCGATTTCTGCTTAAGCGAAGTGATAGAAGCTTAGGCGATTCCCCTCTTTCAACGGTCCCCTTGTGAGTGAACCATCACTACGATGAGGACTACTTTTTCGGAGCGCCGAACGAAATGTTTCCAAACGTGCGCATACTGCAAAAGGGCTAAGGTGATCAAATTCTCACTAGCGGAAAAATTGGTGGAAAAAGAATGACTCCAACTAAGGCGTCGTAATGGCCATTCGGCAAGCCCAAAGCGTGATCTCCGCTACTTGCAAAGTTTTTCAGCTAAGTTGGAACGAAAACAGCTACGTCACGGGTTGTTAAGAGTATAGCTTGACTTTTCGCACGCGGGATAACGTGCTTCAACGAAGGAAACGGCGCCATGACGTATGCAGTCGCGTCAAGCGCGCGCCCGCGCAGGACGGCAAACTAAAGAATGTGTACTCACGGAGAATTCTTCCTTTTTGCCTTTCAAAGTGTCTGCAATGAATTGAATGGCGGCGAGCATTGTGGCAACGATATGGTGAGACGAAAAGAACGGCGAAAACGTGGAGCAGCCAACCGGTGACCTCGATATTGTTGTCGTAGGAAAAGGGATCAAAATGGCGAGTAAACGACCTGCATGTTGTCCAGAGAACAGTAGCAGCGTGGGCTATAAAAGCGATTCGCATAAATTATAATAAGGCACATGGCAACGGCGAAAAACGGCCGGTTTCCAAAACAAGCGCCAAATGCCGGATTAAGTTAAAAAGCGGCCTGTTCACGTGACGTGACAACGATGGCTTTTCACCTTAGGATGACGACGCGGAAATGAGTGATGGAAAAAAGTCTCACTAAGGGAAAAACGGCCTTGCGAAGAGCCAATGAAAGCAAACTGCAACCATAAGAGGCAAAGGAATTGACCGTTGACAACTTGGCTCGCCGATCAATTTGTGCTTTCTAGCCAACGTTCTGTGAGACCAATGGTTGGAGACGAAGCAAGCAGCCGAGTGAACGTCAACGAAAACTGCGGCATCTGAAACGGCAGCAACTTCTGCCAAGAAGAAACAGCCGTTCGAACATTTCAACACAGCGTAAAGCGCGCCAACTGGCACGCCTGCGAAATCTGAGCACCTTCCCTTGCCGTTTGAGCACCCATCTCATACACCGCCCTGCGGACGTAGTGCGGCGGCATCGATACTTTTCAAACGAAACTGGTGAAACCGGCGACAGTGACACTATACTATTTTTGCATGTGAATAAATAAAACGGGCGGCCCACAGACGACGACACGTCTCAGCGAAGCCAGTGGGGGATGAGGGCGCCCAGAGCGCGCTCAATCAAACAGAGTTGACTTCTAAGGAAAACATGTATGGTCAGATAATCGGCTACGCAGCAGAGGATGATCAACATGTCCCTTCTCGCGATCAATGAACAGAGGAGCAGTAGCAGTCAGACGACTGAATGATAAGATCAACAAACGACGTCGGAAAGCAGCCTTACGCTCCATTGAATATTTCCTAGTATGACCTCGCTGTATTATCCGTAAAGGTCACTGAACGAATTGCAAATAAATTGAATGGCCAAAGCGCAGGTAGGAGCGCTTTAATGGCCGTATAGAGCGGTAGAGATGACTGGCAACGAAGAAAATGCAAGTAGAGGAAAAAAGTGCGGCAACAAGTAGGCGGCAATGAGTGATTGTCGAGTTGTCGGGCTTTTTCCTTCTTGGTCATACTTACCTGACCCTTCCGATGCTACATTTCATTTTTGAAAGAGCAGTAAATCATTTGGTTTGGTGCTCGTTCGGCTGAGGCTAAGTTTGCCTCTAACGCTTGCAGCACACTTAGCAGTGGAACTGGGCGACGAGGAGATCGGCTGCCAATGTTATCATTTGGGAAAAGATGAGCTCACTCACTAATGGAACACTTGATCGGTTCGAGCTTATTCATAGTGGAAATTTTCCTTTCGCTCCACTGACGAGGCGAGTCCGCATTTTGAGTCAGACGTGACAGTAGTAGGCAGTTGAACTTCTTGCAGCCGAACATTTTGCAGCTACGCGTTTCATTTGAAGACACCAAAAGACTCAATGCCCTTCCAGTGGTGGCAACGCAATCAAAAATTAAACACGAAAAAGTAAACCTGTTTGGCAAACGCTTCGTCGGCTCGACGGAATTGATAGCGACGTTGACGTCGCTGCTTGGCGTAAAGCGAGCGAAGAGACTTTGGGGGCCCAAAAAGCATCAATGGTCTTTTGAGAAAAGAAACAGTAAGCTAACGTGCGGTCGACTGGTACGACCACGAAGTAGTCACTTTTGCCAAGCCAAGATAACAAGACCACCTATACAAGCATTAAGCTTTACCTGAACACCTGGAAATGGCCAGTGACTCAAAGACTACGGAGACGCGTAGATTTTTAAAACTGTCTACCTGCAAGTCACTAAAGTATATTGCTACGTGCCACCGGGGAAAACCATTTGAACAAGTACGGAAATGGGGAAGTCGTACGTCTTAGCCTGTATGACAACTCTTTGTTATCCAGATGAGTCGTAAGGCGCTAATGGATGAGGAATAGATCAACGCCCATCATAGGTATAGCGTGAAAAACCTCAGTGCGAAGTCGGCGCACCGCCGCTCGCGACGGAAAGCAGTGAAAGACCTGCTTTACAATTTTGCGTACTCGTACTCGTTTTACTCTACGCGCATCGATCATTCTTGAAAGCAGTTCCAATTACGGGCCGTAAGTGAAATAGGCGATTGACCGCTGTTTTACGCCCCCATTGAGACGTTTACTTTAGCGTAGTGAAGATAAGATGCGTGCAGCAGGTATCCTAAGCGAAGAAATCATTGCGTCGCGCGTAAAGCAACAGTGAAAGCAACTCGCCGTCTTTTCACGGGTGTCTTATTTGCATACAAGTTATTTATTAACATAGACCTCAAGATGTTCGACATAACGTTCGTGCGCCTAAAGCTTTGGGCAACTATAGGAAAAGGAGAACGCTGACTCGCGCGCCTAAAGAAATGTTCGCCTACATGTCTGCTCTTTGGAAACGTAGACATTTCGATTATGGCAAAGCGCCTTAAACACCGTTGCAAGAATTAAAATTAGAATTTCAACAGGACGGTCATGCGAAACGGGGGAATCGCATGTACTCGAAAGACAACGAGCTCTCGTTTTTTCCTTCTCTCTTTAAATTAATTGACAAACCGGTCCGCAAGAAAGTCAGCAAAATTTTTGAAGAAGTCATATATCATCGGTTGAAACATTTTCCAGCGGAAGGCAGACTTATAGTCTGTTTGCCGTGGGCATCCGGGAAAAGACAGAATTTTCCAGCGCGTTTTGTTGGTCATTTTTTCCTTGGAAAATGTCTCCCCATTTCCACACCGTTTTTCGAGAACGAAGTTGCAGCGACCGGAAGAATGAATGCTCGCCAAAATTGGAAGTAAGCGACCAGGCTAGCAAAGCAGCTGTTGCTCCGCTAAACTGTTATGAAAATCCAGTTCGAAATTTGAATTTCCGCATAAACATGCAAATCATTTGTACTGTAGACCGTTTAAATTGGGTAAATTGCAATTAAAAGCGTCAGGTTTTTGTTAAGCAGTGGTAATGAGAAAAAATACGGATAATAGAAAGGTTGAAACGGACTTGCTGTCCTTGTCACTGCGCGGGCTGCGTAGGCACAAGTTTGGACAGTCGCTTAAGCAAAGAAACGAACTATTTAGCTAACATTTTCTGCACATTGCCATACGAGTTTTCGGATCCGTAGCATTTGAACCACTTACTTTCCGGCAGAAGCGTTTTGGCAGGACGTAACTGATTCGCGTCACTTCTCTTAAAAGCAAAAATTTTATACAAAAACCATCTTACGAGTAAGATAACTTTACACCTCTGAGTTTAGGGTTTACGGTGATTATTATAAGTTTTACTGGATTTTTACTAATTCTGCGTGGTAAATGCTTTTCCTCGATTTGTTATACCGTGGTGCCTTACTGCAGCATGCTTCAAGAAATCAATAAGGCAGCCTGACGCAAATTGCTTTAATTGCAGGTCCATATGTTTAAGTAACCAGTGAGGAATCTTATTTGCTTCCAGATCTCGCTAAAAATGTTGCTTGCGGCAAAACACGTAGGCGTCAAACCGTTTGCGTTACTTTTTGTCTCGCCTGACGTCGCGCAGCCGCAGATTCTTGTCAGAAATTCGGTGGGCTGCTTAATGTTGCTTTTATACTCTGATAGTTTAGCTGCAGATTAAGCAAAGCATGCAAATAGTAATTATTACTCATTACAGACGACTTGTTCATGACTGACAGCAGTTAAACTTGATTATTCAAAAAACCAACAATTTGGCTACGCATGATAGCTAAATTATTAGAGTAAAGTGTGGTGCTTATGCATTTTTATTTTAAAAACATTTTTGACGCAAACACAACGCTATCTGCTTCAGACGATTTAGCTTTAAGTGATTTAAAAATAGATTTGTGCAAGAGCTGTCAGCCATGCTTAAAAAACTCATTCTGCAGTTGCTGATGCAAAGCCCTTCATAGTATAGAAATGCGAATTGATTAATGAGCCTGCGTGCATTCGCGTTAGCGGATTTACCTTTTGCTTAACCATAATCAATCGGACTGCTTTAGTGACCGAAAACGTTTGGCCTAAAGAGATGCTGTTCTGTCTAACCTAAGAGCCTCAGCACTCTTGCGAACGACGAAGCAATCCCGGAGTTCAATCAAAGTATTTGCCGACACCGCATAGCGAAAAGTCTATTATAATATGCTGCCTTATTATGGTCAGGGAACATATTTTACGCGCTAACAAACATGCGAATCAGCAATTTGCCACATTTCAACATTTAGTTGGTCATTTCCTTTGAGCAGTACTTGCTTTTCAGTTAAACGGGAACTGTACCTGAGAATCGTAAAATGGAAATAGCGATTGATCTTTGCAGCTACCGCGTGATCACCACTTGTTTTTTTGTTTCGGGAGTGTACAAAACTTCCGTTGGAGATTACCCACAGTGGCTTTTTCGACTGCGGCTACAGGTCCTTGCAAAATGTGATTACGTCTGCTTGAGAGGGCGGTTCTTTTCAGGCTTAACGTCTTGTCGAATTGTGAAAGTTCGTTTTGCCAGCGAACTTTGGCCAGAATAAGTCGTCATGGGTAACAAACGTGGCTACATACAAAACCCAAAGTTGGAGTCAACGGAACCGTTGGCAAAAAAGAGTTGTACAAAGATGGATCAACCGTTGTCTGTAGGAATGAGCGGAGTTTTCTTTACCACTACTACCGGCAAGAAAGCTAGCCAGTGCGCTGAAGAAGCGATTTTGCTCGTTAAAGAATATCTGGTCAATCGTATGGAACCTTCAAAAAGTACGCTATTTGAAAAGACCGACGCGGCGCAAACCAGCGAATCGATGAAACGTTGCGTTGAAGAATTGAGCAGAGAGCATACGAATGAGCAGCAGTTGTTCTGCGTCACTACTGGAGTAAAGAATACTCTGTTCATCGTCATTCGCAATGCAGATCCGGTGGATTTGGTTATGCGTATTCTGAACGATGTAAAAGCCGGCGGTCGAAAGCCTTCACATCTTTTGCAGCGCCTGCTGCCGTGTCAGATATCCTGCGCTGCAGCAGTCAAGCATATTGCCAAAGCTATTGGCGAATTGTTGAAATCCAAATTCACGCAGGAACTTGTTGAGCAGAAGCCGTCCTTTGCCGTAGTGTTCCAGCATCGAAACAACGCTAGCATAAGTAGTCAAGAAATCTACGACGTCGTTGTTACCGAGATTAGGACATTATCCCCTGAGTCAAAGGTATGCCTGCGTTCACCAAAGCTGTACATTCTTGTAAACATTGTCAAAACTGTATGCTGCCTCAGTGTTCTAGAAAGCTACAACGAACTTAAGCAATTCAACTGGGTTAACATTTGACTGTACAGCGATTTTCCGGGAAGACAGCAAATAAAATATATTGTCATGTTAGTGAACCGCCTTTCATAGTACGTTCGAGTTTTCATAGGAGATGTGTCTGTAAATAATATTTGTCGTTCGGAAGCCGTTCTTGTCTCCACTTGTAAAATCTGGTCTCATTGTATCCAAAGAGGGCTTTCCTCTCTTGACTAACAAATTCTTTGTTTCACTACGTGTATACTGCTATCACTACATGCCTTTGATAGCCCCTTACCAGTATGCGATGTAATCAGTGAGAAAAGCTGCGAACATCGAAGTCTCATTTGAACACCAGAAACTTAACTACCATAATAAAGAAAAATGGTTCTCTAAGTGAATGGCGCGACTTTGTGAGCTAATGGCTACATTCGACCCTGAGTGTACGAGTCGAAATGGTCTTCTTGACATGCCGTTCCTGAACCGCAATCTGTGCCTCCTACGTACAAGAAACATACAACACCATATTCTGCTTGCTAGGAATATATAGTATACGTCAAATATAACTATTAATATTTAGAAGAGCGTGAACAAACAGATAGTATTCTTACTACTGAATTGTGGTTGGGCCACTGCAATGTAAAAAAGGGTAATGCGTTACTTTGTAATATTCCATGCCGCTCCCGCTTGGCCTTAGGCATCAAATTCGTTAGAAACCCCACACCATTTGTTCTTCTCGTTCTTCTGCCATTTACTGATGACAAACGGTAGGGACAGAAGATCACCGTCTGTCTTCGAGTTAACCCTGTTAAAACGTAGAAGTTAGCTGTCTGTGTAATTTTAGATTTTAATTTCTTTTTACTGAAGCAGCCCATTCAATGATTGTTTAAGTTAACGAAGCCAGCTTTTGTGACCAGCCGCATTCCAGTTTAGCGTTTTCATTTTCTTTATTTTCATATCAGCGCGGGGAATTTCAAACGGTGCTGCTTTCGTTGATAGGTCACTCCGCGAAAGTGCTTTAAAAAAAGTAGTCATAGTCAAGTCTCGTTTCACTGTTTTTTAAAATGTTTGTTGCGGCTGTACGGTACGCTCTCTAGCCGAACATATCAATGAAAAGAAAAAGTGCGCGTTACTTTCATTAAAAAAATCAGAAACGATTGTAGCTTTGGATAAGCTGTTTCTTCTCCGGAAATATAGGCTCTGTAAACTAGAACAGCGAAAACGGTAAAGGCTTTTCTAAAACCAATTCATGGGAACTTCGGGTGCAACATTTTGAAAAGAATTTTGAAACGAACATATTTAGCAATCTTTTCATGTATGCTTTGTCTAGAACAGCTTAACTGGTCAGTCAGCGCCTTTATCTCCGCGAAGCGTTGGACTTCAGTATGACATTGAATACGGTGCCAAGTTTTTCAAGGTAAGTTTGAATTGATTTGGTTATTTTTAAAAACTATATGGTATTTCATTTTTTTCGTAGAAGCGATCCGTTATATACGGCATTTCTTATCGATGTTAAGGCAACGTTAAAGGATAGAGCTTCCGGGACTACATGCGTCTGTTTGTTCACCGTCTAAGGAACTATTCATGAACGTAGGCGTTCCTTTCGGCCGGCCAAGACAGGCTCATAAACGAGTAATTGCACTAGTGCAATTATTTGCTTGTGGCACTATTTTTACCAGTCATAGGGAACGCGTGCGCTCTCAAATAGCTGATTTGACAGTGATGAAGATGACACAGATGATCCTGGAAGCTGTGTCTTATAAAGTTGCCTTAATACCAGCAAAAATATTCATTACAGTGAGTCACGGTTTGCCTGCTTTATTCGAAGTAACCAAAGGAATAGCAAATCGAGAGTTTTGGGACCTTCGCGGTAGGTCGAAATAAGTGTTAGCCAAAATGGCTTTTTAAATAGCATGTCTGAAATCATGGCTTAAAGTTAGTCCAATTTTTAAAGTTATTCCCCTTCCCTTTTTCAAGTTCTAGTTTTGCTTATAGTTGTGCTTGTTTTTCTCATTTTCATTTTCCAAGTCTTTTATACTGTGGCGTTTTGTTGCTCGTCTTTTCTTGTCCTTTTGTTCTGCTTTTATTTCTTTTTTTAGATCTCTCTCTTGCGTGTTTAAATGTATTGTCTTCTTTTTTCTCTTCTTTGCAACAGGTTATTTCCTTTTGCGTTTTTCTTCCATTTCTCTTTTTTCCTTTCCTTCTTCTTGAAAGCAGTTGTGGAACATAACTTTCTTTTTCTTTGATTTTTTCAAGTTCCGTAATCTAAAGTAAACCGATCTGTTTTGACAGATGTTTGCCCCTCACTTCAACTGATTTCCAACTCGTCAAAATATTAACAGGGCTACTAAATCAATTAGTTAACCGCGCAGTTTCACAATGTGAAACAAAACTTTTCTCGTCTGAACTAGTACACATAGAAAGAGCATTATTTAACAGCGGCTATACAGTACGTCAGATCCAGGCCACCATAAGATGCAGCCTAATCTAACCGACCGTTTCACACTCTTAGACTGCGGATCCCACAATCCTCATATTAAGTAAACTTTTGAAACAAACATGGCAGTCTAATGAGCTGTCAAGGCGTTGGAGTTAAAGACAAATTTTTGGGTTATATGCCCTCACCGTAACAATGCTCTCCGCTGCTTGAAAGTTCTCTTAAAGCTAGAGGAAAGCATCTGTGATATAGCAGCTGAGAACTGCCTTGAGGATTAGGATCCCTTTTAGGCAGTTGCAAAAAAAGTTAGTGCTTGGCGTAAGTGAAGAAATGGAATTGATAGTAGATAACATCGGAGCAAAAAAAAGAAACGAAAAAGTCGAATTGCTTTGACATCTGAGTTTTCCATTATCCGGAATATTGCCACATAGCTTGGCTTGAATGATCGACCGCTTCACGCACATTATTTCCGAAGTTACAATGAGAAAAGCAGCACCCTTCCGTTGTTGGGGTTAGATATTTATTAACACTATAAGCTATATGGGAAAGCATGTCTTATACGCTGTTTGAATGGACAAAACCGTTGAGGCTGGGAAAAGCGCTGGAGGGCTGATCAACGGCCATTTCCGGGTTACGACTAAAGTATACGTATAATGAACGTGCACGAAAAAAGTAGTAACAAAATTGGGACACCGGAGGTCCTGCTTTTGAACAATGGCTATCTTCGTTAGAATGTTTTTGGATATGGACCAAAATGTGGTCCAGGACTAGCCATTGCTCTGGAGCAGAACGAAAAATTGCGAGCGGAAGCCGGATTGCCTCCTCCGATATGCGGATAAGCAACGGAGGCTGTAAATAGTCCGGCGGCGTTGCTTGCAAGCGGAGAGGCCATCAAATTCATCGGGCGAGTGTAGTTCGACCAACCGCCGATGGCTGCGGATTGCTGCATGTTAAACTCGCTAGGAAATCGAACTGTCGCTGAACGAGCAAACATTTCCGTCGCAGACGCTGCCCCGCTTTGGGACTGTATGGCTTGCGCAATGCCTGAAAATAGGCTTAACTTGAAAAAAATCCCTTCATGTCCTATTATTACAAAAAAGGGACTAAGGGAAAAGATGCCTTTTTTAACGGAACTTTCGTCAGCATAGCGTTAAGACTTGTCATAAACCTATCGTAGGATTAGTTGCGTTCAAGTACCTTGAAAATCAAACTTGTAAGCATATCTTTTTCCGTGCACTTTGGTAATGATGTTCTTGTCGTAGTAGTATCGAAGTGCGCGGCTAAGTTTGTCGTAGTTCATATTTGGCTTGCACTTCCGTTCACCCCATCGACGAGCAACTTCGTCCGGATCAACTAGTTTAAACTCCCCGTTGGTTCCTTCCCAAGTTATGCACTCCATATTTCGACCGTCGGACAACAGTTCAAGCAGGAACTGCCACAGTTGAATTTGTCCATTTCCTGAAATTGTGACAAAGTTTGCTAGGCAACTAAACAATACAAACGCTGCAAAATGTACCAGTGCCATTATTTTTTCTTACTCGATGACGAGCACCCATTTTAGATGATGGTTTTCGTACAGTGTAATACAATGGTTCGCTTTCACAATTTATACCATATTCATGTACATCTTCGATGAATAAATTTGAAAAAAGTTTTCCTCGCGGTATAATAGGATTAATTATGCAATAAAAGAAAGCTGCAAGATATTACAACAAACTCAGTCTCACTTTTTGACGAATTAGGTTCTCTGCTATGCGAAACCGGTAGCGTGCTAAATGATTGCAGTTCATCTTCAGTGAATGCTAAGCTTTGAAAGTGGAACATTTCTAGCATCGACAATAGTTTGGCAGGTCAATTCACCTTCTAAGGCTAAAGAACTTTATCTCTTCAGTGCCAAAGCCGGAATGCACTTTGTTCTACTGTTGTCCAATTGTTTTCATCGAACTTTAAACTTCGGGAGAACTTTAAAATCTCACATTATAAAGCGTCAGTGATACAAACTTTTGAACGCTACGATGAAATGCTTTCAGGTGCATATTCTGAATGAAAATTGAACTTCGTCAATTTTATTTTATCACGAAGTAACTTCGACATTGATAGTTCTGCTTCAAAGTACTAAAACTTTTCGATGAACAATATTTATTCACGCAAGTGCTTCTCAATCTTTATTCGAGCAGATGTTAAATACGGGGCTAACGTAAGCCTGTGAAATTCACGAAGACAATGCACTGACAACTTGTTTAAACGATGCAGTCAACATATAGTGAAAATCTTATTCATGTTCATTGTGACTCAATTCTTCTCTATATGTTGATTACACACCATTTAAACACTTCAACCATGGCAGTGATCCATGAAGCACTCTTGTGTAGCTGTTCAGCTTAAAATCTCGAATTAAAAAGGGTTAGGGCTGTAGTGATAGAAATCTGAATCCCGAATGAGTGGGTTGCCTTGTGGCAATATTGCAAATCGCAGCTGCTAAATTAGGGATCATTCGGGAAATTACTTGATTGGACATCGCATAGCACGTTTAGAACTTCAGTCTGCTTAAAATTTTGCCTATTCTTTGTTTCGTACCATTTGGCATGTGGGCCCTTCATAGTTTCCTTTTGTTCAGGAGTCCCACTTTAACGATTGTGATCCTGAGCAGATTGAAACTGCGAAAAGCTGTTTTTTAACGAATCACTCTTTCAGAATGTTGGTACACTCCCTTGTCTAATTAGGCTTATGTCCTCGATTTACGAGAAGCTATTCATAAGCGCTATTACTTTTGCTCAACGTAGAGCAGTTAAACGTTGGAAATGTTGTCACCACGCCTTAGGAAAACAAGATATTAATATGCGAGCGCCGTAAATTACGTTATCTGCCTATGTACTCTTTGATGTAAAGTCAACCGCAAACTGAGTGAACTTTTTGGAGTCGCTTGCAGCCCAAATCGGCACGTCTTGCTTTGAAAACTTAAGTAGCCTGAGCTATACGTAGGTAGGCGTACAGCTCTTAATGTAGGCAAAGCAATTTCGTTATTTACAGGATCTCGTTTTTAAAGGTATATATCTTCGGAACGGAGGCAAACTGTTGCTAAGCTATTCAGTCGCTTCAATCCCACTTCTATTTGTTATTTGCAAAATTTGTGTAGCATGAACAAACATTCTTGTCTCGAAATAAAGCAGTACAAGCATATGCTCATAGAAACAAAAGAAGCTCTTGTCTCTTAATTGATAAGGAATAAGATTTTTCTTGGTCATATAGGTTGTCGGACGTCGAGTATTGTCTACCCGCACTTTCGAAGCGTAAAACCTATTTGTCCTTCTTGGTTATGGTAGGATATATGCTGATACTAAAAAGTCTTTCCCGTCGTAGCTCCGTTACTGTATTCGAATCTATTTTTGGATGTAGTCGATAAAATTTAAATAAACTGATTCTGGGCAGCTGCCGCTTGGCAAAAGGCGTGCAGCCGGCCAACTATGGCTGCTAAGCTAAGCTGAAAAGATAGGAACAGTGGTAGGAGGAATCGAACGGTTCATTCGGCCCTTCAGGAATCTCAGAGGCCAATTCAGACGTTAAAATCATTGCGAGTTTAAGTTAATTTCCGCCGGTCACGAACTTCTGCTAAGCGCAATGGGTCACGCGGCATTGAATGAACAACGAGGGATGTGTCTCCAGCGCGGCTGTTCAAGAGCGCCTGACCGTCAACCCCTCGACCCCAGCTAACAAGGTTGAATGGTGACGACGTGACACGCTTTGAAGACTCGATGCAATTAGATGACCGCCTTGTGGCGGTGATCACAAGTAGCCACCGAGGCGTTCAACAGCACTACTAACGAAGTCGGTTGGTGAACCGCTGATTGCCGTCATCGGATTTAGCTTGTTACGCAGGACTTCCTAAATTGAGCAAATTGCTGTTTTCGCCTCTCCAACAAAGCCAGTGGCCCTTCTGTTGCACAATTTAACAAAGCATAGCTGATTGAACTAGCCATAGTGCAAAAGTCCATAGTTGGAGAGTTGGCTTAAAATATGAAGGGAAATGTTGAGCAGGCTGATCGCCAGTTTTTCAATACCCTCCATCCAGTAGTTGCGGCGACAAATTTCACGCATCCTCACAATATGTCACTTCTATTAGCGTGAGGTGCCGCCACACTTTTTGAACCAAAAGCGAAATTGCTTTGCTTTATCCTTTTGGCCATTCCTTCTTACGGATATGATAGCAGAGGCCCGTTTAAGCTTCTCTCATATTCCAAAAATAGCTCATGCTTGCTTTTATCCTCTTAAGCTTTAAGGGACATGAGTCATCATGCCCCACATGCGAGGGTTTGCTGTACCCTTTTGATTTTTTCTACGCAGTCTTCTCGTGGGCGCATACATCAACGACCAAACCGGACTTTAGACTTTATAAGTTGGGAATTCTTATTTTTGTGTCTGCAAGAGTTGTACGCGTTAAGTGACAGAAAACATTCAATATTTTAAAAGTTCTACTCACGAAGAAGTTCCATCGTAACTCCGCTCAGAAGTTACACCATAATATAGGTTTAGTCTTGTCTTCTTACGAGAGGATGTACTTTAAAAATTTCAGAACAGTACAATCATCATATAACGGTTGAAATAAGCACGTTTTCCTTAGGTTTACGGTGTCTGAAGCTTTCAGCTTTCTTTTTTGATTTGTGAGTGAGCATCATAAAATGTATCTGTACTTTTACTCACAAGATGGGCAGCCTACTTTCTGCCAGTTATTGCGCAAGAAGTTATTTTACGTGGTGAAAATACTCTTCCATTTATACAACAGTTGAAGCATGGAAATGTCCCAGGCCCTTGGCATTAAGCATTTCCTTCCGAACATAATAAAAACGTTGTTATATATGAGTTTACCAGGATCGGTAGTTCATACTGCCATTAGTGGGTAAGTCTGCGCGCGCAGCGGTTTGTATGGATAAGTTCGACTGGATGCTGCCTTAATAAATCAAGGGTAAAGGCGGCTTACCAGAAATGTGCAACGTAGGGCATGTAAAGCAAGGCCTTGGTACTGGATTAAAGCTGCCGGACGAAGGAGCAGGCTGATTCAGAATAGCTGCTGCCGAACCGCTGGCTCCACTGATGTCAGTGTTCAAGTCTTGGGTGGGCATTTTAAAACCAAGTCTGGTGGCTAGTGTGCTAAAGTCGCTCGGGTCATAGAAACTGGCTACTCCTGCGGCTGTTCGAAAACCGCTGAACGCGTTGTCAACGGCAAAGCACTGGGGCTGGTCATTTTTAAAAACGAGCGCTTCATTTGTGTCGGCATCTGCGAAAGATGGAAATGCCATTTTATTATCAAAACAAACAGCTTAGAACAGCGGAAAAGGTTATTGTAACCAAAGTCCTACTGTAAGCTGGAAAGAATGGCTTTAAGTGGACTTACTGCCAACCGCGGCAGCGGCAAACTTTTGCATGTTCATCAGATGAGACTTTTGGTGGAACATCATGTCAACACCATTTGAATACGGAACTATTTTGTTTCCATTCATTTGAACTACACTGCTGGCCAAACTATAAGAAGTTCCGTGATCTGATTGGCAACACCGACGTTGTCCGACTGTGCTAGCTGACTCTGTCAGTAGGAGCCTTTGTTGCGCATCCGTCCGCAGAGACAGATCAATAAGGGAGAGTTACTTGACTAACGCCATTCACCGCCCATTGCACCGGTTCAATTGTGCAACATACAGAGCAGTGGCACGTGCCAGTCCCAATCGTCAAATCGACCTTAACGGACCCTAGCATTTGTGGTGCATTAAAAATTCATCCCGCGCATCAGAAATTCGCCTACCACTGGTTCCACAGTAATTAGTGCCACGCGTATTTTTCTTTGCCTACAGAGCACCAACGGCGATGGGATTGTCAGCTTGATCCAATTGTCTTCGAGTGGTCAACTTACCGCCCAGCGTGTGGTCTCATCTTTCACGCCGAACTGACCTATCGTCACTGTGAAAATAGAGCAGTTGGAAACTCACCTGATTTTTCCCTTTCCTCAATGAGCACATTCAAGCTGCCTTTCAAAGGCTGCTTTTCCGTCAGCTAAGACGAAAAGTATCTATCATTTGGGTAGAACACAATTGTCATAATGTAATTTTTGCCCGCGGTATGCTTTGGCGCAGAAAAATTCTAATTTTGGCAGCTCACTCGAATGTGGGTTTCCCGCCTTTCAAAACGGCGGCAGTTTGCTTACCTATACGCTTTTACTACTGTTAAGCTTAGTGTAGTAACGCAATCACAACCTGGGAAAGAAATTAAGTTGCTTGAAAGAAATGCTACAACCTACACCAATGTCGCTTAGTATAGTACATTAAGGGAAAAGTAATTTTGAAGTATTTTAAAGTCTGACCCGAGTAGTGGATGCCCGCATAAAACACTTAGCTATTATCCTGTGGTTTCAGATGTAGAAGCGATGAAGAATGAAATCTTCGAATTGCTTTTGAATTTTCCTTACTAGCAGAAATGCGAAATAATACACTTATAGTAAGGACTAAAACGAGGACGTTGTGGTGACCAGATTCTAAACATATTCGCTGTAGAACATGCTGTCATTGTGTGGGCTTAGTTCTACAAGCACGGCCAGTCATGAGTCAGAAAGTCATCAAGACCCTTACTTTGTGATGACGTAGGAACGTGGACTCTACCTCAGACTTTATTTTTCAAATAATTTGAACATATGGTACGTTATGAAATATGGTATTTGTGTTTACTGAGATGAATGAATATGGAACTTTCAGAAACCAGATAATCCTTCTTGTTGTAGATGGCGGTGCGCATTTTAAGATTCCTTAACAGTGCCTAAAGTACAGTATATCTCGCGTTATGCATTGAAATCGATGAAATTCAAGGAGCGCGGTGATCTAAAGTGATTTGATGCTTTTTAAAAGTTTGCTCGAAAATAGTAAACATGACGTTTATTGCTGTTCACGTAAGAAGCTGTGCTGCCACCATAAGACTCAAGTAAAAATCTTTTGCTAGGAGCACGCTAAAAAGTGTGCGAAATATTGAATAAGTAGTTTTGTATGCGGGTTGATCAAGTTCTCACGGCTAGTAACATTAAAGGGCGGAAAATTCTTCAATGGGCATACGATATAGATATTGAGCTTTGAATATATAGCAGTTTGTCATGGGTACTTAACTTTTTATTGTAAAGTTTTTTTATATGGTAGAACCCGCTGATCATTTTATTCCGGCGCTCTGATGTCCTCTCTTGACCTGGTCAGACCTGCTGATGACGGGTCAACAGAGGACTTGAAAACTCTGGAATAAAAATCTAGATTATCAACAGATTCTACCATATAAAAAGTTTCGTTATAATGAAAGACTAAACCAAATGAAAGTCGAGATAAAATAATTAAACGCAACGCATTAACTTATGCAAATTAGCTTGTTTGAGTGAAACCTTTAGGCTGCCTGGAAAAGATTTTTTTTCAAAACAATTTTCAAAATAGCAAGCTGCATGAAAACTAGGCACCATAAATGGTTGTGGAAGCTTTACAGTTATTATATATGCTTTGTTGTTATTAATATAAGCTGAGGGTGCTGCATAAACCGTACATACTTTCCCTGGCTTATCCGTTCTCCGTTAAATCGAAAATAATTTTGATTTACTTTAAAATTTATTTTTTCACTTGTTACAAGCCTATCAGCGTGCGAAGTACTGAGAAAAGCAATTTGAGCATACGGAGTTGCATCCGCCTTGTCAGCGCGGTTGCACAGACATACGGAATTGTAAATTTTCCTGCCAATACAAAAATAGCCAAAGGCATTGCCAGAGTTTGACAGCTCTCTCCATGATTAAAGCGCCGCGGTGACAGTAGCCGCTATTGTATACGCGCTGTCTTTATAATGTCCGTACTTTTGAGCTTTTAATAATAAATTTATTTCCGCAATGTTTTTGGCAAGCAAGGCAACTAAACTAGATGCTCCCACCCGGAATGGCAACTTTGCTGGGCTCCTTGTATTAATGAAATCTTATTTTCAAATGTTGACCATGTCTCTGTCTATGACCCGCTGATCAAAAGGCTAAAAGGAAGCAATCGTCAACCTTATATAAGGAACAAGCAATTTGATTAAGTGGAACGAGACATCACAACTCGGAATTCGGACGCTATAGATTGATTAATTGTCAAATATAAGACAGACTGGCCACATGTACTGAGAGTGAAGCCATTTAGTGAGGACACTTTTCCATGATTTTTGTCAGACCAGTAATGCAGCTTTAGTTGTATTAATATTTTATTGTGCCGTTAGTTCCCTTTCATAGCTATTTGCCAGTCACGTTAATTTGAATGCTAGCGTAGCAGTCATATGCTATGCAGCACAATACCAGGTCAGAGTGATAGCCAGTTATTCCCAGCCGTATAAAATGCGCGATAGGTTCCTAAAGGGTAGATCTATGTAAAAGTTAGCGGGCAGACCAGAATACAGACATGGGATGGGTAAGATTACCTGGCTGTTTTTCTGAGTTCCTCCCGCTTCCACAGATGCTGCTAGAACACTTCAGCAGGTATGCTTTTCATTGGTAGTTGCCCATCTGGGCAACATGAAGGTGCTACATTTAAATTCCAGGGAAATAGCTTAGCAAGAATTCAAATAGTTGGAATTCACGAAATCTACTCGTTTGGTAAAGAAAAAATCACCTAAACTTTGCTTCCTATGTGGGCATTCTTCTTCTTCTTTTTCTCATGACTTGCTTTTTTTGGTAGGAAGCTCAAACTGAATAGTCAGATCAGGAACGGATGTCACGTATGGTACAGTTATTGCATCAGATAGGCTCTCAAGTCAAGTCTGGTTCCGACGTCTGTCTTTGAATCTTACTTCCTTTACGTCAAATTATGTCTGATTCCTCCTTGAAAGGTTATGGTTTCGCGCTTGAATTTCGGTTTTAAATTTCGTCATTGCTATCCTGCTTTTTCAAATCAAGTCAACAAAATTTCAACTTGCATTTCGTGTATTTGTTCTAAAATTGCAGACTGCTTCTTTATGTGACTGTAAAAGTATATAGGTTTCGTGAATGCAATGTCATGGAAAGCTTTATTGATTCACAAAACAAACGCAAAATTTATTTTGCACAGGACATATCTTGGCGGGAAAGGGTTTGAACTCTGCAACGCTAGATTTGTTGAAGCTATATATGGGCACTTAAAGAACTAAAAGCAAAGGAATCTCTCGTTTAATGGCAGCATATGGTATCGAGTATTGTTAAGACAGAAACGTTGACGAAACTTAGGCACCTCGCCCATAGGTTTCTCACATTTACGCAAACTACATCTGCTGCCTAGAAAGGGAATCTTCGTTGAAGTATATCCTTTTTGGTCAAGCAGTCCAACTGCTGAATGCCAATTTCAACAAATGATAGCTTCTAATAGATAACATTGGAGATTTTGTGTTCTTTACAGCCCATACTCGAGCCTCGACCTCCATTGCTTTTAACAAGATTATTCCATATAAGAACGCTTTAATAACGATGTCGGCGCCTTCTTCAAAAATATCCTAAATGTAAACAACTTGTTGATGTGAGTGTCTTCGCGGAGCGTTGATATCCTGTTCATATAGTCGTACAACATACGAGTGAGCCGCAAATTTTTGCTCGTATGCATATAATAGGAAAATCTTTGCGCTGCCGACATACTCCTCTTTGCGGTATACTCTGCTGATTAATGGCTGGATAGCAACTTGAAATCAATATGAGTATACTGACCAAAATAGGTTTCCATATTTAGGTGAAGGACCGTTGCTATCCTCTTCAGTATTGCGCCAGTTCTTCAAAGCAAACAGTGAGTATCCGATGTAGGTATTCAAACTTCTGTATAGCGAGGCCTAGGGACGTTTAGCATTGACCAGTGTGATCCAATGTGACCGTTGTAAGTCATGCTTATTCCGTTCATCTTTTCCGCTATCGTTTTATTTAACAGCTCTTCAACTGAGCTATCGCACGGCTTTTCCAAGATATCGTTAGCATGAAGGGCACCTTCCGACAACTGGTTTAGGAAAACATACACCACTTCACTTCAGAGCAAATAAGCCGGCTGTATATCGTTGAACGCATGCGCGGGAAATTCATCAAAGTGCTGCTGGAAAGCACTCAGTTCACCGGCGTTTCTCTTGGGGCAGCAACGCTCAAAAGTAATATGCTTAGCAAGCCAGAATAGTACAGCGACTCAAAGGCAGCACTTCTGTAGAGAATATCATTCAATGGAGGCCAATTAAAGATGCTGTGGGTCACTGGTCAGATTAGATCGCGTGCTCAGGGTGCTGATCAGGATAGGCGACATATCGTGCGCTTGTTGTCCATTTCTAAAACTGGGAAGAACTTTGCAATCCGCTTTCCACTTTTCTTGAATGTACATATACGCGACACAGAGTTACACGTATTCACAAAAGTTCTACCACGCAGGTTCCTTCGCGTAGGCAGTTCCAGCAGCATAGTGCTTGAAGTGGCGACTGGTTTTGTCGCAAGGTAAAACCGGCAACTACACCAAAGTGCAACACAGCAACGGACACACAGAGCTTCTAGCCTAACAGCTACGTGATGCTGAATGCTTGCTTAAAGATTCGCAGGCTACGCTTTAAAGTGTTGTCAGGTACATGCATTATTTTGTCCTATTTTAGGTTCAGTATTTTCTACGCTGGAACCTCTGCCGTACTAATCCTAAGACACTCTGTACGTCCCAATTTGCTTCTGAGCAACTCTTCAGCTGCTCTGCAACCATTGCAAAGCTTCAAGCGCACATTCGTCTCCCTTAGAATTCGTGTTATTTTTAATTGCTCAACTCTCTTGCCTATGTCGGTTTTAGCACATGTCAGCTACAGGTCCAAAAAATTCCTATCATTCACAAGCAGTTGATCACTGAGTTCATTTCAACACTAGAATTTACTACTGCTGCTTAAAACCGTTCTTTCTGGCAGTATTACCAAAACAAAGTTCCATGAATAAACATCGAAATGAACGAGGTGCACATATGAACTCGGCTTTTGCAAGCGTTGCTGTTTTAAGTATACCACTGATGTAAGGTTATGCGATTGGCATTTAGACGCGTGCATCTTGTACCGTTAGCTTTCCTTGCTGACTTGTCGTGCTTCGACAATTGCACAGCAAGCTGACGTTATTTAAGGCAAACTGCTCAAGACTTTTGGCATGTACTAAAACGTTCACTAAAAAATAAAGATAACCCGTACATAACCTATGCACTTTCTCCTACAAACCATAAGCAGTGTCTTGATTGCTTATAATACGAACATGGGTCTAATTTACTATACGCCTGTAAACAATATGTCACAGCTGCGCCCTACCTACCTGAGGTCAGCAAGCGAGAGCTGCAGGCTACTTCGTTATTTGAACACTTACAGGAAGAGTACCTCAGGGAGGATTTAAACAGCATTAGTAGTCTGCGCAGGCTCTGCAGCGTTTCTGGCTTGGTCAGAGCTGAAGTACATCGTGAGATGACAAGGTACTATTTCGCCAACAGCCAGGTTACGCAAGAATCGCTCTTCTTCTTTTTTGGTTTAGGCTTTTGTGGAGTTCATTAACTGAGGTACAACGGAAACTTGCGGTGCAGTACCGTTCTCGGTTTTCTAGAAAACTTCCGCTGCGCACAGATTGAATAAGATGCTTTCTATTGTTCCTTGCCGACAGATGTCGCTAAAGGCGGCAAGTTTTTCCCGCTCCTCACAGTTAGTTTACTTTGCCTAAGCCTTAACCAAAAATGCAGAATAGAACAAAGCAAACCAATGTCTTCATATGGTGCAGTTCCTGTGACAAACAGCGAACGGCCTATTGCTTTCGTCAGCTGACGTTGGCACTACTGCGTGACGTATGTAGGTCGCCGCTGTGAAGTGTGCTGTATAAATGCCACCTAAATAATTTCTACACTGTGTTACACGGCGACCAATGATAACAAAAAGCTACCATTTGTTCAATACCCACTGAGCCGCCATTAAAGCGACTACTTAGCGCAGGAGGGCAAAAGAACACTAAAGGATTGCTTTAGTTTGATAACTTGAGGGAGGTGTACATAGAACACAAAATATTAAAAATACAGTAACTTACAGCAGCTATATCCTTATTGTACGCATTTGTTTGCTTCAGAAACGAAGCACTCCTCATTGAATCACTGCTAGAAAAAAAATAGCCATCGTCGAAGCCTTTCTGTTTTGCCGCCAGAACAAGAGTATGTAATTTTTGTTTTCGTTTTCAAGGGTTCAGAAATTGGGCGCTCGATAAACAAGGTGTGAAATCCACCACGTAATTTGCCGCGTTGAGGTGAATTTTGGAGTGCTTGAGATTTTTAACGCACTTGTCACACGTACAATTGTGGACCCTTCGAGAACAAGGCTGTTTCACCAAAATTGAAGAATTGCCATGGAAAATAATCTTTCTAATTTAACATTTTCTTCAACTTTTCTGCAATCGCTGACGTAACTCTGACGTCACCAGATATAGCTTCCTTCTCCATGTTCTTAAGGGAAAGACTCTTATTCAGCAGCAATGTCTCACTCTCCACCAAAGTGACGTCATCGCTTTCCCAGCGACAAATCGCGTTGAGACATACCAGCGAATAAGCTGAGCTTGCTGTACAATGTGTATGCTTGTGTGTGGCGTTTAAAAAATTGTTAAATACACTATACGCCTAAGAATGATGCTTAAAAACTTGTTGGCAATAAATCGAGTCATTTTTACTTTGCCGAAAAAATCGATACATGCACTCTAAGAGAAGTCAAATTAACAAGGACGCGTACTTGCGGCTTCTTGAATTGAACAGCAGCGAAATTAAATCCGCCGAGATCGTTTGCCTACATAGGCGGTCTTACTAAAAACTTTCGCTACTACAAAACGTGTCCTTCTTTATTAACACACAATTTTAGCAGCAAGAGATTGCATAGCCTACAGCGGGTTAAGTTAAACATTCTGCAATGGCGCTTACTAATGATTATTCTTATTTCGCAAATCAAATTAATGGAGGCAGAAATTTTCGTTGAAGCTCACACGTTTGCTTCGAATATGAACTACATAAGTGAAGCCTTTTGAATTATTATTATTGAGGATGAAAAATTTATTAAAAAAATAAACCTAAAACATCAGCATCAAATGACTACCCACTTTTCATAGTCAAACAACTCTCCATTACTTCAAAAATTTCCCTTTGTACACAGGTTAATTCGCTTAGCCGTTAAGCAGTTCAGTTTTTGAAATACATTGCTGAGTCAGCAACCTGAGCAAGAAAGAATTAACTAAACTCACAGTTTCATAAAAAAAGCAATCACTTGAATGATTGCTAGAATTTTAACGGCAAGTATTTGTTTCGATTCATCGAAACGTTGACTGTGCAAAAGCTTAACTGCGCACGGTCGTGTGTGAATAACAAAGAAACGTTACGTGGATTGCAACCGAGTCAGTCTTCGATAATTTACCATAAATGCAACCATTTTATGCAAATTATTACCGGCCTAAGGGATGTCGAATTCGTCATCATCAATGTATATGTGCTCCGTCTGAAAAAAAGGAGGGAATGAACTCTCGAAATGCGACTAATTAAGAAAAGCTAATGAAACCAATCACTTCAAGCATTAAGTTAGCTTGAAAAGCTACAGGAGATCTACCATTTGCCAAATTTGCATTATGTTGTCTTCTGCCACTGAGCCGATCATGAATCGTTCCCTTGGATGCCAATCGAAGTCGGATATTTTCGCCGTATGCCCCGCATGTATGAACTGAAATAAAAGGTAACAAAACGTGCAAGGAAACTGGCAAGCAATAACCAATAGTTCGGGAGGACCGTCAACAGCATCGTCAAGAGTTTGCTCGTCTCCAATTTTTCTGCAAATAAGATGAGCTTGCGGAAAACAATCAACAAGCTATCATAACTGATTACGCCAAGTCCCAGAAGTGAAGTCGCCTGTCAGTTCCCGAAGAAGCCAACACAGTTTCATCGTGAGGCGACCATATTACCTAGAAGGCACAAAACAATAGCATCAGGCAAGTAAGCATTTCACTGTTTCAGAATTTTTTGCATTCACTAATAGAATATTATATCACTAAGCATAAATATCGGCAATTAGATACCTGCCGCCTGAAACACAATAGAAAGGCATAAGAAGATTCGCTTTTCTCAAAAGAACTTAAAGTTTCCATCAACACTGTATGCCAATGTTAACAAACGTAGCATAGCCAATTGTTAAGACAGTAAATTAACGATTATGTAAACAGTAAAAAGCTGTACTCTTTTTTGTATAATTTCTCTTTGTAAACAATGCAGCTAACATATAAGTGACGATGGTAACGCAAAAAGTAACAATGGACTTAGATGTAAATTATTTAAAAGTAAAGAAAAATACCTGGAAGACATCGTCGGTATGCGAGTCAAAAACGTGCAACTTTGTTCGCAAGTGTCGTATATCCCACAAAGCGGCAGTCTGAACAAGTATAACATAAGGAAAAACAATGACGATTTGTAAGAAGGGAATGAACCTTGTCTGCCGAGCCTGTAGCTAACAAATTCTCATTAAATGGACTGAAGTCAACGCAAAAGACTTCACCGGTATGTGCAGTTACACTTTGGCTTGGACTATGATCGCTAGCTCGGGAATCCCATCTGGAAGGTAAGGCATATGGTATATGTCGACAGTTCGCTCAAATAAACTTACAAGAGCAGTCGTCCGTCATCACCAACGGAAGCAAACAAGTATGCATTGCTATTGTGCCAACAAACGTCTTCTGCAACGCTTAAGTGACCTTTGAAAACGCTCAAGGCATCAACGGTTAATTCGTCCGAGGAGTGGCCGTTAATATCCCACAGGCAAATATTGTGGTCATCGGAAGCGGACAGAAGAAAACCTGGTAGGACGCAGTTCCAAGAAAGTCCATAACCTTCTTTCGTAGGCCCGCGCAGTCGCCTCTCCGGAGCGCAACCACCTTCATATTATAAAATTGACACTGCCAATTTTGAATAATTTTGCAAGTTGTCATTTACCAGACGAAGAGACCTTCTTTGTCGTATCGAAAATGAAAACGTCAGCACTGGGAGATATTGTTGCAACCATTTTGGGATCCTGAGGCATGTAGCGTGCTCTGTTTACCTCCCCTTCGTGAGGTATTCGCCAAGAGATCTCCACTTTCGTGTTAAAGCCAAGAAAACAACCAAAATCACTTTCGTCCATATCGTAAATGGTGTTGTCAAACGATGTTTCCTTATTAGGCAGTTCAACGTTCAAAATCATGAGGTAGTTTTGCTCATTGGAAGTATGAGTGCCAATAATCATCCGGTCGGCATTATCAGTTCTAAAAATAAAATCCAAATTGCCTCAACGGCTGGCGGGCCAGAAGCAATGCTTACCGCTCCGGCAACCATTGAACAGTTAAGCTTGGCCACTCAAGGCAGTGAGTGATCAGCTGAAAATAACGAAATTAACAAAGCAAAAGACGTATACTGCACAAACGAACCATTAGCAGCGGTATAAAGGAAGATTAGAGAAATGTTCTTAAATGAGCTTTTAAGTTAGCTTGGAACGGTTGCGAAATTTCCGCTCAAAATTAATTGAAGGAAAAATAACCTGCATATATTTTGAAAGAAAAGAAGAACTAAAGAAGTCGGCAGCAAAAAAAGCGCTCTTACAAGCTGTCAAAAGCCCGCACAGCTAATCAAGTAATAAGTCGAGAAGGAACGTACCATATCGTACATAAAAGTTACGTGTCGTTTCCATATCTTGTACTCTTCGTTCACTGCCCTCACTGTCGTCAGTTCCTTGTAGAACGCCATATATATGCCGCAAGAATTACTGGCAAGTCATAAAACAACCTCTAAACGGCAAATGAACACAGTTACAAGTGAATAGTCGAACGCGGAAAACCTTTCGAAAATAAGTGAAGCAGAAGAGAACGTTGTACAGCGTAGAAAATTGTACAACACAGTTACTTGAAAAATTGCCGAACTGAACGAGAATTTAAAAACTCATTTATTTTTAAACCGCAAAGCAGCGTTTGACCATGCGCAACGTCGCTTCGAAATGTTTCAATTACCTATAATAAAACAGAAAGAACGATAACTGCGCGCAGGTATCGTTGAGAGCTTTTACTCCTGTTGAAGCAATTTTCAGAAACGTTACACTGCTGGAAACGGTTAGTTAAAGATTAACGTGCAAAATAATAAAACTCGGAAAGCTCAAACTACAAAATTAGCTACTAAAAAATTCCTAATTCAAGGCAACTTGCGTATCGAGTTACTGTAAAACAGCGGTCTGTTTCTTCCATTTATAGTTTTATTGCAAAGCTAATCATTTTTCTGCCAGTTACACACGTGTAAAAATTTTAAAACATTTGTATTAAATGTCTTAAACAAATTAAACGCTATGCGGTACGGTGCAAAAGTTTCCCATAACATTGGTAACTTAGCCCCTCTGTCTGGCGTGAAAACTTATTCTCCTGAGGTTTTACAAAAGCTTGCTAGCTTTGGCTTTTTTATTTTTACCTCAGGCAGGCCAGTTAAGGCATTTCCTAATTGTAGCTGAAATACTCAAAATTACAAAGTCGCTTACTGGCTCAGCGCAAAAATGCTTTGCGTACGACGACTACCCGAACGTTTTTCTGCCTGCCACCAGAATTTCGTATGAAAACTAGTAAATGTAAATGATTTATCAAGTCATCACTTCTGATTTTTTTCTAACTACCGTTTGAATAGGCAAAAGTCCCGTAGTGTAAAGCTTTTTATTCCTTTTAGAACTAATGGAATGTATTTGCAAAAAAATGTACATTCAGGGACTCACATGTCATTACAACGATAAACTTTTAACTGTAATCACCTAGCTCACAAAAATAAGCTCATCTTTTAGTGCAACAAAATTTTATAGCTGCGTTGGTTTTCGGTTAAGTAATAGAACCGTTCAAAAAGGAAGAATTTGAGTTTTGTCGAGATGCGCCGGCAACGTACAGTAAGAAAACTGAATGCAGGTGAGATTAAGGAAAATGACACCGTAGTGGATCAGTACTTCCTAGCAAACTATTTTCACAATGTTTAAACAAAATAACCGCGCTCAAAAAGCGTTGAGCGCAATAGGAAAGGAGATAAGCAATAGCCTGTTCTTTCTTGCAGTTGCTGTTTCAAGCTTAATATAAGAAAAGGCATAATTCAATAAATATAAAATTTAACAACTTAGCAAAATTAATTTAAATTACGTTAGATTATTTTAACAATGCAGAGTGCAGCTAAGTAGTTCTAAACCGTTTGGCATCGCACCTAAGGCTATGCAGAGCCTGAGTATCCTTATCTGCTGCTGTGGACAATTCGGACTGCGCTTTAAGCAGGCTTTCTAATAAAGTAGGATATAGAATAGTCGATGCAAGCGTTGAACTTTTTGGGAGTTGATCCCTCACCAAATTGGATCGATTACTACTTGAGTATTGAAAAGTTGAGTTCGCTTTTGGTCACCAGCAAAAATGAACTGGTTGGTACGTTGTTACTCATTCCGTTAGGGCAGCGTTTGACTGGCTTAAAGAAACGCATTTTTTGTTGCACGGAAATTTGCTTATTGTACTTTTTTAAAACGAGAGCTAAATTGTAGATAAAAGCCTGATTCGAGTAACGGCTGAATTCTGCGAACAAGCTCAATTGTTGGAAAGTCGGCTCAGGGTATTCCAGGGCACCGATGGTGAGTTGCTATATTGTATGTTTCACTACAGCGAAGTTGCGAAATGTCGATAGACTCATTAATCAAGTTCGACTAGAAGTTAAAATAGCTTTTCCTCGCGTGCAACTTTCTTGTTATTTCAAGCATTGCTTTGTATTGACAGAAGAGCGGTCATTCGTGGAGAGGCGAACAGGCAAACTTAAAGCTATGGGTTTGTACGTATGCGCTCATTGGAATTGGAATTTGTTCAAAATCTGCGACAGGTATGTATTACAATGTTGTGTCCCTTCTCTTAACCATACATCGTATTGCAGCCTTGGCGTTATGAACTCGCGTTATTTACTGGAGAAACTGTGTGGAATGGTGATGCCAAATTTTACTTGCCTTACTGACATGTTTGACATTGACTACAGTACGATAACCGACGGCTTGTATCGGTTTCTAATTGTCCTGTCTGCTCGTTGGTACATATTCCTAAATTCAAGTTTTTTCATACTCATCGTGCTTCCTTGGTTTTTTCCTCTAATTCATTTGTGTTTAGGGTATTGCATTCCGTTGTTTACGAACACTTCGTTGATACCGCAAGCAAGCGTACAATGTATCTGTAAGTTAACAGCACTTTCTGTTTTTGTTAAGCAGTGACTTTCAGTAAGCGAAAAGAAAAATGTTAAGGTAAGAAAAAAGTGTTTATTTTTAAGGCAGTAATCAAAAAAATATCTTTATTCTTTTATCAACTGTACTATAAAGTTGCGTCGGCCGTTGGTCTTTGTCGCCTGGAAATTCCAAGGTTGGGTTGCCATTGTTTAAGTACTTAATTATTAGTTCAGTTCGAGCTAGCGTGATGATCAAACTTTTACGAAGAAAAATATGCAAATTAGATATGCTTATTTGCTTGCAGTAAAAAAGTTAAAAGATAATCAAACTGTTTGGATGCTGCAACTTGCCATCCAAAAGTATCCATTTTTTGTCATTACAGTATTGTTTTCAGCAGCTCAAACGTTTATCCGTTTATATTTATGCAAATTTAGACAGCATTAACAAAATGCGCATGGATGTTTGTGTTTTAGCTCAGTTTCGAATAACAGCCGCCCCAATCTACAGGATGCGTACCAGATTTGCTTAACAGAGGTGTCGCTGCAGTTTCATTCTTCGTTTTGTTTTTTCATTACCCCGCTTTCAGGTAGAAGCAATGGCCACGGCGGCGGGAAAGTTTTTGTTGCAATTTTGCCAAGACAGCTCGGCCGTTCTGTTGCTCCCGGGAATTTCTTGCTTTAAATTCAATAGTGCGGACGAAGACGTGGTCTCTTTTGACCCGGATGCCTGCGACCAAATAAGTTACGACGTTCAACGTCTGATGGTAGCAGCGAGTTCGCATTTGCCTCGTCGCCACGGGAGATACATAACTTCTTGTTGAATAGGCGCTTTTCGACTTGGGCGAGCATTATTTTTTTGAGCAGAAGTTCGATGAAGCAAAAGAAAGCTTTTCCCTGATTTTGCCCCATTTGTCAACGATTGAGGTACGAGGGAAAATGTCACATATTCTTAATTCCTTCATTATGTATACGAAAGGGAACCGTTTCATTCGTACGAGTACAAGTTTTCCAATAGACATAGCTTTCCTAGCGTACTTTGTTCTGTAAACTTCGTTCCAGATCATGTCACTTAGCTGGATTCCTGCCAGGCGTACGTCCATACTGTTCTGCACTAACTGGCGAGCATGCTAGTCATCTTGTTTTGCTCTTGCGTAAGCCCAAGCCAAAATATATGCCTTATGTTTAGGCTTAGGCTTAGGGAAGGGCAGAACAGGATAGTCAGCCTACTTACTGTATGACGGTGGGGCGGCTAAGAATTAAGATCCCGCCCCCTCCTTAAAGATTTTATAATTGTGAAGCGCTTTGGTTCCGTATACATTACGACAACGAAGGAAAATATTCTTTACTTTCACGTTACAAAATTCCTGTTGGTTTTTAGGGGCTTACTAATGCTCATAGTTACGCTACCTCCGAAAGGTTGCGTGGTTACGCTATAGCTCTTGGTCTTCCTCGTTCTGAAGACGTGGAGCTACCAGTAGAGCATGTTTTAAACGAGGCTCCATCAGAGCAGGTATTCTCAACATGTCTTCATCGTTTTGTTCTCTGCAACTTTTTTTGAAGATTGCCGTTTTCCTACTTGAGGATACTCCGTATAAGACAGTATCATTGTCTCGTCGTCTGCTTCTCGAAAGGAAGGCATCCGAGACGTAAGTTGCTCAAAATTTTTTCAGACGCTCATGCGCGCCTATACGCTGGGCTAAATTAGGTTGATGCCTGTATATGCCGAAGTTTACTCGGCCAATATTATCCGCAACTTTGGGGAAGGCCTCCCGGTGACGCAGTCGCTGTTGCACTTTCTTTCCCGCTCGGAAAACTTGCCAATATTTTGCTTAGTAAGTGTCGCATCTATGCGAATGTATATTTGTTTTTTACTATTTGCTTTTTCTGCAGACTTTGATAAAGGCAAAGAAGCTTGAACTTTTGGGGTACGGCGTAAACATTCGGCTGTTTCTGGAGTATAATGTTGACATAGCTGTCGAGCCTGTCTCTAGTTGAATAGTTTTGCAGATTTCTTTGCCAACAGATTCCGCGCTTTTTTGACTCTCTTACCAGTTGCCAGTTGTTATCTTTGCTTAGCGACGAAGAACGACCAAGACCACGCGTACACGAGCGAATGGACTGCGAAGTAGCTCCTTTGCCAAGCGCTTCTCAGAGTTGTAGAAAAGGTTGCATTTATTCAAGCTTTATTCGTCGTCGTGTCATTTTTGGAAATCCCATTTAAGCACTCTTCAAACTTGGCTCAAATCCATGGGATATGGTCGGTTGCACAAGTCCATCAGAGTTCAAAAGCATTATGCTGCAAGCCGACGGTGCAAAGCGATTTCACGTATTGCAGTGATTTAATCATCTGTTGCTCTTGATAAATGCCCGTATTTAGCGTAGCGATGCATTTTCCTCAGGTGCGTTGATAGACTTCCGCGAACAACTTCGTGCTAGTGAAGCAGTAGTCGTGCGTTTAAGCTTATACTTTTTGGATGGTCTGCTGAATCTAAATGTAAGTATGAATAGTAATCGGCGTTTTTTGCGTCCGCTGAACTGGTCATAATTTTTGTTTTTGCGTGCTTAAATTTGTTTTAGGTCAATTAGATTGAGCTTAGAGCTCAAAAGCGAACCTGCTTACTAATAATTGCTTTTTGCGATAGTGTACATTAATATGAACCTTTAATGGAAAGTTATTTATTAACAACTAAGTCATTGCGGCTTCTGTACATGGTGTCCACTCGTACGGTCTCTGCCACAGCCTTTATCTAAGGAACACCAACGCACCGAGCATAAACATGACTATTCCCTCGAGTCGTCCTTTCTTCAACCTACGACGCTGATGCCCTACCCGGTTCATCTTCCTTATGTAGTCTCTTGCGTGGGGTCAGAGTAAGTCATGCAACAATAGGCTCTTTCGACTTGTTTTTGATAACAGCTTGCGTCACATGGCACGGGAACGACGTCGTAGGTTGTTTATGCCATAGGTTTATCGTCGTTACCCTCGTGGGTTAACCCTTAGCCTCGGCCGACCCTCCAGTCACTTATTGCTTCTCAGCTGTTCTCCAAGTTTAACGTCCTTTCGTAAACGCTATTCATCCAATGAATTAGCTAAACAATTTTATCGCTTACATATCTGTAGCACGATGAAGCAAAGTGGCTATATTGGTAGTAAGGCTGTGCCGGATTTAGTTACGTTTTAGCTGCTAATATTTTTTCAAGTCGAACTACGTAGGATGATTAACATTCACTGGCGGCAGTAATGGGCGGGAAAGAATAAGGTTGATGTTCGCAACTAGCTTCTTCGTGTCTTCAGGACTTCGTTAATGCGAATCAATGTTTCCGACGGGGACGACTTTTGCTGGGACCAAAGTCATAGGCTGAATTTTCATTCATAATTTCTTGCAAATAGTTTTAAAAAGTTGCGTTTAGTGTCGTGTTTCAAAGTAGCGCGACTTAAGCCCAATTGGGATTGTTGAAGAAGCGTCAAAACAGTAGCGGTGCCATTAGTGGGCTAAAACCTAGCTTTTTCTAACTTGTACATGTGCAGATCAGTTCGGATAATTGAAAATGGAGTAGCCGCGCTTTTTGTTTTCTTTATTTATCTGGTTTTTGGACTTTTAAATATTTAAATCCTTATTCTTTGAGCTCCACTTGTAATTTGCAGCAATTAAGTACTCAGGGGAAACATATTTGAAAATGATCGCTTTTTCTTAAGGGTGCATTGTCCCGCGATTTTCTTTACGCATAAATGCTCAATATTTCCGGCCAGCAGCATTGATTCCCGCCCCGTCCGTTTTTGATTTCCACTTAAGTTGTGTATAGTTAATTGAACTATATCGTTTCTTTTTTTTGCGTCAACTTCGTTTGCAATCGAAGAATTGTGTAGTTGTACTGTTAGGCCGCGTAAACTTTGGGGCTCATTCAGGTAAGAAGTTCATTGACATTTTCTTATGAATAGTAACTGCAGATCGAGTAAAGTTGAATAAAAAGGAACGCGAAGCAACGCTTGCAACAAACGCGGGATGCCGGTGGGAAACCAGCGAAAGCGAATTCGTAAATATGGGTCATTTGTTAACAAAGGAAAAATGGCGGAAAAACGTCAAGACAACTTCGCTCAGGTGGTGATAGGTACTCAGGGAACGTCAGGTGCAATGTTTTTTTATTCGTAAAAATGTACAACGTTTTTGTTTCTTTACTAGTTCGTATAATCGATCTTTCAGCCTAACTTGACCGCTTTAGTAGCATACGTATCAAATTTAAATGGGATAACTTTATCACAGTGACGCGAGTTTGGACTGCAATTTTGCGTAGGCGGCGTACCGCCGCAACAGTAGGATTACATTCTTGTCTTTCTGCCATATTGGCTTTCACTTTGAGAATAAACGTCATTGGTTTGCTTTAAGCATTATCGTACATGCAAAAATTGGCTGGAAGCATGTAAGTGTGCTCTTTCCCCTACGACGTCAAATTATATAATGGCGGAATTGGGCAACGAACTTTTCCGCAGAGAATTGATCATTTGGCACCGTTTTTTGGACGCCCATGTAAAGCGCGATTTTAAAAAGTGGACTCAAAGCATTGCCACCAATGTTCGTGCCTATGTTGCGGATCAGTGCCGCCAATCTGTTGGTATGCCTCTCATATTTTTTATCATAACCGCAGACTGTTTTGTTTTTATGTTATTATGTGTTTCTTTTAGTTATGTTAGCTCATTGTAAACTAATGCTATTATCGCGTACATTATTTCAATAGTTACTTTCTCATGCGGACGAGACTTTGCCTTGTCCATATCGCTTTCTTTGTCTGATTATTCTCATATTCAGAGAGCAACCAAACTTCTTACCTTAACTGCCTGGTAACCTGCTTTCTTGTAAACACCAGCGACTGGGAGTACATCTTGTGTCAGGATCGTAATGGACTACGCGGAAAGTATGTTGACGTAAGTGAAAAAAGATCGAAGCCCTTTCGGTCGCCTTCATGCTGTAGTTTTGTTTATTAACAGTTTGCCAAAGTGCTGGCGGCGCTTTGTTTCGAAGTAAGCAAGGATGGGCCGAACACGCGCACTTATGCGCGGGAGTTTTTCGACATTGTCACCACCGCATTCGCAACCAGTGGACAGATGAAGAGGACAGCATCTGGTGTCCCTGTATCGACAGCTTCACTCGATTCCGATGGCCCATTCCTTAACCAAAGGCAGTTTATCAGTATGCTTCAACTGATTAGGGTAAACAGCCTTCGAAATTGGCAACAGTATGTCGGTCGTTTCTGTCGCAGGAACCATTGTCTATTTCCATACTGTTATCGTTCTTCTGTAAGATGTACAACATCTCTCAACATGGGCTTGCGGAATTGGTCGCTGAACACCATAGTCTTTGGCCGGCAACAACACAGTCGTATGAATGAAAACAATTTTACAGGTCGTCTGTCCGCTTTAGTACGCCATCTTTTAGTACAAGCTCATTTGACGTGTCATTTTTGACTGAAGCGCTTGAAGCTGTTTTGAGCAATGCTTTATTAGTGCAACCAAGCCACCCTTTTTGGCTGAGGACGTACGGCGATTTTCGCTTAAGTATGACTTAGTATTTTTCGGCGAATAACTTTCGTAAATGTTTTGCTCTCCGTACTTCAGCTGCGGAAAACTACAACTCCGCCATGAAGTACTACTTGGAAGCCCTTATGGCGAAGTCGCTGTGTTTCACTGAAGAACTGAGCTCGGAGTTCTTTGACAAAAGCGTACGAATTAGTTGTTTCTAGATTGTTTACGTGTTGCGTAAGCAACGTTTTCAGATGTTGAACAACATGATAAAGTGTTCCAACAAGCTTCGCTATCACACACTTGAGACGATGCTTTGTCAGTGTTTCAATCCGCCAAATTATTCGCTTGCTTGCAAAGCTTGCATGGAACTCTGCTGTTGGGACGGAAGTGACCACTTTTACCAGCTAACGTGGGATACCACTATGTTCGAATGCGTTATTGGTAGGCCAATTTATTAACTTTTCTTCTACTAACTAGCTGGTCGCTAATAATAATAAGAAGCATCTAAGCATAGACGTGTGGACGTGTATTCCGTGTGTATAAGAACACATGGAGACGCAGGTTCTTATAATGCATCGTGGGCATTGTAAATTATTCAACGTACAGTAAAACCTCCTTAATCCGAATCCCTCTCTAATCCGAATTGGTAGAAGGGAACAATAGAACGACCGTATACGTTAAAGATAATTAGGCTACCTTATTATGAAATTTTCGCGGGATTTTTTAACCCGTTCTTGGTTAAACGTTTATTTTAAAAAGCGTTAACGGAGCTTTCGGGCCTCTCCGTGGCCCGTCATCAGCGTAATTGTACCGCCGGTCGGGTCGGCCTTTATGGTTGCAAGCCGCTCCATCCGGCCAACTTTGGCGGAGACCTATTGCCGTCAGCTCTATCTTGAACCGTCAGGTTTCGGTCCCGCCTAGTTAGTCAGACAGCGCAGCGAGCTTCCAACCGACCTTCCACGACGGCGGCACGAGAACAAGAGATGACCAACGAGAATTCAATCGACGTTTGCCCGTTTGTTTTAAACAAGCAAACGGATTTTAAACATGCTTTCCCGCCACTAAGCCTTCATTCTTCTTCGCCACTCGTTGTCCTCTTCCTTTTTTCTTCTTTTTCTTTCGAACGAACAAAGAAAAAAGGAAGAGGACAACGAGTGGCGAAGAAGAATGAAGGCTTAGTGGAGGGAAAGCATGTTTAAAATCCGTTTGCTTGTTTAAAACAAACGAGCAAAGGTCGATTGAATTCTCATTGGTCTTCACTTGTTCTCGTGCCGCCGTCGTGGAAGGTCGGTTGGAAGCTCGCTGCGCTGTCTGACTAACTAGGCGGGACCGAAACCTGACGGTTCAAGATAGAGCTGACGGCAGTAGGTCTCTGCCAAAGTTGGCGGATGGGGCGGCTTGCAACCATAAAGGCCGACCCGACCGGCGGTACAATTACGCTGATGACGGGCCACGGAGAGGCCCGAAAGCTCCGTTAACGTTTTTAAAATAAACGTTTAACCAAGAACGGGTTAAAAAATCCCGCGAAAATTTGAGAATAAAATTTAAAAAACCCGTTACGAAGAAAGAAAAAAAAATTAGGCTACCTGTGCGAAACGGACAGTCACTCGTCGGCAACGGCTATAAGGGCGGTAAACAACCCGCCAACAGTCTTTTCGCTATACGTTAACATAGGCGCAAGCCAGCCACGGCTCTGCCGAGTCAATCTCGACCAATAAGTTGACTGCAGCAAGGTACCTCGAGACCTAGGTTTTCCCAAATAAACAGAATTGTCTATCAAAAACTTGGTATTTTTCAGTCGTACAAAACTACAATTTGTTCCCATGTAAAGCAATGATCGGCCACTAACTTAATTTATTTTCGATCCAATAGAACCGGCCGACAATTACGAATATGGAAAGATAAGTTCATGGCAACTATTTCCATGTCGCTTCGCGGTACTGCGTCCACACCATTTAAGAAACTGATCTCTGCTGCTCAGTCGTTTTCCTTGATCAGACGGACTTCGCTGCCCTCGTTAAGCTATTCACCTTGTGCAGAGACTGACATCAGCGCTGCAGACGCGGGGAACCTATATCTAGAATTGCATTACCTGTTTCTCTGTGGCCTATTGTAAGCCTCCTCTATAATCCGATTTTTCCCGTAATCTGAACTACCCCTCTCCCCGACGCGTTCGGATTAGAGGGGTTTTACTGTAGTTACAATTTATTCGGCGTGGGACCCATTTTTAAAACCAATTTTATCCTCCGGAGCTTTTAGGTCCATCCTTGACCCGTTCTTAGCGATAAAAAGTAAAGGATAATAGATATCCATTAGCTTTTGCAGCTGAGAATGGGTCAAGGGTGAACCCGAAAGCTCCGGAGAATAAAATGGGTTTCTTTTCAATGGCGATTCATCTGAGTTGGAATTTGATGTTTGCATTTTATTTTATAGCTACAATGACCGGTGGAAAACTATTTCCAAAACGGGATGTACTGGTAAGATGCCATCTATGCGCGTCGTCATGGCTTGAAGTGATAAAACTTTTGCAGCTCAACGAACTGGCTTGTCCGGAGCTCAATTCCTTCAATAAGCCCAGCGTTTTGGAAAGTGTCGTTCGACGACGAAAGGCTCAATTTTTCCGGGCACTTTTTTCCTTCTTTGTTTAAGCTTTCCTTGCGATACCGTTTAATTTTTTCTAGTCATTACCGCGATAAGCTGAAAAACTGTAACCAAAGCGGAAATCGAATGTAAGCCGTACCATTGAGCTTTCTAAGATCCATTCTAGTTTTTTGCCACCTAAAGTAGTTCACTGCGCTGAGTAGCTGTTGACCTAAAAAAAATTACATTTTGTTGAGCGTGCACACATTATCTGCTTTGCTTTGCATATTGAGCACCACCTTTTCATGACATGTTAACCAAATTAAGCCATGCTTGTCCATCAATTAACGCAAAGTCTGAGTGCGCAAACCGTTTTTTTATGTACCATTGTTTTCCTACGAAAAGTTTATTGCAGTCAGAAAATTTTTAACGTTGTTGTTGTTGCCTTTTTGCATACAATGAAAATGATTTCTATTTGCGTGTTAATGCTAGCGAGAAACAATTCGCTTAAAGCCTTGCAAACTTTTTAAAAGTTGACTTGAAGCTTTTTGAGTTTTTGATGTTTTAGGTTGCATAGTAATTGCGTCATATCGCGACCTTTATTTACGCTTTAGCCGCGGCCTCCTTTTTATGTACGCAAGTGCAATATTCCTACGTCCACGCAGAAGTTCCAGGCATGATACTCTTAGTTTTCTCGTATTTTCTGGCTGCAATATTTTGAGACAGAAAGTATCCTTCCCATTATGAGCATGTTAGTACGCTGCGTTATCTTCCGTAAATATAGCGTTTTTTAAAAGGGCTTTTTGAAATGGCTGAGCGAGCGGTTAGCTATGAACCTTTTCAGTGAGCAGCGCTGCTACCGTAATGATCTGCTCTTACTACTAATGATGGTTGAAATTTCATGATTTCAATGCTGGGTGAAACGAGTTATTGAAGTTTCGTGTTTCAGGACAACACCTTTCAGTCATCATAGGTTTAAAAAATGAAAGACATTGGAATTGTGAGATTTTCTTGTGTTTGGAAAAACAGTGAACGCTTGGAATGTTCACCAGCTTCGCCGTAGAAGCAAGCTGGCTGTTTGCTACTGCTGCCGCCAAGTTCGCCGCTGTTAATTGGATTCCTATGGCGTTCGCTGTAGGAAACGTTTGGTTTGTTAGTTGAGCAACTCGTAGTGTATTACGTAATTTTTACTGCTTAAACAATCGCAATTCTTCACAGCAACGTTAGGTTAGAAAGCTACCAATCAGATCCAATTTTATAATACGACACTGAAAAAATAATTTTTGTTTAATGGTGTCATTTATTATTTGATGGTTTGCGGAAGTGTTACTCTTCCGCTGCTGCCGCTTTGGCTTCACCACCGCCTTCCGGCGCTTTACCCTTCTTTGCGCTGTCGGATTTTTGGCTGTCATCTTTTCCTGCATCCTTGCTTTCCCCATCAGACACTCTCGAGCTTACGGAAGCGGACTTCTCATCTCCTTTCTTAGCCTTTTCGCTGGAAGGTGTATCGATGTCTTTTCCTTTCGCAGCGCCAGGCGCCTTATCGGTTGCTTTTCCCTTTTCTTTGTCAGACTTCTTGGCTGAGCCACCTTTGCCTTCCTTCTTGTCCTTAGCTTTGCCGCCCTTCTTTTTAGCACAGCAGAACACGGTGATAATAATTGCGACGATAACCGTCATGCACAGGGTGACCGTCACTAACGGAGACATCTTCTCTCCTTCCAAGTTTATTAAAGGAGCCATGGTAGCTGTACAGAAAAGTGTACGCTTTTGTCAACTAGCTATAAGCGACCAACTCCTCGCTGGCAGTTGCTATAAGAATGACAAAGAGACAGCAGCCATCCAGCAATGCGGTTAGTTTAAAGCAACGTTTTAAAATAGGCGACGACGTTTCTTTGAACCTGAACATCATTTAAGTGCAGCCATTTTTCAGCATGGTTAAGCGAAATTAATCCGCTTTTCTATTTTAAAAAGCCATATACGCTTGAACAATTTGTTTGTTTGAAAAATTACTATTCCGCGAGCTTAGAGAGCATAGCATAAATCCGCCCCCTCCGCTCACGTTAATGATGTTGTATACTTGCTGCATAGTACGATTTCGTACAGGCATACTCTTGCAACAGTTCGGAAAATGAAAGCGCTTGCAGCGACTAACAACGCGTAGAACCGCTGATAGAAAAACGCGTAGTAGCCTACGCTGCTTTTTGCAGTTCAACCTTTTTGGCAGAGAAGTCTGCGGGATCCCTCCTTTATTTAAAGAAGCAGTTTTAAAATTTTTTGGCTCGCTATTGCGCATTTTTTTAGAATAACCATTTTTAGGTTGCCCATTGTCTGTATGTCATATTTTGTGCTGCAGATGGAGGAAATCATCTTACTTTTCATTATTTATTACCGTACCCATTCGTACGCTATAATTATACGCATTATGGCGCACAAAATAATCTAACTACGTGCTCGTTTGCATAAATGTGCCTTCATCTGCGGCGCACAGTCGTAGGCAATGCGGACAAAGGCAAACGCCGTTAAAATGTTTGTTTACTTGTACTTTGTTCGTTGCTTAAGAATGTGTAAACATCTGTACTTGCTATCTCGACGAATGGACAGTGCTTCCGTAGTTTAATAATAAATTAGGCGTTCAGCTTAATTTGCGCAAACAACGCATTCCAAGCAATGCGTCATAGTAAACGGCTCGCTATAGTAGTGCAGGTTTTATTTTCATTGTTTATTCAAGCAGAACTAACTGGCTAAAAAGGATGGCATTATTAATCATTCAGCGTATATCTCAGCTGATCATGTTTGAGCTTGCTACTAATGCAACTGAGTTTGCTTGGTTGTAAGGTCTTCTACGGCTTTTCCCGTTTTTCGTTGTGCTGTTATCTGTAATTAAACTAAACAACTGCTCTACCAACCGTAGAAGACCTTACAACCATGAAAATTCAACCCGTTACAAAACATCCAGTTTTCAAGAACATCCTGAGTTTGCTTCTCGTATTTACAGTAACTCTTAAAGATAATAAGGATTCAATAGTATTTTTGTTATTTTCTTGCATAACCAACCTGCAGACAGCTTTTTGCTAGGTACGAGAACTTCGCTGAATTTTGAAACAGAAAGCTGCTGCCTGAGAACGTTTGAGCTCGCAGTCCTACGCCCATTGGTGTTCCACGACCCTATGAGAGCATGAGCATACATCATGAGATGCAAATGTTGGTAAGTACTGTTGGGCAACGTGCACAAGCGAATCGTTCGTTGCGTGACCATTTTCCGCTTAGAGTTTCATGCCGATAAGCAGATAAAGATGTCAGAATTCAAAATAGTCTTTGTTGATATAAGATAAGACTTTATCATTAGCGTCCAAAGGGATATAGCACTTCTCAATAAGGCTTAATGGTGAGCAGCCAGTATGCTCCTGCTGGTTGAGTGCTTGAATTTTCAAGCATTAGTTTGGTAAGTTCTCGGAAGCGTTCATGTTTTATTCCTTGGATTGATTATGTTGCGAGTAGATTCTAGGTAAAGTTTGACACTTCGATGCTCTGCCTTGGTTAATCAAGCTTCAGCTATTTTCTTACCATCCGGAAAAAAGTTGACGCGAAACAGAACTGGTCTTTCAGTTTGATTTGTCCGCTTCCTTTTTCAGTGTGTCGTGCCAGCTGGCCTTACGCCGAGCATAAGGTTAGAGTTGTTCGTAATCTTTCTTTGCACGTTTTAAGCGGACAGCAAATTCATCAAAGACGATGTCTGTTCAAACCAGCATCTTGCTTAGCCATTTGTCATCCCAAAGATTTCGCTTCGCTTTAGCTATTCCTTTTTTATCGAAGAAACTGCTTGCAAGCAAGTCGGCTAGAATGTCTCCAAATTTTTTCTATTGTTAATTATGTTTACGACGAGACGAGTTCGCTTCAATATGCATACAGACAGCCTAGCTTTAGCTCTTTGTAATACGCGTCAGATTTTGATAGCCGGAGCGTTGTTCACGCTTTGTCTAATGAAACTGACAGCCCTAAAGCAGTGTAGCCAAAGGCAGATGCAAAGCTGACTTGACTTACCAATTTTGTCAACGAAAGCTCATTTTCAAGTAAGATAAGTCTCAACTGTATTTGCATAAACTGACGACCATCCACTCTATTAACAACACGACGGACAGTTTAGAACGTTTCCATAATTAACGTTAAGCTATCGTTGATTATGGAAATCATTCCCGCAAAGTCCATTTACTGCGAGCTGCTTTATTATTTTTAAAATATATGTAAATTATGCGGACGCATTTATTTGACTATGCTAAGTGGACTTGATGTTGTTACGGTTGTGTCAGTTCACCAGTTGACATGAATATTGCCCCAATGAACTAAGGAATAACAAGACTAGGGAAATAGGGAAGACCTTGACCGCCATTATCAAGGGCAAGCGACCTTAATGTCAGTCCTTCAACATTTTCGAGTGGCTTTTAAAGACCGTATCTGTTGAGTAATTTGCTCTAGCTTTTCTTGTCGAATGTGTCCGTATATTTTGTTGTTGCCTTCCCGTTTGCCCGAAAGCTGCTTGAACTATTTATTAGTCTCAATTCAACCGGAAAGCATTCTGTCCAACGGAGAGTTTCGTTGCGATAGAAACGAAAGAGCAATGACCTGTCTTCCGTTAATAAACAGCAATTTGCCTTTAACAACAAAGACAAGGCAAGCTGATTGCGTTCGCGCGCGCGGACTAATACTAGTTTGCAGTGGACTTTCTTGAATTGAAAAGTTAATTTTTTTGATTAGATCACTTTCGAGAAAAAAGTACTTCATTTTCAATACAATCGGTGAGACTACTGTCAATAGTTGAGTGGACTGCATGAATGGGCATCCAATGACAATAACTACAGAGGTTATTGTAAATTAATTACGTTGCCTAAGATGAGCTTCGTTTCAAGGCGGTTGGCTAGATGACGCGATGAAAATTCACGAGAAGTTAACAAGCTGCGTTTGCTCTGACAATCGTTGTCCAGTTTGCCCTTCATGCACCCGTTTCCCGTCGTTTACTTTTCAGTAGCGCAATATTCACGCATAGGATAGTGTAAACTTCAATCAGCTGCCAACTGGGCAGTCTGCTCGGGAATGAACTTTCTCTTCGAGAAGAAAGAATTAAAGCGCAGTTTGAACATAGGGCAGCGACTTGCTTCTTTTAGTTTGCGTTATTAAAAATACAGTCGTTGGCCAATGGAAAAATGAGTACTTTTCAGTAAGGATGCAACGCAGATGTTCATATTTTAGAGCTTCAATTTTTTGCCTACCGAACCTGAAACTTATCAGTAAAAAAGTAATTCGTCCACACGTCTATGCTATTAGCATTTATACACGTATCAATAGAAGAACATTAATACTTCTCCCGCCTAGAGCAAGTCAGCGCGTTACAACGGATGCCTGTAATCATTTTATGAATAATTAAATCAATTATTTACCGAGTAATATGTTTTTTTGATAAAAATTACAAAGTGTTAAGAAGATGAAATTTTTGCTTCGACGGAACGCATCGAGGTTGACCATATGGTTTAGTTAACCAGAATACTCAGCCTGCAATTCTACGAATAGAATGGGTCTTTATTCCCGCGGTTGACCGTGATGCAATGAAAAAGCTGCGCGTAATATTTGAAACATTATTGCTGGAACGTTGTTGCTTACTGCCAGTCTAGGTACGTTCAGAAATTTGATGCTGTAGCTATTTTTCATCCAAACAATGGAAGCTACTCGGTAAAGTTTTTTGTACGGCGTCGCTTTCGTCAGCAGTCGATTTTTTCGGTTCAGCTTAGACAGGATTGGCGTAAGCACTTGTTTCAATTAGGGAAATCTTTTTTGCTTGGAGCGCCTTCCTGGAATCACCGCGAAATTGGGGCGCTGATTCGATTTGCCCACCAAGACTGACGGTTGATCGTCGTTCTTTTCGCTATGGTTTGCCGCTGACGAGTAAACATAAGTTAGCGCTATCTTTACAATCTCTTAACCTTCCAAAATTAGCATAATTTAAGCCATACACGCAAAATACTTTGCCAGATAAGAAACGCTCTTCTCGTAAGCGGCTTATTAACATTTTGCATTCTATTTAAGGGGGCAAACGTTTTTTGGTTCGCTTCTCGTCAGTCGACGAACTGTTCAATGAAAATACTTTAGCTTTGCCATTCAAGCGAACTAGGAAAGCTGCCAGTGAAAATTACTTCAAGTTTACGCGTGCGTTCATTTAAATTTTACGAGCTTTGCCCGTCACATTTTAAATGATTGCTTCGCTGTTAGTCGATCGAAAATCAAACAAAATAATTGCCACCAAAGGCGGCGGAAGAATTTTTAGCGCACAGTACTCATGGAAGGAAAGTACGGCTAAATTGGAAACAAGCGAAATTTATTTGATTTTTTTAAAGTTTTCCAGTTTCACGAAAGCTGACTTTATTATTTAGTATGCAGTTTATATTTACAATTGATCCCGCAAGGCCGATTAGCGATAATATGCGCTGTTAGGTTTATCTATTTGCGGTTATTATATTCGTACTCACATTAGCTGGTGGACTACCACTATGCCTGTGGTGCAATCTATCTTTTCCCGATTGCTCAAAAATATGAGGTCAACATATTAATAAAAGCATGAACATTTCCGGCGGGAGTCAATATATATACCGCTGAAACGGTGGCTCAATGTTAGCATTTTGTTGGATGATAATTCGTCATGGCAAGCTTTCCATAACCTGATGTATTGTAGCACTGATTCAGTTACTCTTCGAACGACGATTTCCAAATTCAGTCAGCTTAGTGCGCTATAGTTTTTCATGATCTGCTAAGCGGCTGATCATATTGGAATAATGGATAGCCGAAAAGCGAAGAAAAACAAGTTTTGCAAAAGTTCTTATAGTGAAAGCGGCAAAAAAGACCAATTACGTAAATTAGTTGAAATCCACTTTTGCCATTGCCTCTCAGACAACTTGGATGCCGCTATCTTTGTGTGTTAGTTGTTAGTCGCTCGGTACGTAAATACGCAGCTAAGGTACCCTGCTTATGTAGCTCATCAGTAACGCAGACGAGCTCTGCATATCGACTCTTAGTTTTCTGGACTAACGAATAGTAATCCCATGTCCCCAATGGATTAATTCAAGATTGGGAGACGATCTCCTTATTTTACGAAATTTCGTATACCACAAATTATGTTGCCACTTTTTGCGACTTGCGTGAAAGCGTAGGAGCTCATTTGACTTTAAGCGAAGTGGAATAAAAATAGATGGATTGCTTTCTCGTTGCGTAAATACTAAAGGTGATTAAAAAACGTCTGTTTTAATAGGATACACTCGATTAACGACGCAGCGCAGAGGGAGGACTTTCGCACGACGCGAAGTGTACCGTACTGCCTTCTCTGCAGTGCCATTTTTTGCTCCAACTTTTTTCATCATCTACGTTGGCGACTGAGCTGAAATCACACCATTTTGTAGTGATAAAAAATTTAAAAGGGCGAGAGAGTATTCATTCGCGCAAAGTCACTTTTCGCTAGCTCTTTAAGGAGGCTCGAAGACCTGAATTGATTATATAAATATTATATAAAGTGCGCCTATTAGCCAAAAGAAAAAGCCGGCTTGAGCTTTGAATAAAATCTTGCCAATAATGCCTTCACTTTTCTTACCTAATTATCATTTTTCATTTTGGATTGTTAAATTAGAAATCTGGCCTACACCGCTTACAATTAGGAAAGAAGTGCGCAAAGGTTGATTTTGTTTTTAAAAAAATGCAACAGCTGCGTTTTATCGATCAAAATGCGGCCGTTTCCAAGTTGCCTCGACCGGCACAACTTTGAATTTATTCCACTTGATTGAGATTGCTTAGCGGCAATGCTCTTCTTTTGAAAGTTCGATTGGTCGCTAACGCTTTTGCCTACTAAACGCGGAAGCGCTAGGCTGGATCGATTACAACTGTTCACGCAACATTGTCGGACTGCTTATTCGTCAAGAATACTTGCAGTGACCTTTTCGCGAAGCGGGAAAACAAGACAGGCAACTTTTGGTCAATTCGTAATGATAGCATTTTGAAAATGTGGATTTCATTGCCGCCCGGAGTCTGGCGGAAAATAGCAGTGCTAGTAAAAGTGAATGCAGGTTCATTTCTCATTTTGATGCGCAAATTTTGCCAAATGGCTTTATCGTTTCCACTCGGCCTTTTCTTTGCGCCGGATTTATCCAGCCATCCGTTGAAAAGCCGTACGGGAGTATAGTAAGTTAATTTGTACGTTATACGAATGCCACTGTTGATTAATTTCTTGAGCGGTGGTCAACATCTGTTAGCGCGAGTTCGATTGATTCTTCAGCCGCTGTGTCTGTTGCGGACAGTTCCCGCTGGATGCATGCTACGCTGGGAGGAAACCCCAATGCGCGCATTGCTTAATAGCATTGCCTGCAGCACGAATTTTCCTTTGAACTATTCTCTGCCTTTGGTTTCGTCAAGCTTAAGCCGAAAAAAGAAACAATATGCCAAAGTAGATGAGAAAATAATCCAGCGCGTCACTTATGTCCGGCTGGCGAGACTTTAAGCGATTCAGTTTGTATTTAGCTTTATGTTGGCTGCTTTGTTTTTTTTCTTTCTTGCGTATCGGAAATCGGTTTGCCAATTAATGGCTGTTATTTAATTTGGAGGACGCGTTGCGCCATTGCTAAAGAATTCAAAGCGCTTCATTTTCAGTGTACTTGATTACTTTGTACAGTAGAGTTATCTTGATTGTTTCTTTTACGCCGCGCAAACGGGCTGCCATAGCGCAGACCTGCGTTTGCATTTTTACCGACTGGTCGATATGGAGACATGTTGGCCGTAGCGAGCGCGGTTATCTATGATTCACGGACGTTGCAATGGCAGTGTCAATTCGTTAAATATACAGTGACTGCAGAGTAGAGGGACTTTTGTCCGATCATTTTATGTGGTAGTTTGATTGGCCGGCGCCCTTCATCGTTGGACTTACACTGTTTGCCCCAACGTTTAGCTAATCGATGATTGTCTCTTATCTACAACTCGTCATGCCGTACACTGTTATCATCATTGGCGGCTGAATCGACGGCCAGCTTTACTGTCGTCAAAAACGGCCACCCCGTCGATAGCTCTTCACCAGTAGTTGTTGTTCGCGAGTTTTGTTGCAACTTGAGTGCTTTACTTCACGTTTTACCGCGAAAGCTGTGTCGATTGCTTGAACAATAATTTCAGTCTTCTCTTTGAGAAGGTAACGTGAAATGTTCGCTTCTGGCTAGCCTGTACAGTCTCGTAGCCGATGGAGATTTCTGCTTGGGCCACTGTTGTAGCTGTGGCCTTATTGCTACTGCCCGCCCGAGGGGAGGAGGACCTGTTCGCGGGTCTCGAGGCAGAAGATGACACGCTGTTCAATATTATGACTGGTAAAAAGTTTTGCAACTTTACCTGGTTTATTGTTTTGCTTGTTTTGTTGCCTCGTCCAGGTCCCTGCGGCCCAAATCAATTTTTCTGCGACGCGCACATCGGCAATGGCAAGTGTATTCCTAAGACTTGGTATTGCGACTACGAATTCGACTGTATGGACCAAAGCGACGAACCAGCGAACGAATGCCGTAAGTGTTCGTCTCTTCTTCGTAGCTTTTGTTTTTTGTTTTCGTAAAGACACATCCAGTCGCCATGGCTATCGTTTCCATTGGCAAAGCGATCCTTGCCATTGCATTCCGCCCTATCTCACCTACTGCAACTGTCAGCACTGCCCAACCACAGTTCAATGATTGATCGGGTTAGATTAGGCGTCATTTGGGCGCCGCGGGCGGGAACCCATCGTAAGCAAGTGATTGGTTGTAGTCCAAAATAGGACGAACAGATCGATCGAAATTGGCTGCCGGTCTTTTGAAAAAAACTTGCATAGCATTTGCGAAAGGAAAAAAGCAGACGGGTGACGACGATAGAAAAAAAGCGCCACTTTTGTTGCTACAAATTCCTTGGGGAAGCCGGTTCACCCGCAAGCGATCTTTTTAGCGCATTTTGATCAAAATAAGGTCGTGACAAGGTCTGCTGCATACGTTGGGCGGTTGATCATGTGGCGCCACAGTTTCAATGCCGTTTGGAACTCCGGCGGCCCAATTTCGCGCCGCCCTATCCACCTCGGACCTTCTTGAAACGATAATGCAGTTTGGCGGCAGAATGCTGTTCACCCAATGCAAAAATACCAACCCGTCGATGCTCACTCTTTGCCGCTCCTAATTTCGCAATTCTTTCAAAGCTTAAATTTGCATATCCCTATCGTAGCATTCGAGAGAACGGCTCAAGAGTTGGCCACCACCTTGTCCGCTGTATTGAAGTCAATAGGAACGATGCCTAAACGGTTGGACGCTAATGCTCAGCCGATGGCCGTAGAGCTCTGCTAGCAAACCGGATTTCAAGCCGGTTGCGCCAACATTTCGGGCGTTGACGTTAACAGATCATTTCGAAAAAAAGGTTTGCTAAACGCGAGAAACGGCCCCACCTCCACCACCTGCGCTACTGGCATGTTGGCCACCTCGTTGACGGGCCGGCCGACTGGCGGCGTTTCGAACTGCCAATCGATGTTTTGAAAAAGTTATAAACGCCGCCTAATCAGCAAATGGACCTTTTCATTTTGGCTCGTAAGCATTGCTTCACAAGGGTGTTCAGGTTGGAATGTACCGTATTCCATTTTTCCCTACTCGTCAGTCGGAGCCCTAAAGAGTGGCAGCGGCCATTGGCAGCCGTATTGCCAACGCGCCTAGACGATGTCATGTCTGCGGGAAATTTTCTTTTTTCCGGGCGGAATTATCGTTTTGTTATTTTATTTTGTTTTTAAAAAAATGTTGGCAGGGCGAAATGTCGACGCTTCGTTGTGACAAATCCGTTGCGAACCCGAAGATGGCAAACTGCTCTCGTCTCAGGGCGAATGGAAGGTTGCGGTCAATAGTGCCCCCGCGTTGCCAAAAGCTTTGCCACCAATGCGGTCGGCAGCAATTGCGTGGCATCGCATTTTCCCTTTGGGTTTTCTCGGTTCGAGTGGCAGTTTGATTTTATTTCTAAATTGTTGGCTGGCCGTGTTCGCTTCGGGTGTAGCTTTGTCGCTATCGTTATCCCTTCCAACTTTCTTTTGCTTAAAACAGTTTCGACTCTTACCTAAGGCAAATCTTTTCTTGTGATAGGCTATCTATCGACGGCTGATCAGCTACAAACGCGTTCGTTCATTTTTTTTTATCAAATCTGTTTTTTATCGAGTGAGCTTCGTTTGTTGTTTTTCAAAGCACGCCATGATCAAGCGGTCTGTAAATGCTTTGCATCTTCGTGTAAGAGTCTTGACAAGTTTATGATAATTTTTTATCTATAACTTTGCATAAAGTTGAAAGTTGGTCTGCCTGCTTTCTCGTCGGTTTATCTTTTCTTTTCAAATGGCCAATACTCTCTGATCGTTCTATTGCCAGAGTAGACTCTCATTTTGAACTGAGTTAGGCGGGATATTATCGACTGCTACTAATATCTCTTTAGCGGTTTCGTCCCGCGCGGCATTAAATCACGGAAAGGTGCCTATTTCGGGAAAGTGCGGGGGTTTTTTTGAGAGGAATAACACTCACTGATAGTGGCTTTGGAAATGGTTGTGCGCCAAAGTCACTGACGCAATTAAACGATGAAGACATGTAAAAAAAATTTTTATTTTACAACCCAGTAGGCCTTACGCTAGCTTTTAATGCTTCTTCTTGCCAACTGGTACGCTGTTCACCAACAAACAGCGAAAGCGAATCGTAATGCCCCAACGAATCGATCGACCAGTTGTAAGCTTACGGGATATATTTGAACGCTTGTAGGTTAACGATGTAGCCGTATTCATTAAGAGAATATTTCAAAATGGATCAATAAAAAAAAGTTATCTTTTTAGCAGCGTATAATTAAGAGCATAAAGTACTGTAAATTGTCCTCAGGTTTGCCGAGCAGAATTTAACCGCCTGTCAGGCCACCTTGTGCATATTCGACACGATTAGAGAGGAATGTGGCACGAGTGAGAACGCCTACCAGCGGGTCTGTCAGCTGTAATGCAATTTATTTCTGCATGATTGCTCTTGCATAGTCGACAGGTTAATCGCTGGCGAAAAAAGTAGCTCGCTTTGCTATTGCGCTGGAAGGTTATGCGATTTCGGCTTCTCGCCTAGCCGTAGTCACTGCGTTATATCTTGAAGTGGAACGGTTCATACTTCTGCACTTTCTTAGATGCTACCAAGGCTGGTGACTCGACTGTTTGCTACTACATTTTTCGACTGGCGAATAACCTGATTAGAATAGGCTTTTAATGAAAAAGACGAATAGCGACCTAAAAGCGCAACGAAGATTTTTTAAAATTTCAATTCCCGCCAATCGATATTTCTTGCCGAAGCCCTCCGTGGTGAAGCTAGCGTAGTTTGATCTAATCCGTAGGTTCTCAAAGTGGGCGATATCGCCCCCTGGGGGGCGATGAGGGAGCACAGGGGGGGGGGCGATGGGAACCTCGTGCAGGGGCGTTGGGAATCACATAAGAGGAACTCTGGCAGAATTATCCCTAGCGCAGGAGGGCCCTCAAAGAGACCTTCGTAAGAAGGGTCTTTCTTAACTCGCCCTAACTAGAAGTGGCGGCGGCAACTTCAAAGGAGGCCAAGTGGGGGTGGAGGGCGCAATGGAACAATGACGTTTTTCTTAGCTCAACTCCCCCAGAAGTGGAGGCAGCAAATTCAAAAGCATTATGGGACAAGAAGCGGCAAGTTATGGGCTGCTGTAGAAAACCTTCTTTATTGCGTTTCCATCATCTTATCTAGCGGAATGCGGATTCAGCGCGGTTACGGAGCTGTTAAGCAGCAAGAGAAGTCAGCTAGATAAAGTGAATCAAGGCGACCTTAGACTGATGATGACAAAGATGCAGCCAAACATAGACAACTTGCTCGTACTGCATCAAGCACACCCATCATCAAATTGAGTAGTTTCCTTTCAAGCGCAGTCGCAAACTTGCGTTATAGTTTCTTTTGCATCTCTTCGCCTAAGCGTTTTCACTTCAATCTGGTTTGTTGTCAGCACATTTCTGTTTGGTGTGGGTAAAAAGACAAATTGACGCACATTGTTTTTTTTTCGGGAAAGGCTAATGAATGCTTCTTGCTTATGTGACTTTATGTTCCGAAAAACGTGAGAGGAGATAAGAAAGACGAGCAGAAATTTTTCCATGACAAAATGGTTGGTGGAAAAGCAGGAGTAATATAGTACGTCTACCATGTGACGAAGAGTAAAAGTCTTTTCTGCAAACATTTCTATTGAGTAGTGGTATTGCAAGGATTTTCCCACTAAGGGCGACAGGGGGAAAAGTTTGAAAACCTAATGACCTCCCGGCTGCGCCACGTCCTACCTTTCAGCCAATCAGCGGACCCAAAATTGACCAATCAGAAGTGGGGAGCTCTAGCGCTCGGGAACGTTCACAGGGGGGCGATGGAGCGAAAAGTTTGAGAACCTATGATCTAATCGGTCAGGTTTATTTTCGCTTGAGACTATCGATGTTGCATATGTCGACTTTTCCGCGCTTATTCGTCTATTTCAGTGATTCCCAACCTTTTCTGCGCCAGGGCCCCCTTTCGAGACGCACATCTCCTCAGGGCTCCCTCCCGTTCTTGCGTGGTTGTGCTCTTCTCTTTTCTCGCCCTAGGTTCTTTCGCGTTTATTAGAGTACCTGTGACACGCAGTTTACCGAAGATTTCAACAATGAATTTTGCTGTTGTCTTTTCGATCTGGTGAAAACCGGACAACGAACTTTTAATCTGCATTTTAAAACTCTTCAATTTAAAAGTTCGATTTTTGCACTGGTCTGTGCCATATGGAAAAGGCAGTACGAATCTAAATCTAATTCCTGACACGTGTGCAGTGTTTTTCAGTCGCGTGGTCTAAGTATTTCAGACGACCTGTAACTGCTCTTCTTTGCCGAGTGAATGAACGTAGGTCAAAAAGGTTCCTTAGTCATATGGAATTGGTCGAAACTTCTTCCACGCTCAGCTGCCAAACTTTCGTCTTGAAAATGGGTTTGTGTGACAAAAGTTTCCTATTAAGATTTATTGGATTTGTAGTCAAGATTTGCAAAGACTACCTCACATGAAGATGGAACGTCTTTATACGGTCTAGCAGTTTTATCATAAGAAAAAAGAGTCGTTTATTCCCATTGTAAGTCAAAGAAGGTAAGAGCATACAAACGATAGGAGCTTTCGGAACTCAACTGGTTCCGTCGTCAGCAACAGGGTACAAGGCCTGTCGCTAACGATGAAACTAGATAAGTGCTCCCTTTCGCCCAGGGTTTGTGTCCTATCGCTGACGACGGATCCAATTGGGTTGTGAAAGCCCTGATCGTTTGGGTACTGCTGCGTTCTCTTATTTACAACGGGAGTAAACCGCTCTTTTTCTCTTGTGACTAACTGGCACTTAACTCTTCAGTCGCAGTGTATGAAAATGGTTTGTTAGAAACTTCAACGCGCTTTTACCGCACACGGTCAAATTCTACGTCTGTTTTTTGTTGTACTTGTCGCCTTGTTAACAACAACAGTATTATGCGTTGATCATGCTGGACGTCGGTTCTCCGAACATCGTATTATTGCATTCAAGTTTACTATTTGACTTTAACAAGTAGGAAAAGTTGGCTATGTTGGCAAATCAGTGTGGTGGCTGAAGCTGGTGCCCTAATACCAATTTTTCCACGTCAGGTTCAATATTCGTTAGCAGCAATCTTAAGTCTCCACGCTGCGCTATTTGTAGCCTGTTTCTTTTTTAACCAAAAGATCTGTTGCGGCACTGAACCCACATTCAACCAAATAAGAGGAAGGAAACGGCACGAGGTACTTTTCAACGATCTTCCATAATTCAGGGTAAAGTGTCGCAATTTGATGCTGCAACCAGAAATGACTGTAGCCACTCTTAAACTTAGGCTTCAGTTCTTCATTGTCTTGCAACTCAATCAGCTCTTCTTGCAAAAATGTCTCTGCTTCGTTAGCGTTTGAATATGGATCCAAAATCCAGGCTGGTATTCTCATTTTCACAACCGGGGACCCCCAAGGGCCCCCTTAGCATTCAAGACCCCCTTGGACTCCCCCAAGGCCCCCAAGGGGGCCCAGGGGCCCCCGTTGGGAATGACTGATCTATTTCAACTAATCTACAGTTGACCTTTATTGATGTTCATGTTCAATGCCCTCTCGGCTAGTCATCATAGCGAGTATAAGTTGGCTGTTGGCATGCCTTTTCAGCACCAATCTGTTGCCTAAGCCTAAGACTTATTTTTAGGCTTCAGGATTAAGTAAAGGTACCGCCTGGGGCGGACGCGCTGTTTTAATTGGCCAGTGAAAGGAGTGGTTATCAAACATGAGCATTACAGTTGGTCATCCGGTAAACCGGCGGCGACAGATGACCAAAAACCTGACCTTTCTTTTCTAAGCAAATAAAGCTTTGCAAAGAAAACGCTTAGGTTTTGTTGAAACCTTATAGTCTTACTGTAGGTATTCTATGGGAAAGCAGGTTCAATTCGGCACCCGTAAATGAGAAACAAAACTAGGCTGTTTGTACACGTAGCAGTTTTGTAGATTGCGACTGAAATTGCCTTGCTGTGCGCTTTCAGCAAGTTGCCTCAGCTTGAATTCAAGTATTACGCATAGCTGTATCCGCCTTGTGCTTGGCGTGAGATTTTGACTTTGCTGCTTGCCCAAGGCTTCAAAGTGCTTAAAAGGACAAGTGTTGGCTTGCGCGTGATCTTGCAGGGTGCGAGTCGTAAGACCGAAACGTAAAATAATACCAAATGTGGAAATGTCGAATGACCCAAATTCCGAATAAGGTCTACTCTCGTTATCAACGAATTCCCTATAGCGCTTTTGTTCGGGATGAAGAGTGGCGCCATCTTTTATGGGATACTGGCACGGGTTAGAACGTAGCGTTGCTAACGGCCAGTCATGCAAGAACGCTAGAGTATATGTCTTGTAGAGCAGTGGTGCCTCGGTATTCCTTAAAAGTTGACACCACTTTTTATCCCGGACAAACTACGCTATAGGGAAGACCGCCTATAACGAGGGCAGGCTGCGTTCGGAATTTCGAATGCAGTCGAAACTCCAATCTTCATTATTTTGACTTTCGGTTTTATGGCCACCGCCAGGTGTTGCACTGTTCTGTGCTGACTTTATATTTTTAGGAAAACTAGTGAAGGTGTAAAAAATGTACTTTTAGCCCCTCGGAAATGCTCATCCGAGCACTTCACTTGCTTGCTTACCGGTCACTGCATACCGTTGGGATACCGTTGCGACGGCGACGTCGATTGTGGTGTTACGATCGACGGTCGCGTGGATCGGTCGGACGAGGAGAACGTGCATTGCAGTAGAGCGTTTACTTGCTTGCCCAATTACCATAGCTGCGTTACCACGAATGTTTGCATTGAATTGGCGAAATTTTGCGACCAGCACATCGACTGTCCCGACGGATCCGATGAAGGAGCTTTTTGCTCAAGTAACTCTTCACGCTTTCTTTGCCTAATCGTCTTGTTTTTATTGCTTTCGCCATGCAGACTCGTACAGTACGAATGTGACATGCAAGTATGGTCAGAAACCAACGCCCAATGCCGGTGTGCGTTGCTTCTGCCCAGCCGGCAAGAAGCCTCGACGAAGCGAATGCATTGGTATTTATTGTTGTTTCTTTTATTGCTCATGGTTTGAATTCCATTCTGCTCAAGACGACGACGAATGCGCTGCCGAACGGAATGGTCATATAGGACCTTGCGATCAACTTTGCACAAACACGGAAGGTTCCTACTTGTGCACCTGCGAACAAGGCTATCGGCTTGTCAACGGAGGCGAATGCATCGCCGTGAATGGTATTTTGTTGCTTACCAGTTTCCCTTGCGTTCGGTTGAAGTTCTGTTGGAAAAATTGAATAGAACCGCCTGGAGAGCCAGCCACTATCCTTGTGACCAACGGAGCCGCAGTTATGCATACCGACTTGAATTTCACCATCCTTAGTCGCCTAGAAGGTCGCGCTTTGAATCCACTCGACTTTGACCATCGAAATCGTAGCGCCTGTTGGGTATATTATGCTTTTTCGCAAGATCACTTCGCCCGCTTTGACTAATGGCCCCTCGTTGTTCCAGTTGACCGTAATTGGTAAAGAGCCGAAGAGTGAAAAACATGTGTTGCAATGCGCCAGCGTGGACAGCTTTGTCAAGGAGAATATGTGGCACTACGAAACCGAGTACGCCTTGGAAGGTGCGTTCGTTGGGAGGCTGACCAAAACGCGGGAATATGACCAACGGTGTTGCTTGCAGGCGTGGAGCAGATTTGCAAGGATTGGATATCCGGAAATTGGTACTTTCTAGACGACTCCTACGATCGCCTGTTCGTCTGCAACCAAACGTTGACCGCTTGCGCCACTTTGGTGTCCGGCTCTTTGGACAAACCAAAGGATGTGGCGATCGATCCCCGCGTTGGGTAGCCATTTTTTCTTTGCGCGCCCATGAGGGCCCAAAACATTTTTCTTCGTTTTGAATATCCTATTTTCAGGTATGTGTTCATTACCGATTGGGATAGCTATCGCGCAAGTCTGATACGCGTCAACATGGATGGAAACAACTTTACTCGCTTTGTCAACGTTAGCATAATATATCCGTACGGTCTGACGTTGGACTACGTAAAGCGCCAAGTTTATTGGTTGGACAACTATTTGGAATACGTTCGCGTAATCGACTACGAAGGCTTGTACAAAGTTCGTACCGTTTCGTCCGGTTTCAATATCAAAAGTCTGCACTCGATGGCCTTCTTCGAAAAGTATATATACGCAACGGACTACTTTAAAAACATGGTTGTTCGCATAGCGAAGAATAACGATACAGCGGTGAAGACGTTTGCCCAACGCGAGTTCATGAGAGCTTACAGTATTAAAGTGTTCCATCGCCAAAGACAGCCATGGCGCAGTCATCCCTGTTCAATTGCCAACGGAGGTTGCGAACACCTGTGCGTCGTTAGTTACACGGTGGATGGTTTGCCATTGGCCAAGTGCAAATGCAAGGAAGGCTATAAGCTTGACGATGGCGGGAAGCATTGTTTGTACGCCCTCTCTTTCCCACTTTTACTCTTTGGCCGAACGCAGCCTGGCAGTATTCTTGGCATACCATTGGAACCTCCAATGGCCAGCTACCAAGCAATGAAACCAATACGCAACCTTCGCAGGCCTACGGCCATTGCATTGGATGTCGAAGAGAACGAAGTGTACTTCTCGGATGCGGCCGACTACGTCATACAGAAGGAGAACATAATCACCCGTCGTAGGGAGTTAGTCATCGACTCTGGGGTTAGCAATTGCGAAGGTTTGGCCATCGATTGGGCAGCTGGCAATTTGTATTGGTCGGACGAAGGTCTTCAGACGATCAACGTTGTTCGATTGTCGAATACCGAATGGCGACGGGTGATTGCCAGCGATAATATGACCCATCCGAGGGCCGTATGCGTACACCCAATGCAAGGTCTGCTATTTTGGACCGACTGGGCTGACTTGAGCGAAACGGAAGCGGGAAAAACGGCCAAAATTGAACGATCTCTATTGAACGGCGACGAACGAACGGCGCTTATAAGTACGCAAATTCGATGGCCAAACGGTTTGACCATAGACTACAAGGAGGGATGGCTTTACTGGTGCGACGCGTTTTTGGATCGAGTTGAAAAAGTGCGCTTTGACGGGCGCCAAAGGACGGTGGTTCTTTCGTCGGACGCCATTGTACATCCGTACGGGTTGGCCCTTTATGACGGCTTTTTGTACTGGACCGAATTCCGCAAAGGCGTCGTGATGCGTTTTGACTTGTCCAAGGTGAACGCCAGCTCGCAGACTACCAACTCGTTGGTCATTATGTACAAGGATACGTCTCCGCTGTTCGAGATTCACGTTTTTGCCGATTCGGGCAATCGCTTGCCAACGTTGTGTTCGTTGAACAATGGCGGCTGCGAGCAGTTTTGCTTCCATACAACTACGAAAGGCAAGGAGGTATGCCATTGCGCTGACGGTTACAAGAGGAACCCGAGCAACCATTCGGCGTGCGAACCAGAGCCCTCGTGGCCTACGCGCAGTCGATGCGACAAGGAGCAGTTTGAATGCTTGCGCAATCATCAGTGCATCGAAAGAAAGTACTTATGCGATAGCGACGACGATTGCAAGGACGGTTCGGACGAGGACAGCTCGCCGGAAGGTCCATGTTGTAATATCCATGCAAAATTGGGCGTCCGTACCTTATTGATGGTCTGCTTGTTTGCAGATAATCACACTTGCAGAGCGGATCAGTTTCGATGCAAGTCGAATAGATGCTTGCCCAAAGCTTGGGTTTGCGACGGCGATCACGACTGTCAAGATGGCGACGATGAAATGGACTGCCAAAGTAAGCAGCAACGAAATAAAATATCACAATGTACAGGCAGCTCTCGTATAACACGACCGTTTGGTGACTTAAAAATCCTGAAAAATCTCGCGTTATAGGAGACATGTAAAGTATAGGAAAATCACGATTTGGTTCAAAGCGTCAGGATTGTTTACTTGTAAACAACAACGGAGAGATATCTCAAATAAGCTGGGTTGAAACAGGAGTTATGATGTACCTGAATAACATTATCTTTTACGGCGATCATACATTAACGGCAGAGCTTTTATGATAGAACTCTTTACAGCGGACCGAATTCAAACTGGCTTTCAGGAGCGGTGTACTTGCGTCCTTAGCTTGTGGAAAGAGTCCCTCTAAATCCTAAAATAAACGACCTCATACCCAGGAATGAATGGAGTTCCTTTGAACTCACTTCTTTAATCTCACTATCCTTTGTTATAGGCGAACGGAGGTCCTATTAAATGTAGAAGGTAGCGCTTCCTCATCGTCACATTGTTTCTTCATTGCAGTAAAGTATAATTCCAGCTTCGTTTGTTTCGCACGTGTGCTTCTTTCGTACAGCAGCTGCTTATATGGCTCCAAGCAAGCTCGGATACCTCTTGTGGTTTTCCCGCTGCGTTCTGCATTACAATCATTGTCTTCGAGCCATTGTAAACGCTGTTCAATAGTGTCCGGTGTATCTGACGGCTCAGTAGTGGTCATTTGTCGCGGAGGCGGAGGAACTTCCTGATTTTCATCATCTTCTTCTCTTCCTTATGCTTCCCCTACTACAGAACGTTTCTGCAGCTCCTCGGTGGTCAGCTCATCCGGTTGACAATCCAAAATGTCCTCAATATCTTGATATTCCACTCCTTCAAATTCTAGCCTGTTTGCCAACTGAACGCAGCTTTCAGTAATTTCGCATATTTGAGCAGAAGGCTCAAAGTCTTTAAAATCGCAGATCAGATCTGGGATGAGTTTCCGCCAAACACGGTGTAAGCACTGTTTCGATACGTCATTCCGGGCTTCTACGATGTTGTTAATAACCATTCTCAGGTTATAGTTCTTCCAAAATTCCATCACAGTTTCACAATTTTCTCCGTCGGTCGCGTCGATCAGCATCTTGAACGTTTGCCTTAATTAGTAAGCTTTGAATGCTCCAATAACGCTTTGGTCAAGCGGTTGTAACAAAAAGTGGTCCGTGCAGGCAAGAAAACAAAGTGGACATTTGGGTCTAGCTCAGCTGTCATCGGTAGGTGGCTTGGCGCGCTATCCATGATTACGAGAACTTTAAAAGCCAAGTTCTTCTCGTTCAAGTATTTCCTAATGTAATTCACATAAGCATTAGAAGAAATATCAAGGCAAACTTGGGCGTTCATCCATCCTCTTTTGCTGTAAACGCTCAAACTGCTTTTAACAATTCCCCTTAGGGCTCGTGGATTGGCATGACGATGAATCATCAATGGTTTCAGCTTAAGATTTCCACTAGCGTTGGCACCGAGCATTACAGTCACACGATCTTTCGCAGCGCAGATTCCTGCAGCATGCCTACGCTCTCTGGAAATGTAGGTCTTTTTTTGGCATACGCTTTAGATAAAGATTTGTCTCGTCAAAGCTAAAAATTTGATCGAGGCAGTAACCCTTTTCTTTGACCAAGTTTTGTACTTCTATTGGAAATGTTTGCGCGGCATCGACGTCCGCGCTTCCTGCTTTGCCACGGAGACGAACATTGTGAAAACTGTGTCGATTCTTGAAACGGCAGAACCAACCACTACTAGCAGTAAATAGAGGAATTTCAGTAGGATTTGTAGACTGTTTCTTAAGGTCTTAGTAAATCGTAACTGCTTTTTGTCTGATGGTGGAAAACGTTGTTCCTATTCTTTTCATCGTTTGAGTTTCGATCCAAATGCTGAGTAGTTTTTCCATTTCTTCCAGTATCTTAGGCCTTGTTCTTATTGACATCGCAATACTTAAACTGGTACCGCTTAGGTAAGTCTGTTTAATTTTTTCTGCATTGCTCGTAATGGTCCGCAACGTTGATTCCTTTATGCCGGTAGCTTTGACGATATCACGTGTCGCCCCATTCCGTTCATACCGTTTCAGTATCTCAAGCTTCTCTCCAACAGTCAGCGCCTTTCTTTTTCGACCACTACCAGCTGACTTCGAATCAGGAAGCTTAGACATTTTCAGATACTTAAAGACTATTCTCAGATAGCGGAATCAGACAAAATACTTACGAATTGTGCTCGCAATCAGACGGTGTGAATGCTTTCCAGATTCTGTGCAAGCGTACTACGACTGACTGGAAAAGCTCTACGATGCCTGCGCTTCGGTAGAATTGAAAATGGAAGCATCGTCTGTGCAGATGTTCTTGCCAGCGCAAATTATTCCACCGAACATGAATACCGATCAATAGCCTGTTTGAGTATGCATATCGCAGGGTGCACAGCTGGGTCGGACACTACTTCTGATAAGAATCCTAAAAGTTTTTGTCACATTTCGCTTGTTCGTGACCGTGGAACCTGCATACGCTAAGAGCGCGGCCTTTGTTTGCTCTCGGTGAATGAAAACACGGGGAGACATTGCCAGAAGCCCACGCTTTCCAGCCGGCAAATTCGCGTAAGAAGCGAAACAGAATCGCGTTATGTGAGAAAGTGCTACGATTTCAAAATTGCGTATGAGCGAAAACGCGTTATATGAACACGCGTTATACGAGAACTGACCTGTATTTGTTTTTATGTAAAATTACATACTAAAGATTACGTACCGTTTATTAGCCAATAATAGGACGGCTGAGTTTTGAACTTACTCAGCGTTTAAAGCAATTGATCTGAGCAGTTTCAAGCGTTAGCAAGTACGCCTGTTGGAGTATGTATAATTTGCTCGTAGGCGATCCCCGCGTATTCAAGTTGCTATGAAGGCGATTTTGAAAAATAAGCCTCCTTGTAATGCCGAGAGAACGGTGCCAGAAGGCGTTGCTTAAAATTACGTAACTGCGCTTCGCTTTAGCAATAACTGTTTTCCGTTAAGTCTATTTGCTTTCTGCAAATTTCCTTACACATTTTTATTTGAATAAGCCGGTCGTGCATGAAGAAGCTTTTCCTTAATTAATGAGGGCTGCTTAGCGTCTACTTAACTTGCAGATACGACGTGCGGACCAAATTATTTCCAATGCAAAGTGTCCAAAAAATGTATACTCCAAATATGGGAATGCGACCACGAATTGGACTGCGGTCCCGGCGACACATCCGACGAGCACGAGAATTGCGTTTATCCGCCCTGCAACGGGTTGCAGTTCACTTGCGCGAACAAGCAGTGCATATCGGCGCTGTACGTTTGCGACGGCGATCGAGATTGTCGGGACGGATCGGACGAGTTGCATTGCGACTTCGGTTGTCAACCCGGTGTAGAATTTCGGTGTTCCCCGTCGAGCGCCTGCATAAATTCTTTGTACAAATGCGACGGATATCCGGATTGCGACGACGGATCCGACGAAGCGGACTGCCGTAAGTGTTCATGCTTGAAAATATCCGTTGCGCCGATTTGTTTTTGGCCTCTTTCAGCCGTCAACAGTCATAGCTGTACAGTTAGCGAATTCCATTGCCAAAGCGGCGAGTGCATTCGATCGTTGTTTCGTTGCGACGGGTACAAGGATTGTTTGGATGGGTCCGACGAGCTCGATTGCGGTGCGAGACAAGTTTGTCCACGTTCTTTTGATTGATATGCAAATTTTAGCAAATTATACTTGCCATCCCAGCTTGTTCGTTTGCAAGGATTCGCATCGTTGCTTGCCGAACACTCTTGTTTGCGATGGTAAAAAGAATTGCGAAGATGGTTCGGACGAGTTGAACTGCGGTATCATCAGCTTTTTCTTCATTCTAACATTACTCCATTATTTTTTCTTCTTCTTTTTTTCCAAACGGTTTTGTTCATCCGCCGTGAACAAGTGCGATAACTGATGTTGCTTTTTAAGGCAATAAAGAGCCTGTTGTATGTACTGGCCCACACTTTCGTTGTATGAACGACTCGTCAATTTGTTTACACTTGTCCAAGTTGTGCGACCGCAGCATTGACTGTCCAGACGGTAGCGACGAGTTTGGTGTATGCGACGAGCACCAATGCCTAAAAAGCAATATGAAATGTCAACAGCTGTGCTACGATACGCCGTACGGTTTCAGCTGTTCATGCAATGAGGGATACTATCTCCAAACGGACGGTCGAACATGTTCAGGTATATGGTTGCCATCAAATGAAACTCTTATTTTGTTCCATTGTATTTTTTATTGAAGCGAAAAACCCTTGCAAACAATGGGGCATCTGCAGTCAGCATTGCGAAGCCGAAGGTGCTCATCACTACTGCTATTGTCAGTCCGGTTATTCGCTGCTGCCGGACAAGTTCTCCTGCAAGTCGACCGGTACATCTCATTTGCATAGACGCTATAAAAGGTATGTGAAAAAAATAGTGGACGCTTGCAGATCCCGTCCATCCGTATATAATCTTCGCCAACCGTCACGAATTGCGCATGGTTGGTTTGCGCGACAATGTGGCTCTTCCGTTAGCTACCAATTTGCGAAACACAATAGCCGTTGACTTTTTCTACAAGTCGTCCGAACCGTTGATCTTTTGGACCGACATTGCGACCGACAAAATTTACCGCGGTCGCTTGGTTGACCAAGGTAAGCGTTGAACGCGTAAGCAAACTTGCTCGACTGTTCAACTGCAGTGATTGATGACTTGAGCATAGCAGCATCATTATTTAATTGCGCCTTTTATTCTATGCAGTGTCTGCTTTTTTGGTCATTGGAAAAATCTAACCAACTATTCAAAGCTTCTGCACTGTAGTGCGTACACTTGCATGCCTGTGCTAACGGCGTTGCATTTCACTTTAAGGCACGACGTCCCAGCAGGCGGTCTATTTTTACCGTTTTGAAAGGCTGCCCCAATTAGGTTTGTTTAACTGTTGCAAAAAGTTGCTCATCTTTTGTAGAGAGCGCATACGCATGCTGAATATGTTCTTTTTTGCGAAATAGCATGTGCGAAAACTTGAAACCGAAGTTCTTCTTGGCGTGTCGTCTAGCTTCTTCGTGTTTTCTTCGATATTTGAAAAGCTCCGGCAAGTGTAAAACGAGTTGTGATAATGATCAAAATCGGCACTGCCCGAAATCCCGAAAAACAAAAATCCCGAATCGCCAGCTTGACCGCTTTCTCTCGTTACTCGCGGCACTTGATCTTACAGCAAAAATAAAAAACAATGATTGGAGAACTCGGGATTCTTGTCTTTCTGGATTTGCATATATTCTTTCATGGAAAGGTTTGGGTCAGAATCCCGAATAGGTTAAAAATACACTGTAAAGTGTGGCCTTGTTGCATGGGCATCTAGATAAGGGATGCGCTCTAGCAGGGGCGTTATTCTACTGGTGTTGTACAAAGTTAGCGATCTAAAAAACAACGTCAGCAAAATAGCGCCTCTGCTCAAATACACTCCTTATCTGGAAGATGTATTTCACAAAAGCCGCAAGGCCAAAGGACGCTAACCTCTCCGTGAGGGACTGCTACCAAATCCCGAAAGACAGGAATCCCGAGTTTTCCGACCATTGCTATAATGACTATATCCACACGCACACCGTTGTTCTCCATTTTTCAGTTTAGAATTGCGCTGCCTGCATCAGCTGTGAGCAACAGGAGAAAGCAGCCAAGTTATCGATTCGAGATTTTGTTTTTTGGTATTTGGCAGAAGCCCCTCGGGGAGGGGTTGGGACCAAAATCCCGAATAAATTCAAAATGCGCTGTGAAGGTAAGCCTTAAGGCATTTGTGCACTACATCTTCTAGGTGAGGAATGTATTTGAGCAGGGGTGCTATTACACCGGTCTTGTTCGAAGTTAGTGACATGATAAATAAGACCAGCATAATGACGCCTACGATCCTTGTCTAGAAGGTGCCAGTGCAACAGGGCTACCCTTTACTGTGTATTTTCAACCTATTCGGGATTCAGACCTTTCAGGAATTCGTGAACTTTTCGGCGTCAAGTGAAATGTGCGTAACCAAGGGAACCATTGTTTGGGTATAACAAGTAGGCGCAGCCTTTTCAATTTAAATTTGGCGGTTGGGCTTAGGAAATTTTATAGGTCTCGAAAATAATTTAATTTTCTACCTTTTGTTGACTCAGTTATTGGCACTATGGATTCCCTTCCAGTTTGCGATTCTTACGTGATAATCTTTTGCCGCCCGCGAGTAAAGTTGTCAGCGCGTTGCAGCCACTGAATGGTTCTCAGGAAAAGTCGACGCGCTTTAGGTTTGCAGTTTTGATATTCGCGCCAGCACGTTTATCAAAACTGCAAACTGGAAAATTGCGGTGAGATGTCATTTTATTTCAGCTTTTCCAACATCAAAATTTCTACATACAGAATACATTCCGAAAGCTCCTTGCTTACCGCTTCAAACTGTCAAGTCACCATTGTTTAAATTTCGAGGCTTAAAATGCAATAGTGATGGAATTTTTTCCGGATTTTTTAGTCAAGAAGGAATGTCACCCCCTTCTTTTTGGTTGTCATAATTTTTTAAAGCAAACTGCATTTTTAAGCCTTAATGCTAATAGGAGCAGACTAGGCTTATATTTTAAGTGTTGTGGTAAAAATGTATTGTGCATGGTTCCTGTTCTGGCTGGTTCAATAGAATTTCCTTTTCCTCAGCGCTGGAAGATATAACTGTCGTCGTTCAGCACGGGATTGCCACTGCTGAAGGAATAGCGGTGGATTGGATTAGTCGAAACTTGTATTGGGTGGACAGTACGCTTGATCAAATAGAGGTGGCAAGATTTGACGGCACCTGGCGCACAGTGGTCGTTTCCGGTGAAATGCAAAACCTGAGAGCTTTGGCCATTGATCCGCGCAAAGGGTAATTGTGAATATTGCGTTGTCATGTTTTTTTTTTTGCAATGCTCTTTTCTTTCGCAGATTACTTTTTTGGACGGATTGGGAAGAGTCGAATCCTCGTATTGAGAGGTGCACGCTGGCGGGCAACAGCAGGGTGCACAATCTGCTTGAAGTATCGCAAGTATCCGGCGGTTGGCCTAACGGTTTGACCATTGACTACATACCCGAAAGGCTTTATTGGATTGACGCAAAGTAAGCATGGTAATTGTACCTTTTCGACGTTTCGAATCAAAACGACTTTAGAACCGACTCAATCCATACCGTTGACTACGACGGTCGGGATCATCACCTTGTTCTTTCGGGAAACGACTTTTTGTCTCATCCTTTCGCCATTTCCATCTTTGAAGACTTTGTTTATTGGACCGATTGGCGGGTCAGCTCCATTGTTAGAGTAAGCTGTGGGCATTCAAGTTTTTTCAATTCACATTTTCGCTTTTTTAATGCTTTCAGGCCAACAAGTGGAACGGCACCAATGTGCAGATTATTCAAGGGACTTCCGCTCAACCGTTCGACATTGAAGTTATGCATCCGTCCCGGCAGCCGAAATCCATTAAGTCGCCGTGCAGTATGCGCAACGGAGGCTGCTCACATTATTGCCTTTTGGAAAGTAGCTCGTCCTATTCGTGCAAATGCCCTTACATGTACCATTTGCACAAGGACGGAAAGCGGTGCCTTGGTAAGCTTTCGGATGAGAAAAATTTCCAACCGCCCCGCGGGCTGCCTTCACATTGCGTTTATATTTGTATGGTCGCGTTTCAGAGGTCGAAAACGCGTTGTTGTACTCTCAGCGTATGCGCATTGTTGGTTTGTCCAAAAGCGATCCGGACGTCAGCTTAATGCCGGTGATCACGAGCAGTGCAGTGGAAAATGTTTCCTCAATTGACGTGGATCCCGTAAGCCAACGCGTTTATTGGATAGACATCAAAGCGAACGCCATCTATCGTGCCTTTCTGAATGGTTCCGCGAGCGAAAGCATAATCGATTCAGGTTCTAGTTTTGGGCCCACGAAAATTGGAGCGCAATTGTTTTGCTGCAATTTAGACTTGACTTACTACGGGTTGTCCATTGATTGGGTGTCCAGGAATTTGTTCTTCATTGCCTACAGCAGCGAAGTGGCTGAAATATCCGTCAGTTCACTGGACGCCGAATTTCGCCGAGTGGTCATTCAAAACTCGGCCTTAAGCCCCGGCGGTATTTTGAAACCGAAGGAAATAGTTGTTCACCCATTTCTCGGGTACGTATTCTCTTTCGGCCAGGCGCGCAAGAGAAATTTTCGAATTTAAGACGATTGTATTGGGTCGAAGGCGGTACGCAGCCGAAGCAAATCAAGACGGCAAGCATGAATGGAGACGACGTACGCGCGTTGAACAACATTCCCGCTAGCGTAGTGAATGAGCCGACCAGTAAGCGCAAACCATATGTTGGTATCGCATCTTTTTGCTTATCAACCATACACGGACGTTGCAGGTCTTCGACTTGACATTGCCAAGAATTGCCTTTATTGGATTGACAGCGCAACTTCTACTGTTCATTCATACGATCTTCTGAAAGAGAAGGTGAAGGCAGTGTCGCTTCCGGCAAACTTGGTGCCGTCCAAGTTGGACGTTGCGTGGGACTCAGAGTTGTACGTGGTCGACGAGGAAACGCTGACCGAACCATTCATTGCTCATGTTACCTTAAATCCCCTAGCGTTCAACGTGCTTCGCTACAACGTATCGCGCGTTACGAGCCTTCGTTCGTACAGCGCAAGCGTACGCACAGGTGTGTGTTCACGCAAGCGACTTTCCATTCATGTTTCCGCTTTGTCAATGCGCGTTTGATTTCAGCTCAAAATGCGTGTACGGACTTGAAGTTGAAATGCAAGCAGTTGTGCATTCCATTAGCTCCACGCGAGGCGATCTGCGCCTGCGGCACTGGGTACACGTTGTCTCCTGACAAGAGTTCTTGCATAGGTCCGTGCTTCTGTCAAGTTTTCAATGGAACATTCGGTTAGCGTAATTTCGTTGAGCGATTTTTGTAGGCCAGGAAACTCAGTTGCTTTTTTGTCATGCCGATAAGGTCGTCGGAGTGAATGAACGGGGCGTCCGCACGTTGGCGCCTATACCGGGTGCCGTTGCCCCTTCCTCGTTGGACTTCTACGCTGCGGAGGATCGAATCTTTTGGACGGACACGGCAAGAAATCAGATCAACTCGATTCGGCGCGACTTGTCGGATCGAAAGGTGGTTCTCAGCGATCGTAACGTCAAGCTTGGTTCCCTCGCGGTCGATTGGATAGCGGGTAAAAGCCTGTTGACAGCCCTGATAGTTTAATCTGATTGTTATTTCATATTTTTTCAAGGCAACATTTACTGGTCGAATGGTCTTTACGCAACGGATGTCAAACAAGGCGTTATTGAAGTAGCGCGTCTCAATGGCTCCCATCGGTACATAGTGGTTCACGATCCGTACGATATTCCTCGATCCGTTCGTTTGGACCCTAATGCCGGGTAAGGTTCCCCCAGTATTGACCTTTTCGTATTAAAATTCGGGGGACAATTTTTGCTGCCGTAACAAAGATCCGAATTATTCACTAAGTTAGTTTTTTCTTAAGCAGGGCAATTTGTCTTCAAAGTTGCGGACCAGTCTACCCTTCCAAAATTGGAAATTATTGGGGTATCGTAATTGTAAAAGGTTGTTTCCACCGAGTCCTCTGTCAATAGTTCATTTTTTCTCATCCCGCCCTAAAGATCTGCCCCTGACTGTGAACAACGAAAATAGGGGAAGATAATCTGTTTTCTGTCGTTTATCCATCGATCTTAAGCTTAAGGTATTTTATGCTTTTATTCATTGAGCTTAAGCTCAAACATATACATAGGTTGGAAAATAGCGCCTCAGGACAGCTAGTTGCAACTGATAATGGATCTTTTGCCGAAGAAGGCAACGTCCACGCAGGATTCATGAACGCTGACGATAAGACATGATGAATCCCGAAAGGTCCGCAATAACTTTGACTTTAATAAAAAACAGCCAGTTTAATGTAATTAATCAAAGAACATCTACGACGAATACGGCTCCTGACGAGGCAAACAACTATGAAGAAGGCGTTTCGATAGGCTGGTGCCCAGAATGCATCCATGTCGAAACTACTTTCAGTTAGGCTTTGAAGTATTGTTCAAATTTGCATGTTATCACATAGAGGAGCCGTTAAGACAGTTTCGAATTTATACCCAAGTCTCAGCCCCAACACGCATGCCACATTGCGTTATATATTTCAGTCCGAGAATATCTGAAACTCTGAAGGCATTTGACCTCGAGTATTGTGGGTATAACAAATGTCGTAATGTTCTTTTCGATTTACTTTCGTCAACGTTACGTCGCGTCGAGTGGTGCACTTGAAGAATCGTTCTTTTAAGTTATCTGTTCTGGTTGAACACCACTGGTATCCAAAGAGCTTGGCTTGACGGCAGCGAGCAGCAGGAGATCATATCCGTGACCAATTGTTCGGCCCTAGAAGTGGATACGTCGAATCGTCAGATTTGCTGGTTAAATCAGAATCGCAACGAGCTGTCTTGTTCCGACTACGACGGCGGTGGTAAACACACCTTGCACATGTACGCTTCAAATGCCACCTACATTACCGCCTTTACTATGCACAATCGTCGGCTCTATTGGAGCGACAGGTAGCTGTTGGCTGCAGGCCACTTTTTCGCGCGCGGATTCACCCGTTATTGTCCCGCGCAGATATCTGCGAGACGGCAATGTAATGTACGGCGATTTAAACCTACGCAAGAATGACTTTTTCACGTTCATCCAAGTGACCAAGCAGCGTCCGCGAAATGTGGTCAACGGTTTGAAAATGTTCGACTCGCGCGTCCAGTCGGGTATACGCGTGCATTGGACATTTACTTGAACTTAAAGGCGAAAGCGTAATGATTTGCAGGTAGCAACAGTTGCTTAATGAACAATGGAGGTTGTCAGGAGCTGTGCCTGTATCGCGGAAAGAAGAATGGCCACCATTGCGCTTGTTCATTCGGCAAGTTGGCGGACGACAGAAGGCGGTGCATCCGTACGTATCCAAATGCCTAAAAAAGGGGTCGACTGTTGAGATTGTCTTTGTAGCTCACGACTCGTTCCTAGCCTATTCTCGCATACAGAGCATTGAGTTCAGCTACTTGTCCGAGGAGGAGAACGCCAACGCGCCTTTCCCGCCTTTGGAGAATCGGCAGCACGTGCGCAACGTTGTTGGCTTGGCTTATGATTACAGAAATCAACATTTATTCTATTCCGATATTCACATAGGTAGTATTTTTATGGTCACCATGGATACGAAAGGGAAAAAGGCGAGTACGTTTGTTGAGAAAGTGTCGGGTAGGTTTTCTTCTTTTCGGTATTTCAGCGTTGCCGTATTTTCCTTTGTAGGGGAAGGTTCGGTCGAAGGTTTAGCTTACGACTATTTGCACGACGACCTCTACTGGACCAGCTATAGCAACGCGAGCATAAATCGCATTCACGTGGGCGCTCATAAGACATTGCAAAGTAGAAGAGTCAAAGTGCTTCAGTTGGACACCCTGTCGGATAAGCCGCGTGGCATAGCGCTGGATCCATGTCAGATGTAACATTTGAATTCTAGCGTTGACATCGCAGCTTGGCGTTCTATCAAGACGGGCATTTTTTGTTAGGAAACTGTTTTGGACCAATTGGAACGAGAACAAACCAAGCGTCGAGACATCCTACTTTAGCGGCGCCGGGCGTCGAGCCATCATTACCACCGAGATCCGAACGCCGAACGCTATTGCTCTCGATTATAGCGCCCAAAAGTTGTACTGGTCGGACGCACGATTGGATAAAATAGAACGATGCGAATACGACGGTAGCCGTCGGGTCGTAAGTCCAAACGACGAGTCGTAGTGCAGCTTATACTTTTGCTTATCGAATAGGTGATAGTGACCGGAAAGCCGAGTCATCCGTTCGGCTTGACTGTCTACAAGAATCATATCTATTGGACCGACTGGATACTTCGAGCTGTCGTCCGAGTAAATAAGTTTACCGGCGGTGATTTCAGCTTCGTAAGACGCAGCTATTCAAAGCAACTAATGGGCATTATAGCGGTAGCTAACGACTCGTACCAATGTAACCTCCTGTGTTACACAAACAGCTTATTTTGAAGCGTGTATGAGTTTTCAGGCAACGTGGACGCGTGTACGCAAGGTTACAGCAAACGCTGTCAAGACTTGTGCATCGTTGACGAATACGGCGAACCGAAGTGCACTTGTACGGGAAAGAGGTTGATTTCGGCCGATGGCATCTCCTGCATAGGTACAGTAGCTTTGCAGAGGCTTTTATAACAATGCTTTGCTCGCGATTAGATCCGGAATCGATATGCGATCCCGTAGACGAATTTCACTGCCTGAGCGGTCAGTGCATTCCGTACGAGTTCACATGCGACGGAGTGGCCGAATGCAAAGATGGGGACGATGAAAATTTGGGTTGGTGCGCCACTCGAAGTTGCGCAACGGGCTATATTCGTTGCAACAGCGGTCTTTGCATAAAGGAGAGCAAACTATGCAACGGCGTCAACGACTGCGGTGACTTTTCAGACGAAAACTTCAGTTGTCGTAGGTTTCTTGTTTGCTTTTTCTCTTTAGCCATTCTAGAAAGGAGATGTAGTAGTTGGTCGTGCAGCTTTGTCTCGTTGGTCGGTATAATGATCTTGAATATTTTTTAATTCTAGCGTGCGACATGCAAACGCAGTTTCGATGCAGCAGCGGCGCCTGTATCGGGGCCCACTTCCGCTGCGACTATCATCCGGACTGTAACGACGCCAGCGACGAAATGAACTGCCGTACGAGCGTTTCAAAAATCATTTCCGAGCTGTAAAGTATCCTACTACATTGTAGCCACGCGAAATTGCAGCGCCATGGACGTGCGCGGCAAGCCAATGATCAATTGCAACTTTACGACTCAATGTATTCTTCCAGCATGGATATGCGATGGTAGCAACGACTGCTGGGACAACTCGGACGAAATGAACTGCCCAGGTTTGACATGCCCCTTTTAGCTCACTTGCTTTGCCTTCATTTTCGTGACGTTTCCAGTTTCCATACCGGTGTCCAGGTGTTCAACAGGCATGTTTGCCTGTCGGACAAACAACAGATGCATTCCAATCAGCTGGCGATGCGATGACGACAAAGACTGCCCCGACGGGTCCGACGAAGAGGGATGCAGTAAGCAATAGAAAATGCCTTTATTCAAACCGCTTTTGCCAAGCTGTCCATTGTTAACGAGTGCCCAAGTTTAGTCAGTATAGAAAGTGGAAAAACGAGATAGCAATAGCTAAGGACTGATAACCTTTTGACTTTAGCTGGCTGTTCAAGTTTAAGCATTTTGCATAGGTAATGAGTTTGTAACTTGCAAATCGAAAACGTCGCAAAATGAGGCAACGGACGTACACTCAGTGAGAAATCAAAGCAAATGCTTAGCATTACAAGCTTATCATTTCCCCAATGAAAGCGTCTTGCTTGCCTGTCTGCGATTTTAATGTTGCGTAGTTCAAGGAATAAGACTCAAAAAAACTGGAAAGTTAAGACGTAAGAAATGAAGCAAAACACCCCTGAGGTTATGTAGTTTTTTGTTATCCGAACTACTACCTCCGCGATGCAGCCGTAGTAGAAATAAGACGTGTGTGCTACAACGATTGTTTTGCTGCTGTTTAGAGCACAGCTGCGACCCGGTCCACGAGTTCGAATGTCACGACAAGATCTGCATTGCTAAAAGTTACCAGTGCGACGGTACACCGGACTGCACGAACGGAGAGGACGAGGACGTCCAAGCTTGCGGTACGTAACGTCATCAGCACTCGGCATTGTTAAGTAGCGACGTAGTACCCGTATGTTCAGTGAGAACGTTGGTCGAGTGCAAAGAGTTCAAATGCCCCAATGGGAGATGTGTTCCCAAAAGCGCCCGATGCGACGGAAAGAACGACTGCGGCGACGAAATGGCTTCGGACGAGCAAAATTGTCGTAAGTTTTTTTCTCCCTTAAAAGTTCGTCTTCGCGCGTCAATGACAATTGGTAAACTGTACTCAGAGCTGTTGGTTACGTGCGCGGATTTTGAATTCCAATGCAAAAACGGGTTCTGCCTGAACAGCGAGTTCTATTGCGACGGTAGAGACGACTGCGGCGATGGTAGCGACGAGCCTTTGGATTGCTGTATGACATCTCACGCGCTTACAATGAACGCTTTTTGCTAATGGAGAACTTTTTTTTTAAATATCAGATAAACTGACTTGTTTGGGCTCTCAATTCCAGTGCAATAATGGTCGCTGCATACCGATGGAATGGAAATGCAATGGTGTTGACAATTGTCAGGACAATTCTGACGAAGATGTCAAGCTTTGCTTTGGTATGCTGTTGCTTTTCTTAGCGTCCTCCAATTGAGCAAGTTTATTCTAGACCTACTTCGTCCATCGTGTAAAGAAAATGCCTATCAGTGCGCCAATAAGGTTTGCATAGACAAGCAGCTGACCTGCGACGGAAGAAACGATTGCGGCGATTGGTCGGATGAGGGTCATCGCTGCCACGTGGACGAGTGCTCATTTTTGAATAATCCCTGCGATCACTTCTGCATCGACGAAAAAATTGGCTATACTTGTACTTGCCGACCTGGCTTCAAGTTGGCCGACGATCAGCGCACTTGCATAGGTCCTATATGCATTTCTTTTTAAACATACATTCCATCCTCGATCAAATCCATTGCCTTTTTGGGTCATTTTTCAAGAGTAGCCGTTTTATTTTAGATATCGACGAATGCAATTCCACCTTTTCGTGCTCGCAGCTATGCACAAACCGTTACGGCTCTTTTGAGTGCGCTTGCGCGGAAGGTTACGCACTGCTGCCTGACGGTAGAACTTGTAAGCACAACGATAGCGGTAATACAAGCTGCAATAGTGCATGCTTTTTCTTATAAGCAATTACGATCATTTAGTTCAACCGGAATTGCTGGTTTCCAGTCGTTACGTGATCAATCGTTATACGCTGAGCGGGAAGTCCAAAGGACACGTATTAGCGAATGTTAGCAATCCAGTCGCTTTGGACTATGACCCTGTAGAAGATCGAGTTTATTGGTCGGATACAGGTGCCGGAGTTGCACGGCTTTGTCGCGTCTTCCTGAACGGAACTGACTGGCAGGTGAGAATAAGATGTCGGAAGCAGCACTTCTTTTGAAGCATATTCGACGCTTTCTAATGCTCAGGTGCTCCACTCGCACGATATGCGCAACCCGGATGGTTTAGCTGTTGATTGGGTTGGCCGAAATCTTTACTGGTGCGACAAAGGCACGGACACGATTGAAGTTTCAAAGCTGGACGGTCGTTTTCGCAAAGTGCTTATGCGTTCGGGACCCTTGAAGGAACCCAGAGCTATTGTGCTTGATCCGTTCGTTGGGTATGGATTTGAGCATGTTTTCAATAAGACTTTTCCAACTTTCTTTTGTTACTTTTTTCCGTCGACACTTTCTGTAAGCGTCGAGGTTGCAGTGCCGATCCTTACGCATATCAGAAATGCTTTTCCTACGAAAGGTTCTGTGACCTCCCGCTTTGTAACTAAAGTGCAGAGATGGCTTCCTTCCATCCGAGACGTAACAAAAAAATTGCTCTGCGCTATCCACTGCGAATAGAGCAGCAGCGTAGTAAGGCACAGGCATAGCGTCGTCTTGAAAATAGTGATTCAGTAGTGTTTTAATAATATGACAAGCTCGAATTAACATTCTTGAAGGCGGAAATCGTCGTATAGCGTTGGTGATATGCGACCGACTAAGCTGATGACATGAAGACACTTTTTTGAATTTTAGATATCTCTTTTGGACCGACTGGGGATCGAATGCGCACATAGGAAGAATGAGCATGGATGGTCAGGAACCAATGTTGATCGTATCCGGCTTTTTAAAATGGCCAAACGCTCTAACTATCGACTACGTAACGCGCTATCTATTCTGGGGTGACGCAGGGGAAGATTACATAGGTAATTTTTTCTTCGAGAATGGCTAATAAAACATACGAGACATTTTTTTAAGTAAAAAGAGATTAGCTTTTCCTTTCTAGGCATGGCTGACTACAATGGTACCAACGTGCGCATTGTCAGCCAGCAAAACGTACTGCACATATTTAGCATAGCTGTTTTCGAAGACTACCTTTATTGGACCGACTGGGTGACCGGTCGTATCGATCGTCTGCATAAGTATTCGGGCCTCAACCATACGGTTGTTGTACCCCGTATGCCTCGGCTTCCTATGGGCATCCGCGTGGTTCACCCGTTGGTCAAGCCTCCCAGTGAGCTCTTAAACGTCGTGACAAGGGCACAAGGGCAAAATCTTTCCTATTGCTTTAGGACGGCAGAATCCATGCTACGGCAATGCTTTGTGTATGAATCTTTGCCTACTGTCGGCCGTGGAGCCGAAGGGTCATTCCTGCGCATGCCCGGACGGCTTTCGCAAGCAAGATGCCTCCAAGTGCATACCGGACTGCAAACCGTAAGCGAATGGCCAAGCGCGTTCAAACCTTTTCAATCGCGAAACGGCGCCGTTTTGTTGCTGTTCAGATCGCAGTTTGCTTGCCAAAATACGTTCAAGTGTATTCCGCTGTGGTGGCGATGCGACAAGCAGGACGACTGCGGCGACGGGCAGGACGAATTGTACTTCATTCCTGGCGGCTGCCCGCCGTTTCACTGTATGCCGGGCGAATTTGCCTGCAATAATGGTACCGTTTGCATTGACCCAAGTCGAATATGCGATGGACATCAGGATTGTCCGGACGGCGCCGATGAGGGAAGAGGCTCAACGATGATCGATTGTCGTAAGTGCCTCATCTAAGCTATTCGTCGCCATTTGTACGCCGACTATTCGTTGTAGGTACGTACGATTGCCTACATGGGCAATGGAAGTGCCGAGACTCGGCTGTATGCATCAGTCGATTGCACGTATGCGACGGTTCTGTGGACTGTCCCGGCGGAGAGGACGAACGTAATTGCGGTAGGAGTTCATTCCTTACTTAGCCTAGCGCAGAGTTGAAAGGCGAAGTTGTTGTCAGGTCCGAAAAACTGCGAACCCGGTTACTTCCTTTGTCCCTCATCAAAGAATTGTATACCAAACGTTTGGCTCTGCGATGGTCAGAAGGACTGTGACGATGGCAAGGACGAAGAATTGAATTGTCGTAAGCGGAAACCTTCGTTCAAAAGCTCGCTGGTCTTAACTTCCTCTAACGATCAATTTAAGACAATCGTACTTGTACAGCGAGCGAATTCAGATGTCCCGAAGGTCGATGCATACCGAAAGCTTGGCGTTGCGATGGCGAAAAGGAATGCAAGGACGGAGCGGACGAGGAGAACTGCGTCAATGAGATATGCAGCGGAGCGCAGTTTCGTTGCGCCGATGGTCGCTGTATACCGGCCAGGTACGCTCATTTGCATAAATGGACCTTTTTCGTCGGCTTGTCGCGATGCATCGTTGTAGCGCTTTTGTTTATCTTCAGTTGGCGCTGCGACGGTCATTTTGATTGTGCCGATTTGAGCGACGAGTTTCAATGTGCGAAAAATGTAACTTGCCATCCGAACGACGAATGGCCGTGCGCCGATGGTCGCCATTGCATTACGAAGAACTTGCTGTGCAATGGCGAGCGCGATTGTCCCGACGCTAGCGACGAGTCACCCAAGGCGGGATGCAATCCGAGTGCGACAAAATTGGCGGGAAGTGCTCTTTACGTCAATTGTTCTTTACTTATTTTCTAGGAGCCGTTGTCTGCATGTCGGGACAGTTTGCCTGTAAGAATGGTCTTCAGTGTGTGCCGAGCATATGGAAGTGCGATGGTGAAGCAGATTGTTCCGATCAGTCAGACGAATACAACTGCGGTAAACAATGCCATTTGTTGTTGACCAGAAACGTAGGCCACCTAAGCTTAAGCTGAAAGTAGAACTAACTTCTAAGAGATACGTAACATTACGCGGAAATGGCAAGGAGAAAAAAAAGTCTCGTAGCGAGTCCTATTGATCGGGTGGAAATCCGTTTTCCTCTTAACCTCAGCTGGCGTACACTCATCGTAACAAGCAGGAATTCGAAATTTTCTGTTTTTGCGCCTGCATTCACTTACCGTGATGCGCGGTTTGACAAAACATTAGTCTCTTACTATCTTTGCTCCCCGAGTATCTTGACGTCATAACTATGTGCAAGACTGGCTGTCAATGACGTATGTCGATAACTTGGCACCTCTGGCAACTGATGTTCCTTCTCCGGAAGCTTCTAGGAAAAGCGCGGGAATCAGAAGTTGCTGCAGTTGTTGTAACCTTCCAGTTACGACTATTTGAATGGCTGTAGTGCTGTATTCCGTTTGAGGATTGAACTCCATAATTTTACCCTTTAACGCTTGTACAGCTGGAAACGCTAAACGATGATAAGCCGAGTATAAGGTCCACGTTGTTGGGTCAGTTTCGATTCTCTCTCTCTGTCAGTGCGAGCTTCAGTTTTTGTCTTTTTCACTTCTTCAGCAAGCATGTGCTCAAATCTTTTTTCGCCAGCTTGTCTGTTGCTTATACGAGTAGTTTATGTAAAAAAAAGACTGCTGAGATTCTGTTACAATTTCGGCGCGTATTCTATCAGCACCTTTGAGTAGAAAGTTTCGATTACATCTTAGTGGCAGTAATTCGACGGAAGAGTAACAATCTGCCTTTGCTGCTTGTTCACGCGTCACAACAGTTAGCTTTTGTAGACATTGAGTGTAGCCGAACGGAATTCCAATGCCACAGCTCGAAGCAATGCATAAAAAGCGCTTGGGTTTGCGATGGGCAAGACGACTGCCCCGACGGTTCGGACGAAAATGTGCTTATGTGCGGTAGGTTATTTCTTGCGGACGAGTATTCAAATTTGTTCAGTTGTCCTTTTATAGCCACCAGAGCTTGCTTGCCGAGCTTCCGCAAGTGTTCCAACTGGAAATGCTACCCGGCTCATTTGCAATGCGATGGAGTGAAGCACTGCGAAGACGGATCCGACGAGCTTCCCGCTCTTTGTGCGACCGCCATTCACCTATTGGCTCCGCTAACGCGTATTTGTTTTTTCCAGGCAAATCCAATTGTCAATTTATGTGTCGCAACGGCCATTGCATTTCAATGCAGTATCGTTGCGACGGTTTTGACGACTGCGGCGATTTGACCGACGAGGAAGATTGCGGTTTGCGGCTTTATTTTTTTTCTTCGTTGCGTCCTTTTTGAAACCGCCCCGTTGCAGCTCCCAATCCTTGTATGGAGTTCGGTACGTGCTCTCAGAAGTGCGAAATCAACAAAGTGACCCGATTGCCAAAGTGTTCGTGCGACGACGGTTATTTGCCCGAATTTACAAACAGAAATCGCTGCAAAGCTTCAGGTACGCAGGGGAGCAGCGTCTTTGTTCCGCTACTCTTGTTGCATTATTGTTCAGGTGTGATGCCTTTACTGCTAATGGCTACCAACGAAGAGATACGGACGGTCGATCCGGAGGTCAATGTTCACTACCACAGCCTTGTTCTTCCTTTGGTTCGCATATCGTCTTTGGACTATCTTACTCAATACGTCGACGGTGTTGTTGATCCTGTTGTTACATTAGTTTGGGCGGATAGCTTCAATGGTACTTTATGTCGTCTGAATGTGACGCAAATGTCTTCCACGACGAGTCGTTCGAAGCGTTTCAAAAAGTCCATCGAGTCGAACTTTATGTCCGCCTTCGATCCGCAACAGATTCCCGAAGTGGTTTTGTCCAATCTCGAAGAGCCAAGAAGTGTTGCCGTTGATTGGGTGTACGAGCACATCTATTGGACCGACTCGAAAAAGCGTATTATCGGTATTTCGTCTCTTGACGGTTCAGTGTCATTGCCTATTGTGGTCAAGAATCTTGGCATTCCGTACGGTCTTGCGGTCTCGCCAATTAAAAGGTGAGTTGTTAGGCGGCCACGCGAGCCGACTGCATCTTTTCTATGTTTGCCAACAGGTTGCTCTTTTGGACTGACGTTGGCACCTATCCGCGAATAGAAGGTTCCGGTTTGGACGGCACCTTTCGATACGTGTTAGTTTCGAAAAATTTGCTCTATCCATCCGGACTGACCGTAGACCATCCGAACGAACGCATCTATTGGGCCGACCCGAAAACGTCGTCAATTGAAACGGTCAACTTTGCGGGAGCTAATCGTCGTCTGGTAAAAACCTTCGGCTACGGTATGTTCGTTTTCGACGTCCGTCTATGAGATCGTCCATTGTTGTTTGCTTTTACTTTATTTTTTAGCTGAGGACAAGCCGTGGCTGTTGGAAGTGTTCGAAGATACGCTTTACTTTTCAACCTTTCATGAGAATAAGGTGAAAAAATTGATCAAATTCGGCAACGAGTCCGTGACGACCATTGTTGAACACGATCAAATGCCGCACCCGGTTGACGTGACCATCTTCCAAATTGCCAAGCAAAAACGAATAGGTAACGAGTCTGTTGTTTAATTTTTTTTTATTGTTATGGCTTTTTTTAGACAAGCACGCTTGCTCGTCGCTACCTTGTCCCGACGACTCATTGTGCGTTCCATTGAACCTTACGCGTCGTACGTTTACCTGCCTTTGCAACGCTGGAAAAATATACGACAGATCAGTGTCGAAATGTGTCCCCGACTCGTCCATCGTCATAGTGCCTGGTATTTTGTCTCTGTGACGAAATGTTTGCCGAGGTTGAGTTTTCGCCCTTAGAATGCCCGCTTCAATGTCACAACGGCGCTCTTTGCGTACTTGGGCCCGACAGTCAGCCGTTCTGCAGATGTCCAGCCGGCTACGGTGGTGACTTGTGCCAAAATAATCTATGCTATACTCGCTGTTTGAACGGTGGTTTTTGTCGGTTCGACAAAGCCGGCCTTACATGCGAGTATGTTTTCGAATTTCGTAGAGATGCTTTGTCAAATCGTCGTCGCATGCTTTTTGTCCCAAACTGGCATCAAAGCCCCGTTTTTTAAGTTGCCCATTGGAATATGACGGTGATCGATGCGAACGATACAAATGCACCGGCATGTGCGCACACGGGGTCTGCTACATCGAAGCTGCAAGTGGTATCCCAAAGTGTCGTTGCGAAGCCGACTGGACAGGCGAACGTTGCGACATATCGAGAGACGTATGCGATGGTTACTGTTACAACAACGGTACCTGCGAGGTGATGTGGAGCAAGCGACCCTATTGCATGTGCCCTTCGACGCATCGAGGTCCTCGTTGTCAGCATTGTTTGTCGGTCGAATGTTTTAATGAAGGCATTTGTTTGCACGACAAATGCTTCTGCAAAATGGGCTTTAGCGGCCCTCATTGCGAGACCGATCTTTGTGACGGTACTGCCACTTACGCGTCTATATAATCTACTCTTCGTATAATTTCGTTCTTATTCTACAGGGTACTGTGCCAACGGTGGGACTTGCTTGCGCAATCAGGCGTTGTTGAAGTGTAAATGTCCGGTTCGATTTGCTGGAGAAAAATGCACGGAGGATCGTTGCGTTGGCTATTGCCAAAATGGAGGTTTGTCAAAGCGCTCGTTTTTTGTCTTTTTTAAAAATTTGTTTCCAATTGCTTCTTTACTGTAGGTCTGTGTCGCGCTTCGGTCGACCAACTCTATTGCTTATGTCAGTCAGCTTTCACCGGTGACCGTTGCGAGAGGAGAGTCACCTGCCCTTCCTATTGTTTCAATGGCGGCACTTGTCACGAGAAGGACAATGAACTTTATTGCAAGTAAAGTTTTTTTGCTGTTTATCAACAAAATTATTTATCAATAAGACGGCATTTGTTTTCTGTTCAGCTGTACCGATCGATATACGGGCGAGAGATGCGAAGTGCTAAAGGAATGTCAGCGTTATTGCGCCAACAACGCTACATGTACGTTCAGCAGAACGCAGCATACGATGTGCATATGTCCCCGAGGTTTGGGTGGCCCAAGATGCGTTGAAATGATAGCTCAATCGTGTGACGAACTGGACTGTCATCGAGGTGTATGCGAAACCCATCAGGATCGAGTCAATCGAATTACTTGTTCCTGTTATCCTGGCTGGCGTGGGTCCGTATGCAATTTACCAACTTGTCATCACTACTGCCTAAACAGCGGTAGCTGCCGCATAGTTAAAGGCGAAGCGGTGTGCAGGTAACCGTTTGTTATTCTCCAAAGCGACCTTATTTGTAAGTATTAACAGCACTTAGCGTAGAAACTGTAAAAGATTGTAACTTTGAAATAGTAACGAAAAGTGGATTGTTTTTGAACTGCTGTCTAATGATGGTTGCTCCATTGGAGCCGCGAGCAGTTGAGACCTACATTTTCAATCATCGTCCGTAATATCTTTCGGTACGCTTATCTCTTTTCCGCGTACAATCAATCCGGAAAGCATTGGCCAACTTATAGGACGTAAAGTTTATTTTCTGCGATATACTGTGTACTTTATACTGCCTAACATGTAAATTTATGTTTTGGCAAATATTTGAAATTTTGAGTCCGCATTTGTGGCGACTGCTATTTGCTGTCGTTATCTTTTCTGGAAGCTTTGGCACCAGCTGTTCCAGTTGTTAATTGTAAGGTTACGAAAATAGGTTCAATTTTTTTAACGCTTAACGACCTTACGCTAACGGAACTTCCATCAGTTCATAAGATCTGCTTCCGCCCATTACGAATGTATGAAGAAAAAGAAAAAGAACCAAATATGGTTCCGTTCATGTATTTGATAAAGCCTGCCCAAATGGCGTTGTTTTATACCGCATAACGCAAAAACAGTTTTTCAATAGGCCACCCCAACGTACGCTTTCATTTATAAGCTGCAGCATGAGGTCGTCACGTTCCAATTGTTGTTTGGACTAATAAAGCAAATGAGGGGCTGTTCAATGAATTTTTTCTTTCAGCTGTCCTTCTGGCATTGGTGGCGATCGATGCGAAATTACATCATTCAGCAGTACCGAAATGGAAACGCTGCACGGTAGTCAAGGTAGTAATCCCCTAACTGGGCATTTATGTTGGTTTATTTAACACTTTTATTTGTTGCAGTGCTGCCATCGATTATCCTGGGATCGATTCTAGTCATTGTGTTGATACTACTAGGGCTTTACAGTGCTTTCTTTCGAGTCAAGTAAATTCTTCTATTTGTTATAGCCGTACTGGAGTTGTTGCATTATGACGGTATGCATTTTTTCAGGGTCAGAGGCCAGTTTAAGCACAACAGAATGCACGACGAACTGCAAAATCCAGCATTTTTGTACGGTGAGGATGAAGAGATGGAGACGTTCAATGATGAGGTGTAACCAACGGTGCGTTTACCGCTGTCTTAAATGTTTTAATTTCAGGCCACTAACTTCAGCAATCCAATGTACGACACTGTCTACAAGGACACTGTCGCTAATGTGGAAGAACATAGCTTGCTGGCAGAAAGTGCGATCGAAGCGGGCCACGAAGGAGCGGAATGAAGATTAATGATTCTCAAGCTGTTTCGGCATGTCTACTTAGGCAGCGTGAGCTCTTACAGTTGTCTAAGGCTTACTGGCCGCGTACTCGCACTTCGTGACCGCACAAAGCGGGCTCACCTCCTTGGTTATCTATTTTCCATACAGTGTCGACCGTTTTGCATTGTCGTTAACGTTCGCCATTCTACTCAAGCTGCGCAATGCAACGGCGCGACCTCGTTTTCCTGGTTTCAAACCTTTTTTTACCTGTTATCATTTAAAATTCATGGTAAACAAAATTTTTAACATAAACCTCTCCTTACAAGGCAGATGTTTTACGAACAAACAACAACAGAACAACGTTCTCAAGATAAAGCTATCTTTTTCCGCTCCAAGCACTGAATATTTTATTTGGAGCGATATTACACAACTTTGTAAATATCAGTGCTAAAGCAAACGATCTCCGGCAACTACAGGCTTTTAAGTTCTACGCAAAAGGATTAAGTTGCGGATCGTAGTACTTTTTAAAATCTTGGCGATAAGGATAATCTGCCGGAAGCTGGTCAATAACTTTTGCCGCCTCTGCCTGGTAGTCGGGATAATCGTTGTTTGGAGGCTTTGGGCGATCGGTAATATGTACACGCGGTTTGCTAAAGTAACCCAGCGGAGGACGTTCCATACCGTAATGGTCAAACATGCATCGATCGAATATCCGTTGGGTTTTACGACACCTAAATGTGCAGATACCGACTCGTAACTAAACTCTTAAAACGATAGCTGTCACGATGGGCACGGAACTTTTGCTTACTAAACGTAAATGTATTTTCTTGAAGCCTATTTGTTAAAGGTCAAAAATTGGGCCACACGGAATCTCACCTAAGCACAACAATTGCAAGCATTTTCAACGATTTATAGCGAATACAGTAGAAACATCTAAATTAAGCAGTTACTACGCTGAGTCTGTCGGCGACTGGTAACGCCAGTTTTCTTGTACTTACTATCTGCTGGAAGCTTTCACCAGCAGTCCCTTAGGAATATAATTCTTTATCTCTAGACCTAATGCTATTCGGCCATCAAATTGAACTGAAGTGTTAACATCAATACAATCAACGTACGGTGCCAAGAAGAGTTCTCCCGATGCAGTGTCAACGCAGTTCATGTATCGGTTGAATTCTTCGATGCAAGCTTTCTTGACCATTCTCAGAAACTCCACGCCGCAGGCAGTAACATCGCGGCCTTCCTTGAGGCATTTGCGCGGATCCTCGAATTCACTTCGGCATAACATGAACTCCTGCAAAACATTTTGTACAATTGCGAAAAAAACGAACGGAAGCAGCTCGACGAATCTATCACCTTGGAAACATTGTCGCAGTATTTTCCCATATGATAGGCAGCAGCGCGAAGTGCGGGACTGGACACGTCGAGCTCCTGTTTCACGGTCAACTCCTCCTTGGATGGAAGTTGCACGTCATTTTGCAAAACCATTGCTAATTCGTTGTGCAGCCTCCAAAGAATTATAACGACACGAAATACAGTACGCTATTAAATGCAGGTATCTGCTTTTATAGTTTTCTCGGTCGTACAAGCTCTTCTCAACGCTGACGTTAAGCTGTTGCTTCGTAACAGGTGTTGCTTTCTACACTTCCACTTTTTGTCTATCGTTGAGAGAAGTCAAAGTCTCTTTCTTCAAAGGCTTACCTTTCTTGGGTTGTTAAAAGCTCTCTAAACTGCAAAGAGGGCCAAGAAAATTAGCGTCGCCATTGGCCGACATCTATACCACCCACACTGTAAAACTTAATTCTTTACCCTTTCGAAAATACAAACTGGCACTACAGTAATTCGCTATTTAAAAATTTAAACCAAATCACGTGCAAGACGTTTTCAGAGAAAAAGCCAACGTTTGAATGTATCTTATTTTTGCTTGTTCAGAATTTTAAAGTAGGAGATTAGACTTCACACAGGGGAGAGCAATTAATGCAACTTTAGCATACGCTTTACTCGGCTCACTGCTGATTTATTAGTATTGTTGTATCTTTAAATAACAAAATAATTTAGACACATCCTCGGCAATGCACTGCTGCAGGCGATACTAATTTCTAAAAAACGCAAACGCAACTTGTACCTGCATACACTTTAATGCGTAACCTGCGTATATTTAACACCTTGTTGCTAACGACGTGGCCGTTTTGCTAGGCTGTAAGCATGTTAGGTGGTTTGGACTGGAAGAGTTTGTTGCTATCGGTACGTGTTCGCTTTGTTGCACCAAGCGGCCTTTAAAAAGGCAAGAACAAGTGACGAGCGCGGGTGGTCGTGGAAAGAACTTCATGTTACTCATACGAGCAATGATATTTAGTCTTTTCATATGCATTTGAAGATATGGTAAGCATGCCTCATTTAATTTAAACCTACGTTGCTTTTAGGACGCGTTTAACCTGCCTGTCAGTGTTGTGATGAATACGAAAATGGACGATAATTCTGAAGATATTACCATTCCCCGATCAGCTGGTCTATATCTAAACCATTACCGGTTAGAAAAAAAATATGAAGGTCAAATGATATGCTCATTCTGAAAGAGCTGTGTTTGCGTTGTAATCTGATAGCGAAAATCGAGGATCGACCTGTATGACAATGATATAACAAACAATACCGAAAAAGCTGTACGGTATAATTCAAACGATATTCGTGAGGATGGTCGCAGCTGTTAGCGTTTACAAGAACAATGCGACTATTTTCAACAATTTTCAGATAATGCTATGTCTATCTCCTCGAACTGTTTCGCATGTTAGGTCTCAATACTAAATTCGTCTATCGCATTTTTGACTACTTTGGCGGCTGCTGCATATCCATTACTGAATGTTTGAATCCATTAAAATGTACGTAAAAGTTCACGTTGTGTTCAAAATTAACGGCTGTTTTGCCAGTGCTTTCAAAAACCTTCATTTTGTACTGACTTAGAACGGTTCCATTCTCATCGCTTGCAGTTGAACATTTTAAAAATATCTGCTCAGGTTGTACTTTGATAAGGCAGAAATTATTGAGTAACCAACATAAAGATCACATTAATAGTTTCGAAGATCGGATACGTCAACTGCTTGAAGTGACGGTATTGAAAATGGAATTATTTATGGGACCGACAAGCACCACCACTTAGAGGTATACGGCACTGCATTCTTAAGAACCTTCTATCAGCATTACGATAAATTTTTCACAATATACTCATTTTCAATTTTTTAAAATATTCCTTCGTGCAACGCTACGTTACATTTCTACTTCAGCATTCTTACGATTCCTCTTTCGTTGCCGCTCGTTCTCATTGTCCGAAGTTTTTTGAATCTGTTTCCGCTTTAATTTTCCTTACATGGTAGACCGTAGCAGTCAGTTGCGTGGACAGTTTCCTTGTTTTTTGCCACCTGTTCCTGCATCCTTACCTTCAGTGGCTTCGTAGAAGCTTCCTTATGTTTTGGCGCACTATCGAGACCCGCATAGCAATAATTTTATTGTGAAGAATGGGACCATACAGCAATAAAGAAAAAACGCAAAACGAAAATAATATCTTGAACACCGCGTTCATACCCAACGCCTATGGATACCTATCCATGCCATGTCCCCTTCCAAGGCAGCTGGGCCACCGCTTAATTGGCTTACTGGAAAGCAGGACGCAAGAGTGGCGCTAATCGCGATCATGGCCGTTTTTGTGCAAGGCCGTCGTTATCATGTCTTCGTGTCGCCGATGAGTATCTGTCTCCATGCTCTTCTGGCAAATCGCTTTTCTTCCTCTGTAAGAAATAACCATTCTGTTGTGTATCAAAACATATTATGCTCGTTTCCCTTGTTAATCCCAATTAGGTCGTTACTCGTCGACCTAAAACAATATTTGTCACATACTCAGAATTTAACTAACAAGGTCAACCGAGTCCTATAAAACAACGACGCGTAAACAACGTGGGACTTCTGGGAATTAGGTGCAAGCTACGCTCAACGACTGCCAGCGGACTTAACGCATTCCTCTAACTTTGCCTTGTTTACATGTTCACTTACGTTGTCAGTGTAACACAGTGGTCGTAGCTTGTGTCCATCTTCAAGACTTCTCATTTTATCATTTAACAATTTTGTTTAGGCCGCTCTAAGTTACTTTTTTTCCAGATGCAGAAAAGCAGTACAAGAACAATTATAGTGAGGTAATCAGCCAGTTCCATGTGTTTCCTCGAAAAATCTTAACAAGACAAGAACTGCCTGAAAGAGCAATATGCATTCAAAAAACGTAGCGAAAGACAACTGGCAGTTATTCGTTAAAGTTCCTGTTGATCAAACTACAGTCTAGGACAAAGTTTCTCAAGAGGCGCTGGACTTCAAAGGGGGAACTTGGCAGGAGGTCTCCCTCCGACAGCTCAAGGTGCACGGAATAAGTCTGCTGCGTCAAGTGGACATCTGACGTTGCCGGCGCCCAGACAGGCTTGAGAAACTCCCATAGCAACAGTAGACCATTCCCGCCGCAGGTCCCCCGTCGCTTTCATAATTTGCTTCCTTGAAGAACGCACCCATGCTCTGACCAGGCTCACATACATTGGCCAAGCGAAAATTTGTCGCAGGGCATATTTAGGCTTTTTTGCTGTAGCTTATCGTTGAGCATGTCTGGCACGACTTGAGTGGCGCTGAAAATTCCGAATATGTCACAAACACACTGTAAAGTGTGGCTTTGTGGCAGTTCTGCGTTGGCATCTTCTAGATAAGGAATATACTTCAGTAGACGCGTTATTATACTGGTCTGGTCTTGTTTAGACCACTAACTTCGACGAACTTTTAATCGTTTTCATTCCACCCAAGTACATTCCTTATCTAGAAGATGCCAATGCACAACTACCACAAGACTAGACTTTAGAGCGCGTTTTCAACCTATTCGGGATTTTGACCCCAACCTCGAATGACTCACCTGTTGCTGACATTTCTAATTCGAGTTCAGTAGTTTGTTGTACTTCTCCATAGACGTTCCAGGTGGGTTCACAGGCCTTTTCTATCGAATTGAGAATGCGCAACTACAACTGCGGGAAGAATTTCTAGAGCTGTACGCCAACGAGGAGCCTAAGTCAAAATTCAAACTCGCATAGGGGATCTTTTGCCAGCAACGCGACATCGCAAATTTACACCCAGGTTTGTGGCTTGTAGTAAGAAGCCTACTCATTTCATTTCCTTCTTTGTATACTGTTGAGCGTGGACTTAGCGTCGCTGAAAACGTGCTAACGAGAAAGAGAAACAAATTGCAAGCTGTAAATCAGGCCGACCTGAAACTCAGTCTAACTACTATAGAGACGAAGGTGGGAAAGCTGCTGTCTCTGCGCGATTTCCAAGTCGTGCAAGGAACTTTGCTCACCGTATTTTACACCTTCCAGTATAGCAAATACATGCACCCCCTTTTGTCAAGTACCACCTTTTGTCGGCTAAGAATCTTGCGTGGGCCTTAAACGTGTCCTAGCAAACTGAACTGTCGGTTAGGGAAATGCCGTAGAAACTGCTAGTCCAAAAAAGGGAACCAATGGCAAGGAAGCCAGTAAGAAGCACTAGTCTAAGCCATTTAATTAAAAGTAGAAAAATTACTTTCTTTAACACTGATTGTTAGCTGAATGGTGACGTTGGAAAACAGCAAATTCCTTTTACAGTGAAAGGCCTACCTTTTTTCGCTGGTCTGATAAGAACTTTGTTAACACTATGCACTGGATAATAATGCTTTTATTCGTGGAAGGTAGAACGCTGCAACCTTTCTAGTCGTAAATTTCAGCTGACAGCGAGTCCTACGAACTTATGCTTGCTTGCTTCCCCAATATGCCTTCTTTGAAAACACTGCAAACTTATTAAATTATTTCTAAAACTTTCGTACATTAAATATGGCTTCTACGGACCGTTTTTATAGTTCACTGGCCTTAGCGCTTTTGCTATTTTTACAGAGCAATGGGCTGACGTTTAGGTAGTTACCGTTATAAAAAAAGACAACATTTGGCAAAATAAAAAATTAGTGACAGTAAGCTACTCACGTGAATGTCTTCAGACGAGCAGGCTACGGCGACTACCCAACAGCTCTTTATTAATTATTGGACTTCAGTCTCAGGCTAATACGATTCTTTTTAAGTTCAATTTGGCAGGCAGGAACCTAACCAGCTTTACACAAAAGGTAAACGCTTCTTACGCAAAAGTTGTCATTGTTTACACCTGAACATCACTGTTCTAAAGATATAGTAGATCAGCGCGTTGAGCGCAAAGATTTATGTTTTTTGCAGAATAAACAATGGCGATCCCAAAGTGAAAAAACTTAACCTCGTGCAAAACAGCGCGATCTTTGAAGTACGTACAGCCCTTAAAGCTCCATTTGTGAATTCGTGTGCAATTAAAAGCATCTGTTACCTTCATCTCGTCGTACGGAAATCGCGAAAATTCCGCGTAAAAAAATTTTAGAAGAACCAAATCGTGTGCACAACACATTGAACAAACCGTCCTTTTCTATATAGGATAAACAAACTGCATATCATATCAGCATTGTAGAAACCTCCGACCGAACATCTGCTACTTTACGTCTCATTCATCAGCGAATTCGTTTTCTTTAGTTGCAACCGTCTCAACTTAATCTACAAAATAGTCCAGCGCAAAATGTTGTGTACACTAGCTATGTGGTCTTGGTGACGTTAAAACGTTTTAGATTACCGAGTATTTCCGATAACGGATAACCCACTGTACACTGTCAAACCAGAATCTCTAATGAATAAAACAAAATTTCCCCTATTAAATGCGTACGTATCTACGTTGATACGTTTCGTCATGCGCAGCATCTTTTGCGCATCGGAGTGCAGGTAAGCAGAACAGAAAGCATCTTAAACTGCGGATTATGACTACTGTTTTGTCTTTAATCGTTCCACCTTCGTGATTGATGTATCTTCTTGTTGGTGTCCGCTATCCGTTCGTATGTTTATGTCCCACTTAAGGGCTGCAAAAAGAACGGATAAGTTAGGACAGTGGATGTGGAAAATCGCAATACGCGTAAGTCATTTCTTTCTGTTCTTAAAACAGTAAAAAATAATAGTAGTTTGAAGGCGTATTCGCATTGTCTCTGTCATTAGTATTTGCGTTGAATATTTTTGCAATGCTTTCTCTACTCGACGGGAATCTTCAGTAGGTGCTTTCTACATACGACGCTAAACTTTTAACCGTTCGCTAAGCATTTCGCCGTCCAGCAAACGCTATGCCGGCTGATTAACTGAAAATGTCGACGTCGTACAAATCCTCATTTCAATGATAGCGGAACAGTCTTCAGGCAGGCAAATGGTTCAGTTTGCGTTCTTGAATTACTAGCACAATTCATAGGCGCTAGTGTTAGTTTATCTTAAGAGCACGTAATACTGAGGTGTTATTCCAGTGGTTGGTGTCGAGTGGTTTGAAAAAAAAGCAATGATGTGAAGAAAGTACTTAGGGTAGTAGAACCTACTTGTCACTACAGCTTTTTAAAAAGTTACCTCTTTACTGACCCATTTGCTACAAATCAATGCCTCCCAGTTGTGGAATAGATATCCTTTTTCTTGTTCGTTTCCGCAGCTGTTCACCAGAACCTATGCACACAACGAGAGACGTTCAATTTCCGTATGAACTTGTGCCCAACGGTCAGTTGAAGAAAGATGATTAGACGAATGGGTCTGCAACTGTGGCGCTACCTTCCATGTTTTGTTAGAAAAGAATTTATTCGATACTTCGAATGATACACGACAAAACGAACCACGCAGAAGAGCGAGCAAGAGACGCAACAGCACAACACAAGCGCAGTAGTCTGCTCTCTCGCCCCAAGCGAAAATACGTCCCCACGTTGCACTAGCCTGTTCCTTTTTATCTCGCTGGAAGATGGGAACACGATTCGTTCCAGAACGATGAGCTGTTATGTAGCGTACACTGCTAAAAGGGACCACTTGTTTTCCCGCACATCAAGCAGAAGAATGACAAAATTCACGGCCAACCGGTGACCTGTGTTGTGACCGTCGTGGTCACATGAACATCAGTTTATTACAGGGTCACCTGCCGAAATGGTCAGTTGCCGAAGCATAATTAGCCTGAATGGACACTTGATGGGCGCTCCTTTATCCGAACTGTCATTTGCCGGAAATTCATTTCCTGAATGGGTATTAGCCCAGAATGTTCGTTTAAGATCAGAACATGCTTATATATACGTATTACTTGCTGAGGGTATTCATTTGCTGCTACAGCTGATTGACCGAAGTTCACTGCTGTTTCGTGCTTACGAGAGTATGGGAGAAATCTGTGAGATAGCTCATTCTGCTAGAAGTTGTGATAAACTAAGTGCACGAGGATACTTGTTTATGAAGGATGGATACTCCGGAGATCGTTACTACTGGTCATGCGAGACCAGAAAAAAATTGTACTGCTGTCGTCGGGCAGTTAGTAGGGGGCTTTCAGATGGACAGCACCTACTTGTTACATTTGCGGACCACAACAGCATGCCGAATCCAAACGCTGTAGGTGTATTGTGAGTTATTGAAGAAATTAAGTCTGTGGCGTGAAGTGGCAGAGATCCGCTTTACCAGGTAATTCAGTCGTGCACAACTTCTTGTCCATTGGATGTGGCTGCGTCTTTACCATCGTCGGATGCATTGCGGCAAATGGTGAAAAGAGTTCGACAACCTCAACGACCACCAAAACCAACAACGGTAGCAGACTTTAATGTTCCTTCGCAGTTGCGAAGCACATTGGATGGACGGCCATTCATGATTAAAGATACAAGCATTCCCGAACGAATGAGTCTATAAGATGAGTACTTATTTTTGCAACTGCAGGCAATCTTCAGAAGCTTGGAAATGCCTCCTACTGGGTAATAGACGGCACCTTCAGGGCAGTACTGACTATCTTTTACCTGCTGTACACGATCCTTGCTCCTATCGATTAGGACAAGCAGAGGACGTTTCCGTTCGTTTACGCAGTAATGACTGGAAAACGAAAGGCACTTTACAAGCGATTGTTTGAAGATCTCTCTGATTCTGCAGTAGAAAATGGTTTCCAACTGTCACCGTCTATAACAGTGACAGGCTTAGAGCTGGCCGTCATCGAAGCTTGTGAAAGCATTTTTGAAGGCGTTGAAAACTCAGTTTGTTATTTCCATTTTTTACAAAGTATTTGGCGGAAAGTTCAGTTGTATGGATTATCTGCACGACATACCAGGGACGCAAGGTTAAGGTCAAAAGTGAAGTACAGTAGAACCTCTGAAGTTGACCACCTCTCTATATCGACCACCTCCCTAAGTTGACCGAATTTTGACCAGTTGGTTGGTCCGCACGTTAATAAGCGCAAGGACAATCTCTATACGTCGACCACCTCCGTAAGTGGGAAGTTGACCGCTTCAGCCGTGATGTGGTATATCAACCCAATGCTAGTTTGCTCCCTATAAGTTGACTACTTCAGTTTACTCTGTGTCAGTCGCTAGCAGCTGTTAACCGTCATTGCCTCAATGTGCTATAACTCAACGTAGCGAAGTTTTTCATTACCCTACATTGGAGATTCCTGATTACAGAACCGATTCCGTCGCTTTGACGATGCTTCTTTTATGCTCGCCGGCGCAGCTCGCGTGTTTCCTCAAGTACATAACCTCCCACCTACGCGTTGGTAGCATTCGCCCATTGAGCGAAATAAGACGAATTGAGCCTACTTGAGCTCTTTCGCGTCGAGCTTAGTTCTATTCATTCGCTTTGCTATAGCCGCGTGGCAGGTTTCCTTAACGTGTCTTCACGAGCAAAGATAGCCCGGCTTACGCAGTAACAGACGCAGTAGTAGCTACGAAGCTGCTTGCAGGTTGCACTATGGCCAAACGGAAAGAATCGAGAGAGCTGGCACTGAAGGAAAAAATGGATCTTATCACTTTCTCGAAACTAACAGTCAGAGCAAGACAGCGGAACTGTTTTATGTCAGCAAGATTACAGTTTGCAACATCAAGAAACGTAAACGTGAGTACCTGAAAAGATATGAGAAGGAAAGCGGAGACGTGCACCGAAAAAAGATGAAAACCACCCTGGACCAAGTCAGTGAAGCAGCGTTACATTGGTTTAAGCAAATGAGAGCAGCTAATGCATGCATCTCTGGCCCAATGATCCAGGAAATTGCTAGAAAATTCGCCGTGGAATTCGGTTTCACAGGTTTCCAAGCATCAAACGATTGGCTCGAGAGGTTCAAGCTCCGTTATCAGATTTCTCAGAAAATCTTATGCGGAGAATCTAGCGAAGTTCCCGTCGAGGTCTTGGAAGACTTCGCCGCGAAATTTCGTCATTTCGCCAGTGGCTTCAAGGTAGAAGACATATTCAATGCTGATGAATGCGGCTTGTTCTTCAAATCTATGCCTGATAGAAGTTTTGTACTAAAACGCGATAAATGCAAAAGCGGGAAGCTCTCCAAAGAACGCTTCAATGTGCTTCTTTGCGCTAGCGCAACTGGGGAGAAGCTAAAGCCATTGGTCATTGGTAAATCAACGAAACCCCGAGCTTTTAAGCACTTGAGGCCTGATGACCTCCCTGCCACTTGGAGGTCAAATAAATCCGCCTGGATGACAGCCGCCATATTCGAAGAGCGGGTAAGAAGTGTCGACGGACAGATGAAGCGAATGAAACGTTCCATCGTGTTGGTAGTAGACAACTGTCCGAGCCACCCCCACGTGAATGACCTCACAAATGTCACGTTAAAGTTCCTGCCCCCAAACACTACCTCAAAAACTCAGCCTCTATATCAAGGAGCAATCAAGACATATAAGGCAAAATACCGGACCCAGCTTCTGCGGTGGCTCGTTGGCATAGCGGAGCACACCAGCTCATTTGCAGGAGCGACTACGATTGCTGCGTCCATTAATGATTTGGACGCTGTACTTTGGATGAATTCTTCCTGGAATAACGTTCAGCTGGAAGCAATAAGGAAGTGTTTCAGGAGAGCTGGATTCGTCAGAGACGAAGAGGAAGATGTCGAGCTCCGACTTGATAGTTCGACTCCCGAAGTAGAGATTGAAGGTGTAAGCTTCGAAGATTTCGTTGTAATGGACGATGAATTGGCCACTTCTACCGAACCCGACCCACAGGCAATCTTTCAATCTATACTAGCCGAAGCGGGAATCAGTGTAGAAGCAAATAACCCAGAAGACGACGTAGAGGAGGAAAGTAGAAATGAGACGGAAATGGTACAAAAGCTGAAGGAAGAGGACGCCGGGCGAAGCTGAAGTATTTTGCTGCTGAAAAATGCGCAAAGATGCTGAGTGGGGTAGCTGTCGTGGAGGCCGCCTTTGGTGCTTATGTTTGTAGTAAGAAGAAGCACCAGACTAGAATTGTCACCTTCTTCAGGAAGCATTGTAGGCCCTAAGAAGCTTATGCATGATTTTACTGTGTTATTTTTATGCACCTCACCGTTTAATAGACCTCTAATTGATGCTCTGCAATAGAATAAAACGCATACAGATGCTAATCTGTTCAGCCGAGCCAGTTACACCCACAGTTCCAATATGTTGACCACCTCTTATGTTGACCAGTTTTCCCCGGTCCCTTTGGTGGCCAACTTACGGAGCTTCTCTACTTGTTTACTTTGCCTTTCCTTCGACTAGAGGAAATTCCAGAAGCTTATGACGAAATAAAGCAGTTCACATCAGTCGAAACCGCTGAATTTATTGTCCGTGCATCGTTGCGTCCTGAATAGATTGCCGCGTACCCAAAAAGATATGGACGCATGGCACAAGAGTTGGGAAAACGTAGTCGACCGAGCACATGTCGCTATGCACCGAATTATAAATGAAATTCGAAATGAGCAGTTGTAACTGCGGCGCTAGCTTCCATGCTTTGTGAGAAAGGAATTTATTCGATCTCCGAACGATGTATGACAAAACGAACCACGCAGAAGATATAGAAAGAGACGCAACAGGACAACAAGCGCAGTAGTCCACTTTCTCGCCCAAAACGGAAATGCGTCCCCCCGTTGCACTAGCGTGATCCTCCTTATCTCGCTGGAAGATGGGAACACAATTCCCTCTGGCGCGATAAGCTGTCATGTAGCGTACACTGCTGAAAGGGACCACTTGTATTCGCGCACATCAAGTAGAAGAATAAAAAAAATCCACGGCCAACCGCTGACCCTCCTCGTGACCACCGTAGTCACATGAATACCTCTTTATTACGGCAGTGGAACGTTCAAAACCATAGTAAACGAATCCGACGAGGTGAGCAGACGATGAACAGAAGACGGGACCGTGTTCGTAGGGAAGAAAAACTTGTGGAAATAATTAACGATCGAGTAAGTTACCCTGCAGTTATGGACTACCTGGGCGCAATAACCTACAGTGTACCTACAGAAGTACGCTTATAATGCATTTTGTTGTGCATCCCTTACAGGTGTGGCTGTTGCATGCAAACGCTTGCATTTTAGCATTCGCATAATAAACCATCTCATCGTGACGATCCTAGCGCGTCATGTTATCAAACTTCTTTAAACGAAAGTCAGTGCACGTCTAATCCTTCGCGCAAGTAACTGCTCAGCCCAATACCCGTTCGGGAAGCGTACCAAACGCTCAAATAACTGCAGCAGACTCGCAGTTGATGAGGTCGTATTAGCTTAGAAAGACCTATTATTCTACATAATTCTACTTTAGCATAAAACATCCCGCTCTTTAATAGCAACAGGAACTGATAAAAAGATATATTGTACCCCTGTCAGGAAGATCCACTCACCTGTTCCAGAAATCTTACGCATTTAGACAAGTCCAATGAACGTACATAGCATTGCAAACATTTTTTGTTAATCCTACGACGTAAATTTGTAGAAGAATAATCGTAGGCGCAAATGATAAATGTTTCCACTGAAAAGATGCTATTCACAATTTGACTGAAGATTATGCAGTAGATGAGAACTAGCGTATTGCTAGGGAGAATGCATATGCTGCTGTTTATTCCTGGCAGCAATAGTTTTTAAACGTAAATGCTAAGTACCGCCCTATTACTGTCTGTGCAACAGTGCGCACAAGTCATGTAAAAACTCAGATTTATTCCGCCATTGTAGAAAGTCGTGTGATAAAGAATATGCTCATAACTTTCAGCATTGTTTTATTGCTCTACGCAGCGAAACTACGCTGGCAACCAGCCTCCAAAACCGAATCAGATAATTCGTTACTCCAGTAGAGTTAACTCAACTTCATCTCGCCATTTGCTTCTTTCTACAGATGGCGTAGAATTCTGCGACCAGTTTGACGACGGAATTCGTTGGTCAATTGCTATTCTTCGACTGTCAAAATATCATTTATACGCTCGGTGGTTTCTTCAAATTTGTATTGCGATTTTTGCAAGCAGCAGTTTGGCAGGCGGACATTGTTCGATTTCGCTGTCAACCTGTTAGCCTATTCGAAAAGAAAAGCCGAAGTTTATTTTTACCAACGTCGTCCATGCTGTTTTCATTCGAGCTACTGTCAATTGCTGTTCACACTGAAGGCCTTCGCTTTCCACTTTATTAAGCTTTCATCCAAGGTTGATATCTTCATATTTTTCTAATTAGGATTCACGTTCCCCATGCTGTAGGCATCCGCACATATAGTTAACGGGTTCCTTCCATTAGCAGTGTGAAACAGTGCGTCACCACTGACGGATTTAACGATCGGTGGATCGCTTGAACATTCCCTTCTGTTTGATCGAACAACATTTCCAGGATGCACTCGTGATATCATCATGCGTAAAGTATACTGCCAGTTCTTCGCATTGATTCGAGTGGTCGACAATATCTTTCAATTTTCTCAGCGCTGAGCTCAAGGCAGTTTACTGCGTACTCAATTCTTGCAGAGGTCCCGCAATTTTTTAGGTCAGCAATAGAATCTTCACTGGTGCTGACACTTCTTCTAACCATTACTCAGTAATGGTAGATGACTGCTGTTCTTTTCTTCTCCTTCTTCGAATTACTAGCTTTTCATATTCTTTGGGTTCTTATTGGCGCGCCATCTTGAACTGCAATTCAGAATACGCTTATTCCCCAGCAGGCAAATAGAGCGCTTACTATCGTTAACAGAGCGAAGCGGAAATCAGCGACCGCACAGTCGAGCAGCACTGGTTGGACTGGTGCACCGCTGTTAGTATATTATGCACTCTACAGTTTAACTTTCGTTAAAGCTGATCCGCAGGTACATTAATGCCTGAACATCAAAGTACGGACGAAACGTTCCTCCCGAAAGTTTAGTCAGCAGATACGACGTTTTTGAGGAGCCTTCCCACAATAATAAAACTGACGCAAAAAATACGCCTAACTGAAAAATGCACTAACCCCTCTGCCGAATTATTTTCGACTTCTAATTTTTCCCAGTTACCACAGAATAGTACTTCCTCTATAACAATGGTAATCCATTCCTTCACGGAATGAGTCTACAAGATGAGTGCTCACCCAAGGAGCAATGCGTGCGTCTCAAACGTTATCAACACGCTTCATCTATCGCCACGTCTCAGAAGACTTGGAAAGAAAGACCCGTTTCATCTATCGCCATGGAAGGAAGACTAACCTCTCTCCAAATGCTCTAAGCCAGTGTTTCCCAACCTTTTTTGAGCCAGGGCCCCCTTTCGCGACCTTCAACTTGCCTGGGCCCCCCGTAATTCTCCTGCTTCTGTTATCCTCAGGTGCGCCTACTGTGGTTACGTTGTTGTCAATTTGTACAAGTAGTTCAGCACTTGAAAGAGCCGGCAGAATGTAGAATTGATTTCGCTGCCTACCGTGTTTGCCAAAGAAAAACAGTTAAGCCGGGCCATCTTTAAAAACCTTATTAACCTGCGGATCTTGTCAGCCGCAAGTAGGAACCCATGGTTTGCGCTGTGAAAGTTGAGTGTGCGATTAATGGCTGGAAAACCTGGCGATGCAAAGTCGACGCTGAATTTCTTTTCTACACTAGAGCAAAATGGCTAGTAAGGAAGCCAGCCAGCTGCCATATACGGCGAATGCTCCTAGCAATATTCGAAGCCGTTAACGCCATAAATTCTTTATTTGGCACTGAAGGCGTTCTTTTCGTATTACTGGACTTAAGCCGGCTAACTGCAGATCAGGGAGCATTCAGAACACAACCGCGGCATTGGGTTTCCTCTTCCTTAATTTTTCGGGCTGTTAGCAATGGTAGCGCAAATTGTAAGTGAGGCTGCGATGTTGTTCTCAGTGCTGCGCAACAATGAATCTAAATTCATTATTTCCTCAGAGCAAGACGACAGCCGCTTGATCATACCTCACTTAGTGCGACGGTTGGGTCTGGTGCAATGCTAATAATTTATCCACGTCCGGCTCGATAGTCGTCAGAAGTAATCTCAAGTCGCCTCGCCTGACTATCTGTAAGCGGTTTCTTTTTTTTCCGAGAAGGTCCGTTACCGCACTAAATCCGCGTTCAACCAAATAGGACGACGGAAAAGGGATGAGGAACTTCTTAGCTACGTTCCATAGCCTGGGATACAGCTGTCTGATTTCCTGCTGCAGCCAGAAACTGGTATAGCCGCCCTTCATCTTGGGCTTCAGCTCCTCGTTGGCTTGCATCTCAATGACCTCTTCCTGGTAAGCCACTTCAACCTCGGCGAGGCATGTAAACGGGTCCAAAACCCAGTCCGGTATCGTCATGGACAAAATATCTCTGTACCTTTCGCACATGTCCTCATGGAGCATGCTGAGATGGTCACAGAAGGAGCGTATGACATCGTCAGGGAGGCCGCCATTCTTCTTGAGGTCGTCAAGGTTAGAGAACTGGCGGTACTCTCCGCGCCCCAGGTTTTGGCGGAAAATGGAAAGCTTGTCGATGAAAGCCTTTACAACCGTCTTGGTCTTGATAAGATTCAGTTGATCTCCTTGCAACTGCAAATTCATCTCGTTAAACCTTAAGTAGAGGTCCGACATGTAAGCTATGTCAGCTCTCGATTTCTCCACGTTGTCGCATAATTCCGTATCCTCAGTTTTGAGAAACTGTACGACGGTGTCAAAAAGGGCATAGAAGCGGCTCAAGCAGGCGCCTCTTGAAAGCCAGCGTACTTCTGTGTGAAGCAGGAGCCGGTTAAAATCTTCGTCATTTTCTTCGCATAGTTGGCTGAACAATCTCTCTCTCTCTCAAGGCACTGCTTTTGATTTTATTAACCGCAGTGATCACGTACTGCAGCGAACGGTGCAGTCTGTCACTGAGCCGCTTCGCCACCAGATGTTGCCGGTGAATTACGCAGTGCACGGCCAGCAAATCCGGTACCTTTTCTTTTAGATACGAAAGGAACCCGCGATGGCGTCCAAGCATTGACGGGGCTCCATCCGTCGCGACAGCGATTACGTTCGTTAGTGGTATCTCCTTCTCTTTAAAAAAGTCTTCTACAGTACGAAATATTGATTCTCCTCTAGTGTCAGTCAGCAGTTCTCTTGCGAAGAGTAACTCCTGAACTAACTTGCCTTCCTTGATGAACCTAACATAGGCCAGCAGCAGCGCTTCGTTATGTGGCAACGTCGACTCATCCACCTGTAAAGAAAATTCCTCTGTTCTCAAGAGGTTGCAGAGCGTATTCTCCACATCAGCGCTCATTTCATCAATACGTCGCTGCACCGTATTGTTGCTTAAGGGAATCTTTTTAATTATTTCAGTTGCAGGAATGCGCAACACAGTACGCAGCACTTCCGAAACAGCCGGCAGTATCAGTTCTTCTCCGATGGCATGCGGCTTTCCAGATTTCGCGATTAAGAGGGAGATGTTATAGGACGCGCGCAATCCGTCGGTGTTTCGTCTTGATGCGGATGAAAAAATCCCTGGCAGTTTAGGTCGCTTTTGGAAGTTATCTCGAAGAGATTGGAAGTAAGAAAGGTCTTTATTGGCCTTGTCACCGTGCATCGTTTTCAGGTGTTTTACTAATTTTGAGGGCTTCATCAGTTCATTCGCAAAAGCCTTTTCACAGATCAAGCAAAATGGTTGCTGCGAATTCGAGGGTGACGGTATAAAACCGTATCTTAGATATTCGACGTTGTATTGCCTACATTTCTTTTTTGCTTCTGCCATCTGTAGAAATTTACATCCGTTACTAACAAGTTCAGAGCCAGACAGTAGCACAGTGGTATTAAGAAATCAATTAGCCAAGCGTCATCTAAGCTCCCGCAGTAAGAACACAGGCGATTCCGTACCGGACGGCACTGTCCCTCTACGTCGGTCCTGGAAGCGGAGCAGATCGCTTTCATGTGATCACCCCGCTCTTTTCTGATGGTAGCGACGGACAAATAGGCTCAAAATAAGTCTATGAAGCATGAGGTTGCGACAGGGTCGTTCTTGTCCTCGCGCGGCGGACAACGGAAAGCACGCGATAAAATTTTCTGCCCAGGTTTGCGGACATCCTCCCTCTCCCTGGTGTTGTCGTGTCATGTTTGAGAAGGTAGGCTGGCTGACAAGATTTCGCACGGTTTCAAGTTCGGAAATACTTCCGCCCACCAAGGTCTGATGGCAAACAATGCCCGCAGTTCAACGACGAACTCTCCGCTACTGGCTGTCTTTTTAGATATCAAACCAGTGAAGAGTGGGGGATACAAATGTTTGACTGAGTACTGCTTCAAACAGATCTACACCTCCCGTACTAGGCCTATTTTCCTTGCTATTTTTGCGAACCGCAAGGCCATGCGTAAGGAAGGAAGGCAGACGGTCGTAAGATGCTCCCACCTGTAAAGCAAACTGGGCGTGTATTCTCCTTTTTGCTGGTGAGCGCTACTGAACTTGTGGGTTTATCATTCGCTACTTAAACATAGGCGTGGTTAAACATAAGCAAACTAATCCTTTCCCGAAGAAGTTGACGAACAACCGGAGGCTGATGCTAGTTCAAAGCCCAAGCATAGCAAAAGTCGTTGCTGGGCCAGTCATTACCATCCTTCGCTAACGCAGGGGGGAGTTCTTATGCGTGGTAATATACGGTAACAATGAAATTCTATATGACGTTGCAAGTCCGTCACGATCTGGTTGTGAAAGAAAGGGTATCATACTGTTCGGTGTTCTTCTTCATTACCTTCTCCGTCAGGGCCCGGTAGTAGGACACGTCCTTATTACTCATGTTCGGGTGCCGCCTCGTTAAATGACGTTTCATCCTCGACGGCTTCATAGACTCGTTTGAGAAAACTCTTTCGCACAACAAACATACTGGTAGTTGTTCTGTACCGGGCATAACAGCGAAACCAAAGCGAAGATATTCGCTACTATTGCATGCATTTCTTGCTCGCCTGAGCCATGACTGAACGTCTGCAAAGTCACTTCTCAAAATCAACTAGACAGGCATATCACAGACTTACAGCGACAACGTTGTACGCACGATATTGCTTACTGAATGTGTGCCGGCGAAACTGGAGCGAACGTAGGAGAAAAGCAACCGTACAGAGAAAGTGTTTCCAGAAAATGTGTGAGCAGCACTTGCAAGTCCTTGCCGCTAACGCGTATGCTTGCATTGTAGCTGCGTTGACGATAGACGTGAAGAAAGAAAGGGAAGAAAAAAGGAGCCGACTTTTCACAGAGCCGGGGCAAGAGATGCTAATCGTTGACAAAATTCTAAAGCAGAATCATTGTTACCAAGCTGCAGCTGCCAACACGTGCTAATCGCTGGTTGAATCGTAAAGCAAGTGCAAGTATATCGCAAAAACTATGGCGCATTCTGATAACGCGGGGAACTATTCTCCGATGTGAATCATGTGCTCTGCCCTAAATGCTTCTCAGCAGAAAGCTTCCCTTACTCAACCCAACGCCGGAAAGGTCACGATGTCAAACCTCCGATTCCTTCCCCGTGTGTTTTGAATGGTCATTTTCACGAGCGGTGATTGGTTCATGTGCTGGATTAGGGGTAGCCCGCATCAGGCATAACCTGCAACGTTATCCTAACGAGTACGCACAACACCGCACCTTCGGACCTCACCTTCCAATGCACGTCAACACGACGGCCCAGGTGGGGCATGTGTCCCACACAGTTCAAATGGGCCCCCTAGCAGACCCCTGGCGCTCTGGGCCCCCCAGGATAACAAAAGGGCCACCCTGGTGGAGCACCTGCCCCACCGTGAGAAACACTGAGCTAGACTAAAAGAAGAGAGTAACCCGACCAAACACCCTGCATGTCCGTATTACTCACGCTCGTATTGGCCGATAAGTTTTCAGTTAAGGCAAAACACGTGTTTTGTAGGAGAATCACGAGCGCCGACGTAACAGCTTCTTAAAACTTCAAAAGATTTTTAAATAATGCTTTTGCAATGTGTTTATACGTACAGCAAAAATGCTCAGAAGGAGTCGTATCTGCTCGGCAGAAGGAAATATCAACATTTAATTGGTTTTTCAATGCATTTATGTTTGGAAAACTTTCATGCCTCTCGGGACTAATTTCAAAAAGCAGTGTCGAGTGAAAATATCACAAATGTACACCTCAGCATTTATTCACCGCGGGGGAGTTCAGTTGACATTAGTCCGTGTTGACTGCAGAGAAAAGTTTCCTTTTAACGTTTGAAGATAACAACACCCCATGTTCAAAAAGGGATTCACATATGAAGCAATTGGATTCTCATCGTTTCTGTTTTCTTCGTCCAAACTTAAGCTTGCTTTTCTGCGCTGTGGTCATTTCGGAGTAGGAACGCATCAGGTTTAATCTTTGTTCAAACCATCCCTTACAAGCTGCATATTGCTACTGGAGAGTTCTACTTGACTTGGAACTTCCGTGATTGCTGCCGCGTTTAGGTGCTGTTGCTCTGCCCGCCGTCCTGACTTTGCACTACGTCAAGATAAGCCTAAGAATTACACCTAGCCTTTCGGTTTCTCTAGGCACACCAAAATGACCAGCATGCTCGTCAGTAAGGATTAGAATAAGATATCTTCATTCTCACCGGAGAGAAACCTGCATTTTCCAAACGGTGTCACGCGTAATGGACAGCGGCCTCACGCTAATCACGAAAGCAGAAAAATTACTCTTTACTCAGTTACTATGTTTTTCCTCTAACGTGGATTCAGTTTAGAGAACCTTTTTGTATACTAGAATGAAGAACGTCCGCCGGAAAGCGTTTCAAGAAAAACCTGAACGTCGCGCGTACTGTACTACTACTAGAAGTTCCACGCCGTTAACGAAAGCTGCTATGTTTCTCTGCCGGATGGTCGTGCATCTTTGCATGTGTGTATAGCCCATGTATGGGCTGTATAAAATACAGATGCACGGCTACAGAATGGATAAAAGACTTCTCAGCTGGTAAGTTCTTTTGTTCTTAAAGCAGCAAAATCAAGCAGTAGTTTTAAGTCTTATATTCTCGACACGCTCTCTAAGTAAGGCATTGCCGCTTGATGGTGCTATTATTA